>JAOWBP010000001.1:27646012-27669335 GCA_028571105.1 Tragopan temminckii | reverse complement strand
AGGGAAGGGAAGGGAAGGGAAGGGAAGGGAAGGGAAGGGAAGGGAAGGGAAGGGAAGGGAAGGGAAGGGAAGGAAAAGGGGGGCGATAGAAAAGATAGGAAATAAGGAAGAATTGAGTAAAGTTGGGATAGTCACCACCAGGATCCAGCAGCGGTTCCACTGCATGCCGTCTTGACGGTCTGAGGCAAAAGCGCAGGGGAACAGCAGCAGCAGCATGGCCGACCTTGGGCAGCAAGCAGGTAGCAGGAAGAAGCCACAGGATAAGTCCAGGAGGAAGCAGCAGGACTCAGGTAGCAGGCCCAGGAGAGTCCATCAGCAAGCAGGAATTCTGTAGAGAGGAATCTGATGGCAGACACCTTTCAGGGGAGAGCAGAAGCAGCAGAGGCAGCAAGCAGGTTGCAGGAAGAAGTCGTAGAGCCAGTCCAGGAGGGACAGGGGCAGGTCGTGAGGCTTCTCATGTCAGAAACCTCTTCTTCTTCATGAGGAATCTGTTGCCAGAATAACCTAAACCTAATGGTTGTAGGTCCCCTTTTAATCCTTCTTCTTCTGCTATCATGGTGTTCCTGGATATTTGGGTAAGAGTCATGTGCAGCACCTCCTGAGATGGCCATCTTCCTCAAGATAAGCCCACACAAAAAACTGCTTCCTGGCCATTAATCTGTGCCTTATCTCTCTCTCATTGCCCCTGGCCTTGTCCATCCGTGTCCCTCAGACAAAAGATTTCTCAACCCTTGCCCAGGACTTGTTTGGACTTGTTCATCTGTGTCCCCAGCAAGCTTTGAGACAATGGTGTAAAAGAATAATCTCTTACAGGAGGGATCCTCGGATCCACGCCTCCGGAAAGGGGAAACAGGGGACCCCGAATAATTAAAAACAGCAGCAATGATCTAAGGAGAAACAAACTAATTTACTAAGTATGGTATTGGAATGCAAGATAACACACTATAATACAATATAATTAGAATTGAAGCTAATAAATCAAATATAATGAGAGAGAATATCCAAAAGGTGGGGAAGCCTCACTGTAACGCTGAGCTGAGACGCACAATTGGGTCAAGCAGCGGGGAGGAGAGCTGAAGGAGAAAAGGGACGTCAGGTGACCTTACCAGGGATTATATCGCCTCTCTGAATGCAAAGTCCTCTGGGATATGTAGTTCTTCTTCTTTTCCCGACAGGTGCCCAGAACTGGAGCAGTAACTCTTTAAATCCCAGTGCACTACATAATGTTATGATGTGGAATTCCGATAACCAAAAATCATAAAATCATGACACTGATGTTGCCTATGAATAAATAGAACAGCAATTCTGGGAGACAAAGAATGTAAAATACGTGTTGTGGAATGTTGTGTATGATATCAGGAATGTTCTGGATATATTTTGGAGATCTGAAAAGCAGCATGTATTTCAGTTCTTCAACATTTATAATCTTATGTCCAGATTAATATGAATATCCTGCATGAGGGCATAGAAAAGTAAATAAAATAGAAACTCACCAGCTTTTATCTTGACATAAAATGCAAGCTTTCCTTAGAAGCCTTTAATCTGATTGCCATCTTTCTTCATTCACAGCAGTGAGCTGTAAAGAGCTCTGCCTATGCAGTGAAATACTACTGTATAAAAAGGTTATCAAAATGCAATGTTTGTTTATTGAAATCCTTATCAACAAAATGTCAGTGTTTTTGAGAATGTAACATCTGTACTCTGAATTCTGTGTCTGAGCAAATGGTTTCTTTTAGATTTAAAAACGATAATGTCTGTTGAAATAAGTCTTTGTCTGCATGTTTTTCCCCTAAGGATAGGGAACTCTAGCAAAATAAAAAAAAAATAGTACCACCTAACTACTGCTACATAGTCTGCTTTAAGAAAATCTATCCTACAATATTCTCAAAACTCCTCAACTAAACCAACTGAGACTACTTTTTGTCTGTTAAAATATGCATTATTTATGCTAAGAGTCAGCCTTTAGAACATGCTTTACATATTAAAAATCACAAGAACAGAAAGACCGACTTCTGACAGTAGTTGTCTCATTACAACTAAAAATAAACAGCCAGGATGTTTTGCTCTATTTCAGCTTTTTCTCTAAATTCCATTTCAACATCAAACCGCAGGAAGGAGAATATATATTAAGAACAAAAGCAACACTAGAGAGGGATTTGCGAGCCCGATAGAACAAACACACACAAGCAAACAAAACGTTTGTTGGTACATGAAGAGCATTTGATGAAACAAATTGAATAATTTGCAGATACCTCTTAGGTCAAGGAGAACAGTGTTGCCCTGTTAGTGAAAACATACTGAAGAAAACATCTTTTGTCTAAACCAGAACATTTTCTTTGTTCTTCACCGCAATTAAACATCAGTTTATCTCCTTGTTTGCTCAGATGAATGGTCTCAATGCTTTCAGCTTGAGTTGCTCAGGTAAGAAACGTTTCTGTTTATTCTTCTGTTAGGAAGTTTTCTTAAACAACTGGAGGACACCTTGTTTATCCATACACCAGAGATAACCCCTTGCAGCTCTGAAGTCTGCAGCCTCTCTAACTTCTGAGCAATTGGAATAGAAAGATATTTGGTGTAGTTATTGTTTTTCCTACATTTTAATCATCCAGCTGTAAGGGGGAGGGAATGATGTTCTTGTCCTTCACAGATCAAGTATCTATGTTTTCAGTAGTCATTTGTAGGAGGTAGTTAATTGAAAATCCAAAGAAGTCCATCAGAGAAATCCATTACTGTGTAGGAAATGTAGTTGGTATTCAAAGACTAGCTATTCTACACCTATTCTTTCTTATTATAATAAGCAAATATAAAATAATAGATGTTTGCATATAGTATGAACATTGTTTTCTTGAAGGAGTTTAATGGAACAGATCAGGCTCCTGCAAGAAGAATGAGATTATATAATCTATCACTCACCTCATTTTCTAAGCAGTGCTGCAGACAAGGCATCCGCTCATAAGGTCACCCTTTTGAACACTTTGAATTGGATCTGTATTTCTTTTATCTTTTCTCTTTATGATGGACCTTGTTTTACTGGATGCACACTCATTTACTATGCCAAGAACTGATATTGAGACTCTGGACTTCTGTCTTGGCTAGAGAAGAGGCTTAATAAGGTCTCCACCAGTTGAAAAATCTTTGCTTTTCATTCTCTTTGCTTATACTTAGATATATTCTGAGGGAAATTTTACTAATGATTTCTGCCCTATTTCTGCTTCTCTCTCAGGTCCCAGTCCTGACCTTTCAGTACTTTTTCTGCTTGCTCAAATGGTATCTTCAAACTCAGATGGTTTAAGGGCATGACTTTATAGATTAACACGCTTATTCTAAAGGTTTTATGTGCTAACATCACCTTTATGTTCTTTAGGGTTCTGACCACTGTCTTCAAAACAATTCTGATCTATCTTTTCTATCTTTCTTTATTTTTGCCAAGAAATGGACTTTTCAATCTCTTTATCTTAATGTCAGCTTTGTTTGTCTTCCCTGTTGTGGTCTGCAAAAGTCACTGACTATGCTCGGCTCAGTAGCATTAGATTGTATTACAAGCATCCTGACATTTTACGTAAATAATGTAAGCAATGTGGTGTCCTGAAGCATAGGATTCATTTCAGGAGCCTTTTTAAACCTTTGCCGGGAAACTGTAATTTCAACCTCTTCTCCTTACATACACTTGCTGTTCTTCTAGAAAGCGCTTTCAAACAGTTCCTTGTACAGGGAGCAGTACACCTAATACATGAGGGGAAAAAACTGCCATTCTAAACTAATGCAATTATACTTATGGAACGCAATTTCTAATGAATTTATGAAGGAGGAAAATGTGTGCCAATACTCTGAGGTCCATATCCTAAATTTAAATCCTGGAGTGCTAATATTGAAATAACAATCCAAAATCAGTGATCTTATTACTTTGACCTCAGATCTCAAAATGTGATGCTTGCTAAGGCTCTGATTTCAAGAAAAAAGCAGAGCTGCTGCCACCTCTCCAAACTCATCCTTTTTCTGTTCATTTATTTGTAAGTTTAATTTGCTGCAAGTTCATTAGTCTGTGATGCCAGAAACGTGCCAGGCAGGTAAGCACCACCACTGGGGTAGGCAGAAATTCTCACTTGATACCACTTTTCCTGCAGCTTACTGCAAAACTGTGCCTTTACATTTTGCAACCTCAGTTCCATTCAGAAATAAGCCGTTACTGAGATTCAAGAGATCTTATTCATGGATTTTTAGAGAGTATGAATTTTTTTTTGTCTACCACTTCACTAGTCAATAGTCACTACTAGGTTGATGTAAAAACTCAACCATTCCAACTTCAATATCTGTAGAAATGTAAATTGAATGTTTGCAATTTGCTAAAACTTGACCAATAATGCTCTTTCTGGATGTGCAAGTAAAACATTATTAATCAGTAAGAAAATCAAGACAAAATGTTCTTTTGTCTGTTTTCTTTAATTACACTTGTTAATAATAAGATCTGTGTCTTGTGAATCAGAGCAGCTTTTTAACAGGACTGCAGCTGTCTTTATCAGGTATTTCTATATTTTTTTTGGTCTGCATTACTGTTTTGTCACATGCCTATGATTTCTATTTAGAAAATCAAATGTGCTTTCTACAGGTAATGCCTATGAATGCACCAGTGCACAGATTGGGGCAGCTTACAGCCCTAGGCAGTATATGTTCCACTTGAATGACAGATGGACTTCATCCATGGTTCTGACCTGTTCTTGTCTGCTTTCCGGATTGTTTTGTTAGTCAGTCATAAACTAATTTACTTTCCTAGGATACTTCAGCCTTAGGCCTGGAAGAAAAGGCCAGTGCTTAAGAACAACCTTCATATGTTCATCAAGGAGACTTTTACAAAACATTCAGAAAAAGTTTAAACAATACCACATTTAACACTTCAGTCTTAACAAGGTCATTTAGTTAAATACGATTGTGCACGGAAGATATATATTCCTAGAAGTAGAACCTCAAAGAGTATCTATTTTCTACACTTATAAAATATTGAGTATTTGCACCAGAAATTCAAAGGAACTTGATTAAATGACAGTTTGAGTTTGCAAAGCCCATTTGCAGATCTAGTGGAATATTTGTTGTGATTTAACCTGGCAAGCAGCTAAATGCCACACAAGCAAATGGTAGGGCTGTGTTTCCACACCTGGGACAGTTGATTTCAGGTGTACTGAATGCCCCTTCAAGTGAAAGCAAACTGTGTCCTATACTCTGCCATCAGAGAGATTGAGAAATATGTGTTGGTGTTATCAGCTGTGGCATACCACTTAGCTGCCTTTGACTCCACTTTGTATTGAAGTTCTAGCGTGTCTGGAACAGCAGCACTCAGCAGTGGAATGATTTCATGCCAGCGCTGACTGTCCATTGTCAGACTCTACTCTCCATTGCACTTTCACACTGGTTATATGGGACTATTGAAGGATAAGCAAGTCTTGTTGATTACTCCAGTTTATGAATCAGCTTATGGATGAGTATCAGGGAGTCCCAGTTGGTGCAGTATTGCCACCAGTGCACTTCTGTGGTAGCAGTCAGCACCTATTCTTCTACTCTTAGTAACCCCCACAATAGAAGGGTCCTCTGAGAGTCAGGGCAAGGTAGATAGCTGCTTAATGTCCTCCATCTTGAAGGTAGATATGCCAAAAATCAACAGTACCCCTTTGGGTCCTTTGAGTACCCTCTCCTGAGATAATCTATATCAAGGGTGCACAGAGTTGCAATGGATGTTTTTGCCATCCATTCCCTGTTAGCCTCACTTCAGTGTACAATCCAGTTAGCTCTTGAAATCCCCCTGTCACTCCAGAAATACGAATGGGGTCTGCCCCTTTATAACTGGATGGCAGTAGGGTAGACTGTACTCAAGCATCCACTAGAGTCTTATGCTCCTGTGGTTCTGATGTGCCTGGCCATCAAATCCACACAGTCCAGTAAAATAGATTGTCCATTTCTTTCACCTGGCTGGAGACAGGGCCCCTCTATTTCTAGGTATTGTATTTGTTACTCATTTCTCATGTATGAAAACTAGAAGGCTCATTATCAAACTCAGAATAAAGGTCAGACCATCTGCTCTGTCTGGAGGACTGGAAAATGGAGCAGCCATTTCACAAACTTGTGATTGTTTTCCTTTGCAACTCTCATACCTGTGCCTGTAATTTCAAGGTGTTTTCCATCTCACTTCATCAAATCCTCTCCATGGTCATATAGGTAAAACCACAAAACGGCACATGGTATATCCCACTATATCCCTTCTCCTGAGCAGAGGAACACTTACTTCTAATAACTGGGATACTGGTCTGTGCAGGTGGGGAGTAGGGAATACTGTCTTTGATTTGCTGGAACTCCACTGACAGTTTCTCCAGAGGTGAAATGCAAGCCCACAGGGAGGAAGAGAGACATTCTTCATATTGCTGGAGCTGACCGCCCAATTGATTCACCATTTGCTCCTCTCCATCTTTCCAGGTCATTACTGGCAGTGACTCGGCATACAACAGTGGTGTACAAACTTCTGCCATGTGGATTGTGTACACTTGAAGCTATCTGGATTTTGAGATAATTGATCACTGCTTAGGTCAACATTATAGACGACCTCCAGGACATCTTATTCCCTCAGATACTGGATACCTCTTAGCATGATGGTCTACCTGCCTGGAAGTCAACTAGTATTGTCCCTATAGAGAAAATTTTCCTTCACAGTTGACAGGAGTTGCATCCAGAGAAGGAGAGAATTTTCATGTTTTCCAATTGCTTTGCTAATCTCTCCTTCCCTATAGAGGGATGCCAACAGCCTGGCTCCTGTGCCCACTACATCCAGGCTACCAACTTCATTATCCCAGCATCATAGCAGCCAGGTGACAGTGTGCTTGTCTGGACAATGGCTGAAATCTTTCCATATATCTTGCAACTAACCTAAGTATAGGCATTGGGAGTTTACTTATTTATAACCTCTTCCTCCCTTCCTCATGATGGCCCTGATATGGAGTGGTCTTTCTCATCTTCTTCTTCCCTCCTTACTAAATGAGTTTACTTTCACCTCAATTGTTTCTACTTGTGGGATGATGGATGCCGGTACGGATTGGTTCTCTGATTCAGTCATGGGGTCTGTTGCAGGACTTGAGTTGGCAGACGTTTTATTCCCTTTGAGAGTGCTGAACAATGTTGAATAGTGCTTGACAGGTGCAGGTCAGATCCCAGCACAGAGCAGCAAGCTGCAACTCTTTGCCAGGATCAGGGCACAGCATTTAAAAATATACTGTTAGCTCTTTGGCATTCTGCACTTGTTTGAGGGTGAGTTCCAGACCCATCAGAGGTGATAATCTTGATAGATACCTGTCCATATTCTCCCACACACTTTGCCACCCACAATCATTTATGAGATAAGTTTCAGTACCTTGTGGTAGCAATGGTAGTGGGAGGACATTTAGACAAGATGATCTTGTAGGTCCTTTCCAACCTTGTGATTCTATGATTCTATGACTCCATGATCCTGACTCAGGGAAGACCTCTGGGTGGTATTTTTTGAATTGTTCTTTAAATATGTTTCTACATTCTGATGTTACACAGGAGATGATATTCAAAATCTTAAAATGTTTCTTCTCTCTTTATCAATGGGTTCTTTGTTTTAATCACTTGCGCTGTGTTTTCTTGCTGTCTAAAACAGTATGGTGCTACTCCAAGAGTTAAATTTTTTGTATTATATTAATTCATGCTGTTTAAACAATGCTTACAGAATCCCCAAGCTGGCTAGAACTCAAGGAGTTGTTGAACTTGCCTCAAACTGGAATGATGAGAAAGTTAACATTTTTTACCTCAGTCTTCTGTCTTCCTATTGTGCCCACCTCTGAAAACAGAGCACTTCAACAGAATTGAAAAGACAAGAGATAAGAGGAGCCCAGAATATGCATGTTCAAGTTACTACAAGTGTTACTGTCGTCTTGTTACCCTGTGGTATCACCTAAGTCATCAGTTTAACTTGTATTGTGGAGAGTGAGTTAAAATAGCTCAGTAAAGTGAAGATACTGGAAGAAAATAAAATAAAAAGACTGCTTCAGAAGTGAGCATCATATTTCCCTGTGTTTGAGTAGCTGACAAGTTCACTTGGAAATTCAGCTGTGGATTACTCTGCCTCAGAAAACTGTCATAAGTTTTTTACATCAGTATTTTCTGTGGTTTCAACAGAGGTGTATCAGTATAAAATGGAAGATACATTGTAATAATTCAAATTGACATAGGTACAATAAAAATTTTTTGATATTTGCCTAGAATTATTAACAGTTAGGCACTATTTATACTATTCAGTGTTTTTTATTACTTTGTGATTCAGGTAGAATTTTCACCTAGATGAGTAACTTCAGTATTAGAGATTAAAAATATGAAAACTAAATACTGAAGAATCTATTTTAAATGGAAATTGTAATCACTGAAGTTTTAAGTACACACTTGTATTACTTTATTCCTATTTTTATAACTTTAACAGATGTTCACTTAGACACTTGTCTGTTAAAAGAAAATGATTGTTTTTTTTACTTCTTAATATCTCTGTTGAGATTCAGTCAAATATTTTTAACGTTGAATGTGCTAATGGAATAAACTGTGAAAATAATAGAATTCTACTGGAAAACGAACCTGGTGGAATACATCTTTTAAAATAAAAAATTGGATATGTATCAAGACAATATAATATTTCTCTTAAAGTAATTAGATGCTAAAAAGAAAAACATGTAAGTTCTAAAGGCTAGAAATTTAATAACTGCACACTGCACTTTGTGAAATAAAGAAGTGGTTTGATAAAAGCAGGACAAAATGAAGTTGCAAGAAAACTTTTTCATTTCTAATTTGAGACTAGAGTTTAACTTACATTTTTGAAAAAGTCTGCAAACTTACTGATAATTCTACACACAGAGGTAAATTGTTACAGATAGAAATGTTTGGAAATGAAACTGATATTACAGCTAGAAACTAGGTTGTTGATCTTCAGATTCATACTGCTGTGGTAATAGTGAAGTCTGTCTAGCACAGATGGGTGTTGGTTTCACCTTTTCCAACGTCCATGCCACAACTCTTATTTTATGTTTACTTAGCATCTACTTGTTCTTTCATCCCTTTGATCTGAAGCTGTGAAAAGCAGTGATTATTTTGAATAAATAAATTAGTTGTTTTCTTTCAAAAAGAACAAGATTAATGAACATGTTACTTTAAAGGTCTGAGTGGAGATGATTTTTAATCATTTATTTTGAAAATACAAATGCTGTATCTATGTAGAAGGTTTATAAAAGTTTGCTGTGGCTCAGTGTTAAGATAGCAGCTAATTTCTATTTCATGGTATTATTTTCTGACATAACCAGTTCTGAGTTTTTTACTCTTCAACATTTGTCTTTTGATCAAAAGCAATGATAAGTCTGACTTCTTAATGATTAAAGATTGAAAAAATTTTGAAATCCTGCCTTTTTAAATTTGGAATAGATAGATCGATTGATAACAGTAGCTTATAGAAAAGAAAATGGGCTAGTCTTTTACAGATGTACAGAATGACAATTGACATAAGTTAAGTAAAATTATTTCTTTTCCGGGCTGGCATCATAAATTGAGTTTAATAAATGGAACTACCAATTCCATTCAAATGCTTTTGTTAGCCTTGCATATTACTCCTTCATTCTGAAAATAATTTACTGTTCTTCATATTTAAGCAGAGAAAAACTCTTGATACTTTTTTTTTCTTTCTTTTTTTCTTTCTTTCTTTCTTTTTTTTTTTCTTTAATATATTGCCTCTGTTCTGTGTGACTTAATACAGGGAGATCTGAACAATTGCTTCTTAGGAACGTTCTTTGGCTGACGTTTGTGCCAGTGCTACAACTTCATGGAAGTGCATGTTATTTTAGAAATATGAACCAAAAGAATAAATACGACTTCTGCAGAAAAACCCTAAGTGAAAAGACCAAGCACAGATGTGTCAGAAAGGATATGAAATGGGTGTCAACATTTACAAGCACTTAGATTTTATTGTCTGCTAGTTGGTTTTATTTTATTGATGGTCAAGTGATAATTTTCTTCAATTCATGTCAGTAACATTCCTAATGCAATATAATCTCATACATTTCTGTAAGGAAGGCCATGCTTCGAGTACTGCCTTAGTGCTCTACTGTCTCACAGAATTAGTGTAGTTCTTTAATAACGTGCCCTGCCCAAGATAACATGCCTGTCTCTCTCACTTGAGAAAATGAGGTCATACACAGGTTTGGGGATGTGTGGTCTAGGTATCTCTGTGCATAGCACTCTGCACTGGGTAGACAAAACTACAGAAGCCTTTTGAACTTGCTGGCTGAGAAATTAGATCCAAAACAAAGCTTCTCAATCAAACTGGCACCAGGAACATATTAACATTCTGTGTACCCAAACAAAAATGTAAATTCTCTTCTTTTTCAGGGAATAATTTAGATCTAATGAGAGCAGGTTTCCTGAAAGTAAATTGTAAGGGAGTTGCCATAGTGAACTGAGCAATTCATCATACCCAGCAATGTGAAAAAATTGTCAACTGGTGAATCCTTCCCAATATCTTTATACAAAACTGACTTCACATCCAAAGTCACTTGATAACTGTAGACTATACTGAAACAAAAATAAAATGTTTAAAGTAAGAATCGTTATTAACTTTGTGCACCAAATGAATACCAGGCTCCTGTTGTTGATTCCAATGCTTAATAGACCCTAAACGAAGGGTGACATTTTAGAAAAGAAAAATGGCATGATCTTTGCTCTGATCTTAAGTGCTACAGGATATAAAAGCTCTCTGCCTGCAAGAAGTGAGACAGAGGTGAAATAGCCTTTATTATTGACTAGATCCTCACTAATGGAAATATTCTTTATTTAAACATGTAGTCTCTATCATTTATATACTATGTGAAAGAGTATTATCTGCAAAAGCAAAAAAACAAACAAACAAACCCACACAAAACCATATTCCTGTGACTAGAATTTATTCACTGAACTATAATATCAAGAAATATCTCCAGTAGAACCATTTTTTTTCCTCTTACATTGAAGTTTCCCTTTAACTAAGTCTGTGTTTAAATCCCCTCTTCCAAGACCCACTTACAGAGTAAATTAGCTCCAGCTGATTTTGACTGCTTCAGATACAGAAGGCAGCTCGTTAAGTGAGTTCTTTACCTATACACTACATTTCAGTTTATCCTTAAGTGAGTCAGCAAAAGCTATTTAGGCTTTTCCCTGCAGGATTGACTCCTATAAATGTTGTTATTGTTTCAGTTGCTTGTGTTTTCAACTCCAGCAGCCAGGGGCTAACGGTAACAATTTACAATAGAGCAGTTGGAAAGTCTCATTAGGAAGTAAAAGAAAGAATCAAAATCAAATCATGAATTCTACCCATCTTTTTAATGACTTTTTCTTGCCGTATGTGACCGATATCAGAGATCACCTATTAAATACTGCTGAAATTTTTCTAATTCCAGCTTCTTATATTCTTCCTTCTCTGTGTTGATTGTTACATTCCTTGCTCTCAAAGCTTGCATTCTGCCCTTTACACGCAAATTCACTCTGTTCTTTCCTCCTTTCATCCTCTAATGCATGCCAAACCACATTCCCACGTTTGCAGAACACAGGACCATCATTTTTCTTCATTTCTTTCTCACTTTCTCTTGCTTTTCAAGTTTTTCCACTGACCCTTACATTTCTCAAAAAATCCTTCTTTGAGATATTGTTATATTTCTGTTATGCCTCAAGCAATTTCCTACTAATTACTCCATAAATAGCATTTGTTATGCCTTTTCTCCGTTAATTTTCCTAATTTTTTCTTATTTTAGTATTTGCCATCAGTGATCTGCAGTAGTTGCTGGCATTTCATAGTACTAACTGAGTATGTGCTTAGGTTCATGTTCATCTTGCCTATCATTATAGTTACAAATGAAGACACTTGCTCTATGGACTCTGTTAGTCTGATGCAAGACTAAATCACCAGGTGAAGCTGTGTATTTAATTCTAGTACCAATAGGAATAAAGTGATTAGCCACCTTGTTTAGGTGCCTGAAAAATGAGATGGAATTAGTCTGGGTTTTGCCTTTACATTTGACTGTATGGTAAATAATTGCATTATTGCACTGGACTAATTAACTTATTCTGCTAAGGTGGTCTCAATACAGTTCTGTATGAACCTTGTTGTAATGAAAAAGAAAACACAGTCTTTTTATAGACGTGATTAAAAGTAGACATGCAGTATTTATAATATCATAAAGTTGTAGTTTGGAGGAGGCATATTCTCAATTTTTCAAAGTAACAATTGAAGTTAGAGTTTCCTACAGTGAAGTAAATGCTATCTGTATTACCCATACGTCATGCTTGATTTTTTTTTTTCCCATTAAAATTAGTGTAGAAATTTAGCTTACAGACACTCTAAATGTCACCTGAAAATAACAGTGCTGTGAGTGAGACAGAGGCAGAAAGGGCAGGCTAAGTACTTGGAAGATAGCTGGAGAGGAAGTTCTCTCAAAAAAGAAAATATCTGAATAAATTACTTTAAAAGTTTTCTTTCAATTTTTAAACTCTTTCCTCTCTTCAAATGAAATTTTATTATTTCTACTAAATAAGTATAGTAGCTCTGAAAATAGCACACTGCCAGATAACAGCATTCTTTTCTGCTTCAAATATTTTTGATATAATTAGGCAACTTTTCTCAGAGATGTCTGAGGAAATGACTAATGATTAAAGAGAGCCATAGAAAAGAGAGGAGAAAGTAAGATCATATTTGTGGATAATTTACTGATTGCAACCTTCTATGAGTTCTGTTCTATGCTTCCAACCAGCTTTTACTTCTCAGCTTCATATTTTCTGACTTTGCTGCTTGCAAGGGAATACCCTGAAAAAGGAACATGATTTTCATTAATACCTCATAAAGACTCCCAGTATCAACATTCAGCTTGAACTGGCTTGAAGGAGCCACAGGCATTAACAGGTTTTGCACGACTTACGGTCTCCAGCTCTGTTGTGTCCATAAACTGTTCAGGGGACTGAGTTATCTTTTAAGTTTTGGTATTTCATTTTTTCAACAAGAAACACATTATTCTAATTTAGGTCCTATTTAGCTAGTATCATTTGGGAGAGAAAAATCAGAAAAACTGACATCTGGGGTGGACCTGTTCTTCTGCATTTCAGGTACATTCAAATGCTATATGTCCTTTAAATGTTATAGTATAAAATGCTGTTGTGTCAGTTGTATTGGAGATCTGATACTGTGCTGGCCTTGAAATTTATTTGCACAGATTGATCAAAAGTGAATGTCAGAAAATGATGTGTCAGTCACAGCTAGAAATATCTTACAAAGGCTTTTTAAACCTTTTGAGTTGATGAGAACTTTACGTTTCTCTCACTTCTCAACCTGTTACATGGATCTTTTTGATATCACGGTTGGATTGCTGCATGCACTTGATTGTGTGCTGCCAAAAATGTTCATCTATCTCCTGCAGCTAGAGCAAATTGCTGCAAAACCTAAATATCCCCTTTATTTATTTCTGATTAATAGAATATAATATTTGCCAATAGCTTGGCAAAATCTAATCTGACCAAGATTTTCTTCAAGCAAATGAAGTGGTAGTTTTGGCAGTGCAAATGGCGTAGCTCTGTTTTCACTTTTAGAACTGGTTATTTACATCAGTAGGAAACAATTGCATCAAATGACTTCAATTATATGCAATATGCAGATCTTGAAAGAGTATTTACAATGAAGGGATTATTTAGAAAATAGAACAAGTATCATAACATGATGAATGTTTGAATAGTAATATTTTTTAGTATTTGATACTTTCCAGTACAGACCTTTGTACTTAGATTTCTTGTAGATACTATTCTTATTTCACCTCTGTGTGCAAACCAGATTCTAGTTATTCCCATATTAAACCAAGACAAAGTTCAGTTATTTACCACTTGCACTTGCATTTGATATTCATATTTTTTTTTAAATGTAAATCAACAAAAGTTTGTTGTCCTCAGATTTGAACTCAAGCTGAAAATCTATGAGATCTTGACAGATTCATTGCAGATGAAATTTGACACTGTGGACTAAGTTCAGTGAAGTTTTAGATGAAAATGTGAGCCATATCACCAAAAAACTGATACAACTTAAATACATTAACAGACATGTGATACAAAGAGTTTAAACTCAGAAAAAGAATCTGTAAATGAATACAAAATTTAATTTTGGTAATCAAATTATATGTATATATATACACATATAATTCTTCTAACCTCCTATTCCATCAGAACTGTTTTGTACATTTTATATCCTGACCTTGATCTTCATAGAATCAAACTGAGTGAGTTAAAACAAACTCATCATTTGCTAGGAGACAAATATTAGGGAGACTCTATGTTTGAAACAGATCAGAGAGAGACCTTGTGCTAAATTTAGTAGGGCTAAGGTTAAAAGGTATTGATCAAACATTATGGCTTGAGAGAGTGATTCTGGAGAGGTTTTATATAATTAGTATTATATAAGCTCATTGGAAAGAAGTGTTAACAATGAAGGTATTAGAAGTAATACTGACAGCCTTTGCAAATGCTATGCAGATCTTTGATTTGCCTTTGCACGACTTTGCCTATCTCTCCAAAAAGGTTTTCTGATGCTGAGAATATTACAGCATCCATGTTTATTGTGAAATTGTTCTGAAAAATTGCTTGAAAATAATCCTTCTCTGTAATGCAAAATCTCCACATGGTATTACAGAAATAATCAATAATAACAAGACAAATATGTAAGCTCAGTTGTGGGTATGAAAGGAAAATTGTAAGAAAAAAGATTAAAAAAGGTGCCAAATTAGAGCGTAAAAATTTCTGTGTGGTATTTCTGTTAAACTGTGCTATTTGAGGAAAATAAAACATGACTAAATACATCAGCAGGTGTGGTGTAGGTGTAGTGCAATTATACAGAGACATTTTTGCTGAAGCCTTTAAAGTGTTATTTTGTGCTGGCTACTGATCTAGATGTAGACCAGATTAGATATAACTGAAGTATCTGTTAGTAACTGAAAAATACTTTTTCCCTTAAATTGTAATGGTTAGGAGGAATGGATTTATTCTGGTGAAAATTCAGACAAATGATTTTAATTCAAAAGAGAGTACCACATCTGGTTTAAGATTTTTTGTTTTTATGATAATGTTGTTCATTTTCAATAAAAACATCTCAAAACTTAATTCTGACTGTGTTTTATTTATGTTTACCAATGTATCATAATTATATGCAAATAATAATATTTGCACAATAACAATACTTGGTGGAACAAATTCTCGGCTACAAAACACAACTTTTCAACACAGCTACCACTGTTAGATATGCATTTTCATCAGCAATGAACAAGAGCCTGCATTCCACACTATGAAAGTCTGCATAGCTGTCTGGAATACAGCTTTCCTTTCATGTTACTGTTGCCACTAAAAGGTACCATTCACCACCTCACTGTGCTCATATCCACTGTCTGGTCTGCATAAATGTTCAGCAGTCATCAGTGAATATCACTGGATGCCATTTTTTTCTGCATGGAGGAATTCAGTTCCACGCCTTTGCTTCATACACAGTTCTATGTCAGACTGCCCCTCTGCTGTCATCTGTAACATGGCAATAAAATGGAACAGAATAATGGTAGGAAAGTTCAGCTTCTACTGCCATACCACAGACATCCACCTCTTAGATTGTGAGCCTACATCATTAATTAGGAGGCATTACTTTTGGAGCAGCCCTTCATAATATGCCATCAACTTCTTTCAAGCAGTGATTTTTTCAAGGTAAAACTAATTTTCTAACTTCAGTTCCTAACTATTTTCCTGCAGATAAACGTTGCTATGATGGAATGTGCCTAAACACTTTCATAATTGTCACAAAGGACTGTAAAATAGTATCAACAATACCTATAACTGTCACCAACAGTTGGCAGACTCCAATCTCCTGTCACATGTAATGTGAAAATATTGAGTAACTTAATAAAGGAGTGGAATATTTTTCGTTTACTCCTAAGGAAGGATGAATAAAATGCAATTTGAAAAATAATTCTGAGAAGCAGAGGCATGTAGAAAATTTTTTATCCACATTTGAATATTTTCAAGTAATCAGAAAAAGGTATACAGTCTTCCAACAGCACAATGTATGTAAGTTCCAAGATTCCAAAAATATGAAAAGACAGTTTTCTTTTTCACTCACAGTAATGACTTGCGGTGTTTCTTTCTTTCTCTTCTGAGTCACTAAATAAAAAGGAAAGCGATAGCTGGAAGAATTTAAAAAAGTCTTCAAAATACCCCCGATGGAAAACAAACTTTTACCAGCAAGTATTAATCTGTCCCTAGACTCTGCAGCTCTTGACCTTAGGTACTTTATCATAGAAATTATCTTAGAGATATTGATTGAAAGATAACTTTAAGCAAACGATCACAGATTGTTGGCAGTGGTAATTACACAGGATAAATTATCATGGGTGTAAATATAATACATATAATCAAGTATTCTTTAAAAGAAAGAATGATATGAGCAAATATTAATTTAATGAATAAGGATTTCTCTGTATTTGTTTAATTTTCTATTTTCAGTTATTAATGTGATCAAGAACCAAAGAAATAGTTCTTGTAAGCCATGCTATACTTGAATAACTTATTTCAGGAAACCTTCCAAATGGGTATTTTTTCTTATGAGTTAAAGAAGTAAAACTTAACTCTTGACTAAGAAAGAACGTTATTTCTTAGGAATATTTCCAGAAATCTTTTGGAAAAATACTTGACCCTGTAATAGTAAAGCACATTTGGAACAAGTAAATTTCTTCATTTCTTTAACATGGAATGAAAGAAAGGACATTAAGGTGACAACTGCAGGACCAGCTTTGTCAAATGGCAAGAGATTAATGTTTCCATTATGTGAGTAATTGTTGCCTTGATGGAGCTTAAGACCTTTCTAACTTTCTAAAGTTAACTCTGCAGCTACTGTGATGTGATGCAGACCTAATTCAACAGCAAGCACGAATACTGGTTACAACAACAGTGCAGAGCAAGACCATAAAAAGTTTCTAAGGTGATAACTGGATTATTAGTGGTATAATGCAGTGGGCTATTATGCCTAAAGCTACTGGTAACTGAGTTTAGAGATAAAGTGGTCATGTGCATTTCCGTAGGTGAAAAGCCATGGGTTACTGTCCTGCAGTGAATCGATATGGATTTTTAAGCTAGCTTAATACAGTACACTCTTTTTTTTTCCTTTGGTGAAGGGGTCAATCTGGAAATTAGCTCAATCGAGTTACAAGTGGCAGCTGTCATGTAATACTGATAACTACCTGAATGCCAGCAGGGACGTGAGTAGAGTAGGTAATGTAGAGTTGCATTCCCTGTAAAAATTGAGGAAGAAGAACAGGAGAAAAAGTACAGTGAGGAGAGAAGGAGGAACATGAAAGGGATTGTATCACAGAACCTATGCTTTTGTTGAGAGTCTTCACTAACTATTTGGCAGTTTTGCTTAGCAATACATACAGGAGTTCTGGTACATGAGATAATTCAATCATGAAATGGCAGTAGAACAGAGATGGGAAAATATCTGTTTGTCTGAAAACTCTCATAAAATCTTTTTCTGCACAAAAGGCCCATTAGCAATGTTCTCTAGAAACTTTTTGGGTCCCAGCTATGATACAAGGAATCATGTGACATGAGTATTGTGCATTGGCTTTATCACAGAATAACAGGTCTGCAATAGCAGCTGGCCATGTGAATGAAATGATGTTCCAGAAGAAGGTTGATCTGGGTCAAGACGATGTTATTGAAGTGTGATTGCCAATACCTTAATAGTATGATCATGTGATAAAAAAAGAACGGAAGGAAAACAAGAAATGTGGCTGTGAGTTGGTATTCCTGTAGTACCCTGTTAGTACTCTGAAAACAAACAAAAATAAAGCATACAAACAGATTTGTTTCAAATAATGGCTCATCTCTGTCAGGCACAGGATCTATTACTGAGTTAAACAGCACAAGAGACTGGGTTGATGAAAAGTATGGAGCAGGAAGGGACTACAAGTGAATTCAGTGCAGCCAGACGGTCAGAGATCTGCCTTCTGAAGTGAGTGATCTGGTATACTATGGCAAAAGAGCTAATACAGGCTAGGCCCATACTAATTAGAAAACAGCACCAACATAAAAGTGTGCGCATGCTTATTCTGCTATCATCCTTGTTATCTTGTTCTCTGGCACATATTTTCCTGTGCCAAATTGCAGCAGCCCAGAAAACACTCAACCATGGTTTGCATTACTACACATAAGATATTTCCAGTAGTTCTTTTCTCTGCTTAGATTGGTCCCTCCTGATTTGGAAGAAGACTATTTAGGTGTGAGAACATGAGCCATACAGGGCTAAGGGATCACAAGTTTATATATTAGACTCTCAAATCCTGCTCTTTGTCACAGTCCTAAACTGAGCTGTGAGATTTTGATACATTCACAGCCATGGAACAGATGAGAGACTGGTACTCACACATAAGATGTAATTTATATAGTACTTTTTTGTAAGATTTATAAACAATCGCCTACTGTTTGTTGACTGTGCTTTCCTTTATCCTTTGTCAGTCAGTAAATGGAAAGAAGACCACTGGGGAATTAATTTCCTTACCTGTTATGTTTTAGACCTCCCTTGCACACACAAGACTTGGGGTTGTGAAAAATAATTGAAAGACAAAGAAAAAAATATTGTCATATATATAGCAATGGTCCTGAATCGAAATGCCAAGTTCTAACACCTTTAAATTCTTCAGATTCTGAAAAACTGTATTCTTTTCAGAAAATATTTCTACACTAGATTCTCTTACTCTTTGGAATGTCTCTGTAAAGAACACTGTAAACTGACCACAGATATTATATCATATTCATTTTTTGTTGAAGGGTTGACACATTATTTCAAAAGGCTTCTTGTCTAGCAATTAATTATTTGATTTAATAATATATAAATAAATAAACACATCCTCTTTTCCTGTAGACATTTCTCCTGCTTGCTTTCGCAAAGTTTATAGTAAGTGTTTACTGTTTTAAAAACTGATGGTTCAAATCTAGCACAAACCCAAGTGGCACTAAGAAGCAAATTGTTTCAATTTCTGAAACCTATTGTAGTAATTGCTACTGACTCCAGAGACATTCCCTAGGCAAGAGCAGTAATGATAATTTGGTAACTTTCTTTTAAATAGACTTCGTTTACAAGAGTTAGCAGATATTTCTGCCTTTAGGGCTGAGGAGAGGTTTATGGACTGAAGTAATAGCTTCTCACTTTTAATTTTTCAAAAGAGGTTTGCTTTAGTAGTGAGCAAACAGCCCCACGTTTTTCCAGATGTTATTTCTTAATCATTAAAATTAATATGTATTTTCAATCCTGCTTCTTATGAGGTTCCTAAAAATACGTCTGGCAAAACCCTTGTTGAAATTTCCAGACAGACTATTATTTAAGTTTCATATTAAAAAATCAGCAGGGACAAGTTTATTTCTCTCGGTTGGACTGCGCTTGTTCCCTCCCAGTTGCTGATGAGGACAGTGTGTTACATCATTACTCGCTTCCCAGACTGGAGCATCTAAAGTCTTACTTGTGGAACAAAACCAAGTTGTAAAAAAACCTATATTGAGCAAAAGACAATATCTGTATTAAACAATTCATAAATGTATGCTAGTACTAGGAGCAGTTAATCGATACCTTTATGCTTCTTTTCTGTTCTAAGAGGTCTCAAGTACCTTTGACAGACAGGATACCATAAGGACGCTAGGGAACAATACATTATATGTGCCTGTACTTCTAGGAAACTATGTATCTTTCCCTTCCACAGATATCTTCAGAGATACAACAGATGAATAACTGGTGGCAGTCAATTACCAAACCATGCTTCAGTGTCCAGTGTTTACTTGAAACCAGATGAAAGTAAATGTTTCAGTTGTTTTTGCTGAGTGCTAAGATCATTTTTTTTTTCCTAGTACCTAAGTGCTAATAAAGCAAATGAGACTTTTTCTTTTCTTTTCTTTTTTCTTTTTCTTTTTCTTTTTTCTTTTTTTTCTGTAAATAGAGCATATGAATATGCAGAAGTAGAACTAAAGAAAAATTAGAACAGTAATATGAAATCTAACAATGTTATCTGCTTCATCAAAACTAACAAGACTTTTGATACCATTTTGTAAGAACCAAGCCATGTTTTGACAGTCTGCAGTGCAAGAATTTTTAATAAGAAGAGTGCAGTGAGAATTCCAAGTAAGCAATTAAAAGAGGAGAACTGTGGGTGGCTCACAAATGGGTGAAATGTTTAAATTAAGAGACTGATTTAATTGCAAAATAGTACTCGCTCATTTTTTCTTTTCTTATGATTTATATAAAGCAGACAGCACTTTCCAGCCTGTTGTGGTTACTTCTTCTCTATATTTAAATAAATAAATTCCATGACATCCCAGTTCAGTATATATTCTGCAGGAATATTTTGAACATCCTAGTGTTTTCTACTGGCAGAACTGATTATTTCTTCAAATTGCAGTAAGTGTAGCAGGAATGCCTATCTCCTGCAGGCCTTTATGTAAAGCAAGTACTGGAAAAATAATTATTTCAAGGAAAGTGCATACAAAATGACATTTCTTCACATTTGAACTTTAGAATTTCTTGGTTTGTTTTGATTTGTCAGATTCTTGTTAATTTGATATAATAGAATTAGAATCATCAAGGCTGAAAAAAGACCTTCAAAGTCATCAAGCACAACCATCAACCTGACCTATCAGGACCTATCATTAAATCATTTCCCTTACCACTACGTACACATCTCTTAAATACCCCCAGGCATGGGGATTGCACCATTTCCTAGACAGCCCATTTTAATGATTGACCACCCTCACTGTGAGGAAATTCTTCCTAATATGTGATCTAAACCTCTTCTGCCATAACTTGAAACTGTTTCCTCCCATCTGATTACTTGTGACTTGAGGGACGAGATCAACGCTCTCCTTGTGCAACCTCCTTTCTTCAGATAGTTATAGATAATGATGAGCTCTCCCCTCAGCCTTCACTTCTCCAATCTAAACAACCCCAATACCCTCAGATCCATATAAACTGTGTTTTCTAGCTCCTTCACCAGATTTTTTTTTGCTCTTATCAGCACATGCTTGTGTACATCATTTAGTATATCGAGGGAGTAGAGACTGGAATGAAAAGTGAAGATGTTATTATTTCTCAACAGAGCTTGCTCCTCATGTTAACATTGGACTTAGAGACAGTAGAGGTAACCTTTGATCTTTTTAATCACATAATAGTTAGCATTTTCAGAACAATTTTGAAAGACTTAGACACTTCCTGTTAAACATTCTAATTCTAGAGAGCACCTTTTAAAAAAACTGTCTCCATTTTTTTTTCCTATAAAGAGAAATGCAAAGCAGATTTTTTGAAACATAGATCACACAGAAATTTGTGCTACCATGAACTTATTAAAAGCAAGAATACTGCTCTAATCCTCTAATCCCTTTACTGCTTTTCTTTTTCTTTTTCTTTCTTTCTTTTTTTTTTTTCTAATGTACCCTCACTCACTCTCCCCTTTGTTCTTGAATAAGATATCTAAATGATAGCCTTTTATGTACAGTGGCTCCAGTTAACTTCCTAGTAACTGGTATAACATCTATGGGACAATATCACAGGATAACTCATTTTTTACCCAATTGCTCTTCCTGTTGAGCAGAAATCCTGAAATGCACTGTTTGTGTTGCAGTTAAAATTATTCTTGGTAAAAACAGCAGTGTTCAAATTTAGCACAGTGGGATTAGCAGCATCTCATTTTCAGAGAAGGTTAGATGTAATAGTATAAAAACTTGTGGATCTATTTAACAATTGAAAGAAAAACTCTGACTTGAAACTGAATTTGGAAACAAAATGGTTCTGTGTTGTAAAATATAGGACAAGATTTCTGATGTTGACAACAGTATGATGTGTGTATATGCTATTTATTTTTTCTCAGGCTTCCTTTCATTTTTTATACATGTGTAGGTCTACAAAAGGGGCACCAATGTATCTTCTTATAGATTACAGTTTGGGACTATTCAGCACTCATTTATGAAGGGGAAATCATGTTTGACCAACCTGATAGATTTCTGTAGTGAAATGACTGGTTTGGTGGATGAGGGGAAAGCAGTGGGTATTGTTTGTCTTGAATTTAGTGAGGTTTTGACACTGTCTCCAACAACATTCTCACTGACAAACTGATGAAATGTGGACTGGAAAAATGAAGAGTGAGGTGAATGAAAAGTAGTTGAACTTCCAGACTCAAACTGTTGTGATCAGTGAGTGGTACAAAGCCCAACTGGAGACCAGTTGCCAGTAGCATACCCTTGAGGTCAGTACTAGGGCTGATACTGGTTTACAACTGCATTAATGACCACAGTGATTTTGTGATTCTGTAATCTCTGCTATTCTTGAGAAGCTGTAAGTGGAAAAATTGTTATCTAAATTAAGAATATGTTTTGGGAGTCTTCTTTCAATATTGGAAACCTAACTGGTTGTTAGATAAGTAGGTGTTTTCAATCTAAGACAATGTAATAACTGAAAAAATAATATTATTACTAATGATATCCAAACTGTCCACTATACATACTATCCTTAAGTTCAGAATTAAGCAGCCACAAGATGGAAAAATGTGATTATTAGTGCAATTCTAAAGTCTGCAACTTTACAACTTCATGGAACAAATGTATTATTGTATGATCTATAACTACAAGTTTGTGTTCTATAAGCGTGTTTCACAAAGGTGAGTAATAGTAAAAGAGAATATTTGTACTTAGTGCTGTAATATTCAATTTTTTCACCATATTATTTCAGAATAATCTTTTGCTCTGTCTTTGTATATTGCTGTACTCTCAAGAAACTAAGGAGGGGAATAAGGTAGCCAGGAAAAAAAATTGAGATTAGAATCAGCTTCAGCTTTAAAAGCATAAATTTAGACATTTTCATGTGCAGTAGGTGCATATTGTTTTATTATACTCAATTCCAAACATGTTCATATTGCTCATGGACCCTACAATTACTGAACCTTCTGGCTAATCGTTTGTCTCTATTCCCTAGATTTTATTGAGTATTCACCTGGATGTCCATTGCCTATAATGGGAACTTAGACATCAAGCTCACCTAGAAATAATACTGTATATATGTTAATCTTGAGCTGAATCCTACCTATGGAGACAATGTCCCAGAAGCTGTAGATAGAAATCCCTTGTATCATAAAAAAAAGGAAGGGAAGGGAAGGGAAGGGAAGGGAAGGGACGGGAAGGGAAGGGAAGGGCAGGGAAGGGAAGGGGAGGGAAGGGGCGG
>JAOWBP010000001.1:27625490-27642069 GCA_028571105.1 Tragopan temminckii | reverse complement strand
TATTTTTTTTTTTTTTTTTTTTTTTTTTTTCCCCCCGGGATGATAATTAACATTCATCCTTTTAAGCCTATCATTTTAAAATTGTTAACTCCAAATTATATGATATTCTTAAAGGATCCAGGGTCTGTAATTATTTTCACATCAGTTCTGATGTAATACAAACTTTTTGTAATGAGTACTTCTTTATGCATTTGTCTGGAATTCATCATGCCCATGATTAGTATCATGACTTTAGCATCAGAACGAATCATATACTGATAATTTGCCCAAGCTGTCAATGATTTACAGCCAAACAAGTAAATACTCTAAAATGCTAAGCACTCTCTTTAATTTACGAGGGGATAGAATATCTGTTAATGATTTTGTCTCAGCAGACTAACAACTTAGATCAATGTCAGCTGTCATTTGATTAATTATGTACATAAGGCAGCTGATCACAGAAAATTTCCACCTTTTCCCCTCAGTATTTGTATTTGTTCTTCACAATTAGTCATAGTCACTCAACAGCTGTGTATGATGGAGTCAGCAAAACAAACATTAGCAGGGTGTTAAGTACTGGATAAGATAAATTGAATTTGTTTAGTGCAATTTAAAGAATGATAATGAAGACATCAGATTTTTGAAAGTTAAATATATATCACTTTGCTAACTTGAGAGAACTGAGATCTTCCCCTTAAGAGGTTGTTATATAGCCTTTAATATATCATTATTTTTGTTGACACTTATGACTTTGATCCTTGCCTTTGCTAATAACGTTTTCCCATCTTTTTCTTAATTGTACCTTTAATTCATTTAGTAATGTAAAATTCAATTTTTTTATTTTTTTTATTTTTTTTATTTTTATTTTTCACCCTGCATGGGCACTGTGCATAAAAACTGTAGTAGGTGCTTAGTGGCAAACCCTAGCATACATTCTCTTACTGCCAAACAGTGAAGTAGCATTTTACTGGTCACTTTGGCCCAGTATGAGTAGCATTATTCAGAGGCTCTTTGTATTTGCTGTTGGTTGCAGATGTTTTCAATAGTAAGGAGACAAAATATAGGTAAGAACATCAAAGACTTCAGTGCTTGTATGTTATAGCACTGCAGTAGTACAGCTAAACTGCATCCTGTCCTGAAGACAGAGCTTAGGTGTCAGTACACTTTCTACAGAGCTCACTTCTGAGTTCCTCAACCCATACTCTCAGTAATCTGGCTAAGAGAAACCTCACTGCCTTTGACCACAGAGTTTTTAAAACTTTCTCTTGGTGAGAATTTTGTGTTCTCTTTAGCAATCTGACTGAGCAAGTAGTACGATTGATATGGTTTGGTACACTGAGTTTCGTACAAGTTTGTTACTACAACTGAACAGTGACTTGTGGCATGTGGGAGCAAAAAAATTGTGTTGTATTTTGGAGCAGTGAAACAACTGTGGTTTACGTATGTAGCGGAAATGCTAAGTGATGGCCTGAACAAGTGACTGAGCACCTGGTGGGAAGGTAGGGCCAACCAAGGTGAGCTCAGGTACATGCAATGCACCTGACTGACCAGAAGGGGTTGGGCCAGGATCCCCTCCTCCTCAGACCTCATTTAAGGGTTGGCAGTGGAGACAAGGGCATCTTGGTGGAGATCCCTGCCTACCTGTGGCCTTCTAAGGTTAAGCAGATTTTTTTTTCTTTGGTTTCTGTGTCTATTAGAGCATATCCTCACTTAGCTGCACGCTAGGACTTTGCTACTCTGCTGCCATTGCTGCATTTTCTGTCACATTACAGCATTACAACAGCTCTGTGAAGAGCAGGCCACTTACACCTACTGCTGTGATTTCAACCACAAATAAATTATTCACCACTTGAATTAAAACAGCACTATTTACTGTTAAACCTTATTTCTGATCGTGCTGCAATTGCTGTAACTATTTTTAAAAAATACTTAAAATGAACTTATAAACCTCAAAATAAGGATTGATTCATTGAAAATGGGAAACCTGCTGTTTGTTGAAGGCGCATAGAGCTTCATATTAGTTTAGCATTGTTTATTATTACTCTCTTTTCTATATTTCTTCCTTGAATCTTTGTTTTCCCCCTCAAGTAACTTCCTTTCTTCAATCCTTTCCCCTTTATGTTTTAAAGCAATTAGTAGAAATCCTCCAAATATCCTATACATTCCTTCACATGCTCTTCATAACTGCAGCAGTGCTACAAAAAGTGATAAATATTTTGAAAGCTTTTTTTTCAAGCTTTGCTATTCTTTCTTTCCTGGCTGAATTTCTTTATGAACAGATAACACTGGCATGAAAATTAAAGCTCCAAAATCAAATTTTTGTAGCATAGATTTGTACATGCTCTTTAAAATTTTATTTCCCACAATGGATACTGAAGCTTTAAATATTAATGTGATTTTAATATTGCATAGAAAAAGACAGAAGGTTGAGACCTTCTTATATCTTAACATAATTCCTACAAAGTAAGAACCAGTTATGTATTATCAAGACTAGATTTAGCTAGTGGCATGTCAATGAAAAATAACAAATCTGAACACAGTGCCATAAAGTGCTGAGTTACTCTTTCATTATTCACTTCAATCTCATAACTTTAGTGGCATGCAAGGCATGAAATACATTGTCAAAAATATATCGTTCAGAATACAGTGCCATTAAATATTTTATCCAATTGGTAACGGTGATCCAAAAGGATTGAGCATTAAACTGAGCCCTCTTAAAAAAAAGTGACATTGAACTGTGCTTTCCAGCTCTGCTTCTACGGATAAGTCTTCTGTCAGCAATTTCTTTTTAAGTAAAGCAATCTCTTTTTCTCTCTGTCTTTTGGTGAGTAAACTAGAGAATGACTACCTCTGCAGAGAGGCTGTTGAATTCCCTAAAACATGAAAGGGATCTCTTAACTTCTTGTTGGCATTGCGGATTTAACCTTTAATTAGCAATTGCTTTCTCATGAGGTCAAGTTAGAATATTTTCTTAGATAGATGGACAGTAAGCAAATCTAAATTATAAATAGATATGTAGACCTTACATATCATAATTAGTACTTCAAGATTTCCTAATTTTGTCAGCTATTATTAAAACAATTCTGCTCTACACTAGTTTCTTAACTGTGTATCTTTGATTATTCATGCTGCTTTGCCTATGGTAGTTGGGCATTTCATGAAGATCTTTGCTTTCCTTAACTGTCTTCTATTTCCTCTGGAAGATCTGTCCTAATCTATTCTGTAGCACTGATGCTTGTTTGCACTGTAGCATTATAGGTTGTTTCTGAATATTGTCTAAATACCTGTTAAAGTCTCTTGCATTTGGTACAGGCAGAGAACAAGATAATATGCTGTTTGCACAAACATAATGAGATCCCCATGAATCTGTAGTCAAGATTTTTGCAAATTTTGTGTAAAAAAGTTCTTTAAGGAAGGAATAATTCTGTGGTGACTTTAAAATTCCTTAAACTTATCTGTTAATATATTATTTTTTTTTGTACTAATGTGATGGATAATGTGGGAGAGTTTGTCTGAAAACCTGTCAGGTCACTTCTGAAGGAGTCTGCGTAGGTGCCCACCCAGGCTTAAATTACTGAGTGTGAACCTGCACAAATTTGCATGGTATTATAATATGAACATATATATGTAACCTTCCAACTTCATTTGCTCCTAATTTAATGTATAGCCAGTTAGTGACTGTAGACAGAGAAAGTGTAGAAACTTTGATTAGTTTAATAACTGATCACATATAAAGATTATGTACCTGATATTCAGATTGCCAGCATACATGTTCTGGGGAGTCTTGACTGAGAAGTTGATGAAGCCTCCACAGGGAAGGCTGCATAAAGGACTTCTGTCAACATCCCTCACAAGGTGAATGCTCTGCTGTCCAAGAGCTTTCTGACTGAGCTGTATGCTTTTCCAAGGATCCCAATACATTGCTTCAGTTGTTAACATAATAATACTGCAAGGTAGTGGAACATGGAGTAAAAAGTCTTCTCTGAATTTACTGAATTTTTGCTTCCCAACAGCTAGCTGTGATGTATTTTCTAATGAGCCTGAATTAGTCAACAGTATAGACATTAGGGAAGTTGATTATATCTTTTAGATCAGATTTTCGTAAACTTAAGGGTGATTTAGTAAGCAGCTTGACTTGGTGGTGGATATACTTTCTGTGTGGCTATGATCCTCTAGTTGCTGTGTTGCCTTACTGGTATTACTCTTATTAATAAATGACATATTTCTATTTCTGGACTTAGAAATTCTTGTTTAGCACTCAGTAAGTGGAATAAACCCTTTTGGGGTCTTGGGGCAGAGCTTTAATTCAAAATTGTTATAAGACTTTTTGCTTGTACATTGATTTCTGCCAGGTCAAAACTATACAAGAGAGATTATAGGAAGATGACATTTCTATTGTTTATAGAGGGATGAAAACTGCTTTAAACAAATATCACTCCAGCCTCTGTGCATGTATCTATTGCCTATGCAGACATATTAGGTGCATGGGGCAAGGAATTCATTTCACTGCATCAGAAGCAATGATTTCCTACCTTGTCATTGCAATTCTTCACATGTTTTCAGCTTTCTCTGTTTTCAATATCCTAGTAAATTCATCTCTCCAACCTATTGCCACAGGCTACAGAAGATAACAACAAACTTCAGTTGAGATTCACACATAATGAAAATATAAAAGGTAGAGTTAATAGCCACAGCCATTCAAATGGCCCTTTTACCCATGGGCTTTGCATGTTTTGAAACAAGCTGAGACAATGACATGATATTCCTTTTACTTTCTTTGTGGCCTAACTTGTTTGTAGTCACTAAGGAATTTTTCAGCAAGAAAGAAAAATATTAAGAAATACAGAAAAATGTACAACTTCAGTGGCACTTCTGAGCATTTCCAATACCTACTATGCTTTTCCAGTATAGGGAGTTGATTCCTAGATTTCTGATTAGGGTTTAAGCACGAGGCAAAATGACTTTCTGTAGCAGTACACGGTACCAGTATGTGTGGTATGAGTTACGAGCATGCAAATGAATGTACTTCTATATGATCACACATTACCTATTAAATAAATTAATTCAGTTTCTTTGTGCCTATTCTGTATTCTTCTTTTGCAGCATGTCTTGAAATTTTGTCCTTGGTGTTGTATAAAAATAAGTTAAGGATTATTATACAGATGTATAAAATAGACTTTCTTAAAGTAACTTGTTATGAATATGTATATATTTACATGATTACACATAGTGTTGCTTTTAACTAATTAATTTGCTTGCGTACTGCATGATGCCAAAGCTCTTCTAATGATGGGATAGTCATATACTACCAAACAGCATGTACTGGGTTGCTGCAGCTAGTCTGCTCCCCAAACAGAGGCTGAGTAGGCCTATATTATAGTAGTAACTTCAGTGATACATGCTCTCAGAAATGCGGAGTTATGTTTAACCAGTCAGGCAACAGTAAGAGTATCATATTAAATAGGTAACTGTTAAATTGTGCTCTGATAATAAACATAGTTTCAAAAGAAAACTACAAAGCAGGGCAAGTGCTGCTTAAGTCTGGCTCCCACCTTTGGATGAAATAATACAATGGTGACAAGAATAATTTGACTTGGGTATGGTAAGCCACTGGGATGCATGTGCTGCAATAATTCGGTCATCTTAGGACTCCTCTTGTTCAACAGAAGAAAGATGGGGGGCCTTGTTTTCATCCTTGAGTTACCCCGGAATACTTGAGGTCAATGTACGTTGAGTTCTTGCTGAAGAAATGATTTTTGCATTATAAGAACAGGAAATACGGACAAGTCACCCAGAGAGTAATTATAGTTAATGGAGAGTAGTAGTGAGGTTTATTTAGTGAGTTAATAACAACAGTTTGTTTGCAAGAATAAAGCTCTTTTAGTTTCAATCACAGTAGGGTTAGGCTGCTACTGAGAACTTCTGAAAGTGTTATCTGGAAGCAGTATTCTACCTTGCATATGCAAGTATTTAAAGAGTATCTATGCACTGATAGTCTCAACATCTGTTAACAACCAAAATAGCACTCTTGTACACAATGTAGTTTGCCTTCTATTTTCAGTGTTTTATAAGGGGAAACTATCCTCCAAGACGAAAATGAGTTAAATACATAATTATTTCACTTATTTTGCTAACGTCCACAATAAAGCCTCCCCAACTCACTCTCTCATAATTTTATTTTTATTTTTACAATGTATTTTTATTAATAATACATCATAATCATAATTGAACATAATGCCATGTTCAGGGGACTTGGGTATATGGGTGTTGGCAGACAAAGTAGTTACCCTTTTGCCCTTATTCTGTTCAGCTCGATAAAATGAAATAAGAGTTGTAGTAGGATAACAGGATTATTGTAGAGTCATCATTTCCTGCAGCATTTATCCTTTAAATCTGACCTTTGGAAGAGTTCATTATGCCAAAATTGATAGATCATGCTCACAGGAAAAAGTCATCTGGAATACCTGAGAGCTATTGAGCTAACTAAATAAACAGCTCCAGAGATAGTGCATGTACATATTTTAAAAATATTTGTGTATCTATCTATATGTATCTATACACATGAAACAGGATGTGCTTCAGTAACTTTCTCTTAATGACCATTTATGAGTATAAATTCAGATTTAATTATGATGGATACTAGCAGAGTTTAGAAATAAATAAACGTAGAAGTATGCCAACCCAACATGAAGACAAGTCTTCATAGCTGTGGAAAAAAATATTTTTTCCTTTTTTTTCTGTTCCTGATCAAAATAATAGATGGGGTGAAAAGCAATAGGAATCAAGGAGAACTGATGTGACAGTTTCAGTGGAATGGAAAGACCGTGAAAAAACAATGCACTCAGTTTGATCAGTTCCATCAAGGTATCTGCTTCCAGGCTTTCAGTGAGCACCAAGCCAGAATTCAACTTCAGAATTCACTTCTGAAGAAATACAGAATATTCACAATGTTAGTGCCTTCAAGCAATTGTAACATATCCCTCTTTATAACCCAGTGGCTTGCATTAGACTTGGCTATAAAGTTCAAGTCACCCTTGCTATGCATAACCCAAGCAGGAAGCATGAAGGTCATACATAGGTGTCTATCACTTGCATTCTATCTTCTGTAAACAAGCATATCACTGTCTAATTCACTGTATCAAAGTTACCATCTCTTCACTTTAACGATTAAATGTTTTAATCATTTGGTTCTTATTTGAAAGTTAAGCTTGCTGGGGATACTAACTTTCAGAGAGTTCAATCTCCTCTTCAGCTTGCTGGTTTTTTATTTTTAACCTCAAAAAATTTTTTTTTTTTTTTTTTTTTTTTTTTTTTTTTTTTTTTTTAAATCTAGTTTCTTACTATACATCTCTAAGTTTTGAGGTTGAAATAACAATGCCAAGCTGTAGCATAATTAATCAATTAACAGTAAAGAATTGGGAGAAGTTTGTAAAACAAAAACCTTCAAGCTTTAAGAGTTTGCAAGTTGAGTGATCATAACGCTTTCCTCCATGCCACACGTCCTACCTAGTCCATGGACAAAGTCTGTGCTGTTTCTGTGGAAAGACAGCGATAGAAGTACTCCGAGTGTGCTGAAGTGTTGATGGGTGCCTTGGAGTAGATGCAATGAATAACTGTTGATATATCTGAATGTTTTGGAAATAGTCTGGTTGTTGTTTTTTTTTGTTTTTTGTTTTTGTTTTGTTTTTGTTTTGTTTTTTTTTGCTAATGTCATAATCAAAAAGAATATGGCCAATAATGTCATGTAGTAGTGTGCTGATTAGAACTCCCTAAATGAAGAGAAGAGAGACAGAACACACTGAACATTCACCTGCCAACAGAGATATTCAACAGATAAACATGCATGATTCATTTTCTACATTTTTATTGTAATATCTGCTGGCAACCTATGAAATTAATTAATGTTCATTGTGAAAACTTCCTTTCACTTATTTGCAAATGAGTAGTTTTTATAAATTCACATGTACTTATTTTATAATGAATAGGTATAATTTTAAGACATTTTGAAAGACGTGGGGAATGCCTGAATTTAATTTTTAGAATGCAGTACTAATCTGCTTTTGTGCTTTATATTTTCTTATCACTGCATATAGGTTGTATAACAAATAAAGAATCCTATGATTATTTCTGGGGACCAGGTATTTTAGATTATTCTGGATGATGGAAACTCTTCTAGAAATGGGCTTATGAAATCAAGGTCTCAAGCAGATTCATTTCTGCATTAAAACTGAGTGTCTTGTGGATTTTATCATTTTAAAAGTAGCTGGGTTAAGACTGCTTCTTATTAATATCTTTGCAGACTTCAGTTAAAATTTAGATGAAATCTCTTCCAGCAAAATTTAAAGCTCTTTATGGTGGGGCTTCTAGTAAGATTTTTCTGATTTTTTTCTTTCTTCTCTGTTCCATGGGAAAGTACATAATTAAAACTGATACAGATTAAATTTGAAGATGATTTTAAAACTGAGATGGATTAAGATTGAGGGGGGAAAAATATTAAGTATTATTTGAGATAACAAGGCTGTATCTTTGGGCTATATCATGCTTCATGCTTCATTATTTCATCCTTCTTTAGATAACACTCAATTTTGATGGGAATGACACTGGGAAGATGGGAAGAACACTGACTGTGGAAAAGCATCCTTGATAGACTGTTAGATAATTTTTTATGCAGCACCATTTTTTCCTGTTTCTTTTCTTATCTGAAAATCAGTATATTAATTTAATGTGAACTTAGCCTTTTTTTTTTTTTTAAAGGAGTATGTTATATTCATATTTAGTTAATCATATACACATTATAATAGCAAAATCATTGTGACTTGAAGGTTTCTACATTACACCAGAAAACATTTGTACTCCTTCCTCACATATTACAGCACTCTGAAGAACTGCAATCAAGAATAATGTTTATAGATGTCTAGCTACACTCTTTTGTACCTGCTCCTGGAATATTCAGTTTCTTATCAAGTATGTTTCTTTTACTGATCTTAAATGAGTAAGCCTATGGAACAGTGATATTACCCGATCATTCATAAAAACTGTTAGAGCTATCAAGATCAACACCACCTGAGAACTTTTTGTGAAGTAATAATGTATTTGAAAAGTCTCTTAATACCGTGATAAAGGTCCAGACTGTTTATTTTTCTGAAGTCAGCAGGTAAATGCCTTTTTCATTTGTAGCGTCTTAACTGTAATGGCAAAGGCAGTTAATTGTGTAGTGGAATGTGTTAGCACGAATAAAATCAGCAGATTCAGAATAGATTACTTCAAATGTATTTCTCTAGAATATAAAAAAAATATGACAACAGAGAACATAGAGAATTGGCTGGATTTAATCAACTGTTGTGCAATGAAAGAGAGCTAGGGACCTTATGTTTTAATGGTGAAATAGGGCATCATTGTGCTTTCACTGAAGCCAATATCCAAGTTCATATTGACTTGGAAGATTTTGGCTGTTTTGGAGACTACTCATCTACCAAAGTAAAACTGCAGAATGAAGAACTCAGGTCTTTATTATCTCTGAGTGTCTTTCCTTCTATATGACAACAATAGAAGGCATATAACTTGAATCATAGAATAGCTTGAGTTGAAAAGGACCACAATGATAATTTAGTTTCAATCCCCTTCTATGTGCAGGGTTGTCAACCACTAGACCAGGCTGCCCAGAGTCACATCCAGCCTGGCCTTGAATACCTCCAGGGATGGGCCATTTTGCTTTGAATTTCATAATGTACACATAGGAAAAGAGCTACAAGTGTTAAGCTGACAAGCTTTAAAAGGTCCATCACATACTCCTATGTGATAATGTTGTCCCCTATGTTGACATCTCTTCCTGTTTGCATATCTGAGTAAGTGAGAGCAGCTACAGTTTACATACACAACTTATGCACCATAATCATGTATTAAAGTCTACATTCTTTTATCCAGGGACTAGTAGCTTCAAAGTTTTCTGTGACTTCTTTAATTATTTGGAATCCTGTCATTATTATTTTACCTTAAGAAATACAGTACTCCTTTGGGAATGTGAGGAATAAACCATTAGAAAGCAATTAATTCTCATTTATTTTCTGTAGGGAAGATCTAACAAAAGATGTTCTCGTCTGGTTCAGAATATTGGACTGCTATACATGACTATCAAAAAAGAAGTGAGTAGATGTTTTCCAGCTACATGTACGTTAATGTAAACTAGTGAATAGTTTTATAGGAAGAATGGGTGAGAGGATGGGATTATCTCGGGGACAATTCAAAGCTCCCAGAAAGTGAGAAGCTTCTGGAAAGACTAGGTCACCTTCTATCAACAGGGTTAAGGGATGAGAAAATCTGCACCTAAACTGAATATTTAAGCCTGTTGTACCTGAGCCTCATGACTATGAACCTGTAACAGCCTTGACGTGCCAAACTTTCCTGTTTCCCCACTGTGCTCTGGCACTAAGTACTCACTGATATCTGTGTAGTGATTACTATCACAGGAATACTTAGAAAATGTAAGTCTCTTATTCTTTGTCTTAAAGGACTAAGTAGGTCAGTTGTTCTCCCAACTCTACTTCCTTCCCTTTCCACCATCAATTTGTGTGTGATACATTTCTTACGACCAAGTGTTTTGCTTGAAGGATTTCATAAACTGCAGTTTTCCTTGTGAAGCTACAGCAAAGGCTTAGCATACCCAGTCCTATTTAAATCCTTACAGACAGTGTGGCTATTTTGACTTTGTCAGTATCTTATTTCAGCCGAGATTTTCCTTCTGACAGTAAAAAATAGGCCATTTGAAGCTGCTAACATTTTCAGAAGAAGTCTTAACAGAATACTACCTTGAACAAGGGATACTACTTCACAGCTTCTCTTTTTCTTACACCAAAACTATTTTCCAGCTGAGATGGCTGCTCCACATTCGTTGCAATTTTCACTTAATTTGCTCACAGTCACGGGAATTAGTGTAGTCCTAGGAGGACTTATTCAGTACCATTTATTAGGATGATTTGCTGTGCTATAAGATGCAGTTCTTCCAGTTTTGTAACATGAGGACTGTGAGCTTTCTTGGAGCTAGGAACATTGCTAGGAATACTAATAAGAAAATCCCCTTTTTGATGATTATCTTGTTCAGAATTTTTATAAAGATCTTTCTAATATCTGTAAGGTGCAGATGTGTGTGGTTTCTTTCACTTCTGTGCTTGATGTTTTCCTGATGTGATGCATATTTGTGGAGCAAGACAATATTCAGATCTTTCCAAGTTTTTTTACTATTAAAAGCATATACGCTAACTTTCCATAGACAAGTGCATTTCTGCTTACGACTGTTACTAGCTATGCTAGCATTTTTTTATTTTTTAGTTCAGTGACTGAGAAATATGTTTAGAAAGAAAAAAAAAAAAGATAATTTTTTCCTGCATTTTTTTCTTTTTTTTTTCTTTTCCTTCCAAATCGGACATCTTTTTTCTCTTTTACTAGGAATCCACAGGGGAATTTTTAGTTTGATGATTTACAGAGGAAGCTCTAATTCTTGTGGAAGAGGTTAAGATTAGGTATTTAATCTTAGAACAAACAAGTAAGAAGACTGATGCTCAGCATCTGGGGTGAGCAAGAAAACAATCTGTCTAAATTTCTGTCCAGTATGATGTTTTTAATGAGTAAATTTTTATATTGAAATATCACAAACATTCCTCGCTTAAAGATTTTGCTATTGGAGAAGTGGTGGTCTTCATATATTACTATAGTTATTTATTTGGTTATATTACTGGAAATCCACACTGTCGCTTTAGTCTATTCAGTCATCCCATTCATTCCACCAAGGACTGCTGAGAACATTCACATGGCCTCTCTCAAAGTTCAGATATTCATAATGAAAGAGGAAAACTTTCCACAGTACCAATACCCAGAGTGATCTGTGCTCCTAATGCATGTCAGTACATTGGAGAGTGGCCCTCAAGAGTCTCTTTTGTTGATGATTGAATGAGGTCTGCAAAATGATGAAGAGCTGCCAAGAAATTTTATGGTTAATTGAGAATAAGATGCTTTTGAATTTGGATTTGGAGTCTAATTTTAGAAGTTTTCAGTCACTCCCTGAATGTATTTTTCTCTCTCCACTTGACAAAGAGGATTCTGAGCAGATGATACCTCTATCTCTTGCCAGATAGAACTGGTCATGAAGACCATTTAGAACCTCATAAATAAGACATTTATTTAATTCATTTTTAGTAATATATTTTCCATTCTACCTTCTATCTGTAATCTATCTCATGATCATAATGCATTTCTTTTAGAATATCTGTGATTCTATTTTGTTTTTAAATCATAGCATTCTAAATATTACTACAATTTATATAAAAGTGAAAAAAATAAAAATCTTATTTCACTTGTCCTTTAGAGTTTGCATATGATTAATACTTATAGTAAAAAATGTCAAGACAATTTAATCAATGTTTTCATTTCTGAACTACAATGTATAGCTGCAAACTTTGAAATTGATTTTTTTTTTTTTTGCCATTCCAGTATTATACGAGCCAGTGTAGGGTGAAAGAGGTAGAACTGATTGGTTGTTTTCTTTTAAATAGATAATACTCTTTTATGATTTAAATTTTCAGATGGAACTTGTACCTAGAGAAAAGTTTCTTGTTGCATTTTTAAGCAAGAAGTTTCAGATGGTAGTAAAACTCAGAAGAAGCAGACTTGCAAGACTGCAGAACAGTTTAGAACTGGGAGTAAATAGTTTAGTCTATGCACAAAAATTTTTTTTGAAAGTATTCCCTGATTTTGAAAAACACCTAAGTGCCTGCTTCAGAATGCCAAAATTGGACTAGCTTATAGTACATTTGAAAAATCTTGCTTTTGTGATATTGAGTGTTTCTTAAGAAGCAATTTTATATTAGATTTTGTTTTAATTTGCTTGTTTTTTACTTAATTCTGAAGTATTGCCAGAGTGTTTCTGCCAAAATAGTTAAATGTAAACATGAATTCTTACAAAGTTGACTTATCTGTTACGTTTCTTCTGTTACTATTAACATCTCCTGAATTTTGTAAAATAATTTCAGAAAACAGGAACAATTTACACATTGCAGATGAAGCATGAATATTGGCAAAATGTCTATACGTGAGGAAGAAATAAAAGTAAAATCATAAATATCAGTAGTTTTATATTATGTCAGAGGAGACAATAATGAGGGCTTTCTTAGAGCATGATTTTGTGCATAAGCTGAGGTAGTCTGTCTGGAGTAGAATAAACAGATGAAAATACCTGTCAGGAAGAAACATACATTGCCTCCTGCAGTTTTCATGGTTTCATATGGTGCTAATAGTTGTTATCTATCATATGTCACCTACTGCTGATTGGTCCAATAATTCTTATCTCCTATCTACATAAAAACAGAAAATTGCTCTTCTAATAATTTAAAGACTGTGTTAAAAGAATGAGATGCCTGAAATATACATATTAGTTGCTAAGTATACAATTAAATGACTTTTCAGTAAATGAATTTGATATTTACCATTACTAATTTCCTAAATTGGCAAAAGAATAAAATTAAAACATTTTACAATTGTTGAACAGTTTCAGTTTTACTTTAATGAGACAAAAGCCAGATATGAAAAACTGAAACAGAACAACCACACACATAATCCACTGATAAACACTTGTGGATGTCTAGGAGGCTTGAATTAGGTCTGCTCCAGTAATGATTAAGACTGTTCTTCTCTGGGTCTCAAGAAATATATTTTTGATCCAGAAAATGTATTTCATTCAGGATGTAGTATATATAGATTTATTTTAGTGTTTTTAAGAACAAAAATGTGGGCAGCATGATACAAACACTGAAAGATTCACCTTAGAGATGGGAGAACATTGGAAAATTAATTGTGAAAAGGACTTATTTTCCTTTTCCAAAACTTTGTCTTTCATCTGGGAAGAATATCAAGTCTCTACTACCGGGTTCCTTATGTATTATTTACCTTGTGGCTACTGACATAAGGCAAGTAGCACTTATTATTTCCAACTAAAAAAAAAAAAAAAAAAAAAAAGACCTCAGTTAATATGGTATCTTTTTAAGCGTGGGGAACGTAAATACGTTTTCATACGAACTGGATGTGAGACACTAACACTCAATCTTTTTCACATCTGTTGTGATTAAAGGGAAAGTTTTTGTGCGTTGGTATGTACACAAATGTGAGTATACATTTGTCACACAGAAGATGGGCAGTTAATTATCTGGAGAATACAAGTTCAAAGAATAGTATGATCATTTTGAGATTTGAGATGAAATCTTGATGTCATTCTACCCAAGACAACTTTCATCAATTATTTTCATTATAAAATCTTCCAGTTCCCTGTCAGGAGAGTATAAATTTTCTGAAAAAGAAGGTAATCCATTAACAGAGTGCTCAGATATTACATTTCCCATAACAGTCATCGGCAGGAGGAGTGCAGTATGCCTTTATACCTGCAGCATTTCAGTGTCTAATGCATAAAAATTAGTGGAGTCTGAATTCACCAACAGTTTACTCTCATTTTTTTGTACCCCTGCAAGAGATCCACCATATAGAAGTTCTGAGGTATAGAACGTGGAAATTTTATGAACAGTACACCTTCAAAGCATCAGCAGTCGGGTATCAAGAAGGTATATTTCCAATTGTTAATGCATTTTAACAATGTGCTTGTAAAGCTACATTGTTGAAGCAGCTATGCTGGTAATGTCTTAACAGTATTTCATACTGAAAAGTGAGGCTGATAAAAATGGGACTGTCTGTGTGTAAATATAATGCCACTGAGAAAACTATATGTGATTGTCACATTATGCAGAGGCTCAAAGTTATGCAGTAATGAATGAAGCATACTGCTGTGCTGGACTCCTTCCTTATGGCTATTTTGGCAGATTAAACAATATCTAATAGAGTGCGGTCACCTGTGCTGCTGAATTGTGAGAATGATTGCTAGCTGGCTTTTGGCTCCATGCGTCAGACACTCTCCCAGATGGCTTCAGAGCATGCTGTGGGACTTCTGACATTCCAGGAACCACTCACAATTGACAGTTTGCACACAATCGTTCTTTGTTGAAAACCAAGAACTTACCAGCACTGACACTGACTGTTTCTAGTAATATTTAATTATCTGGTTTACATACAGACATTGGCTTTTAATACCAGAAGACATACTTTATCATTCAACAGACTTGATCTTATCTAGAAAACAAAGGGAGAACAAGATGGATTTCATTCTGATTTGTAAACTACTTCAGTGAATTCCAATTCTGTACTCCAGTTCTGTTTTGCAGTATATTCCTGCAAATTTGCCACCTGCTATTAGTTGACAGTTCATGATACATCTGTACTACACTGTATTTAATACAATATAAGAAGATAGATCTGTTCTTCAATGTAAATTCACAGGAATGTCTGAAGTTATAAAATGACTCTGGAATGGAAGTCAAATGCCATCAGTGATGCTAAAATGTCACACATTCTGAGCAATTGTATATAGCCAATGGTGAGGAGAAAAAAAAAAAAGAGATCATTGCTAATCCCATCAAGGTCATTTTAAATATTTTTAGATGAATAATAAAAAGCCATTCACATATACTTTAACAAGATCAAGCGGTAATACTTGTCTATCTTGTCTTTATCTATGTTTTTAACAATACAGAGGCTGTATATGCAAATTTTTGTGTTACTTGACTTGTCCCAATGGACGCTTGGCTAATTTCTGTTAGTGGGAAAAATAAAAAGGGTATATAGATTTTTCTAGATTGTTTAGGAAAGAAAAGGTGTTTTCTGTTATTCACTCACCAACACAGCAATAGATAGCTGCTTGCTTATGTTCAGTGACAACCTATTCAAAGACTTTCACACCTTTTTTATTAACATAACATTGATTATTTTTAGCCGCTGAAAGTTACATGGCTAAATAAAAGTCTTAAGCAAGAGTTAATGCTTGATCAAAGTAGAAATGAATGTAATAACATTTTTGTGAATCTTCTCATGTTATTGTAGAACTGTGATTTTTAGTGAAGCTTCTGGAGGTGCAGAAAATGCATCATTCAATTCATTCTCTTCTCTATTCAGATTCATAAAAAAAAGTATATATGAATTAATAACAGTTCACTGGAAAGTACTTTTCATATGATTTTACAATTACATCCTGTCAAATTATAGTGAGAAATAGAACCTGCTAGTTCCCAGCTCCTTTGAGTTTCTGGTCTCATTCGCGTGGTTTAACAATGATACAGTAATACTAGGGGTAAAATAATGTTTTGATATTTTTTTTATGTTCAAATCCTAGTCATTTCTGTAATGTAACAAAATATTTAAGTTTTGAGTGGCCAGTTCAGCATTGTGTTTGTAAGATTTTTTTAACCTGCTATTTTCCAATTAACACTTAAGAACACCAGGACTGAAATAAATTAGGTTAAAGGATCTATATCTGTGTGTGTGTGTGTGTGTACACACACACACACACATACACACACACATATGTATGAAACAGTTTTGACTCTTTTGTTCTTTTGACAGCCCTCTATTTTTAATCAATTTCGTTCTTTTCCTTGCAAGCTCAGTGGGTAGAAACAGCAAAAACCCTGAGGAAAAAAAAGCAAAAACAAAAACACGGCAAGTATGCATTTGT
>JAOWBP010000001.1:27610920-27625390 GCA_028571105.1 Tragopan temminckii | reverse complement strand
CACTTAAGAACACCAGGACTGAAATAAATTAGGTTAAAGGATCTATATCTGTGTGTGTGTGTGTGTACACACACACACACATACACACACACATATGTATAAAACAGTTTTGACTCTTTTGTTCTTTTGACAGCCCTCTATTTTTAATCAATTTCGTTCCTTTCCTTGCAAGCTCAGTGGGTAGAAACAGCAAAAACCCTGAGGAAAAAAAAACAAAAACAAAAACACTGCAAGTATGCATTTGTGTTGCTGACTTCAGTGAGGCTAAATTTGTTTTTGACATATGAGCACCTAATCTAATATTTTAGTAGCAGAAGAAATATTATCATTCATCACAGGAACAGGCACAGTTCCTGATGGTTTCAGCAGGACTCCTGCATTCTTCACACCTAACAAAACGCCATCTCAATATGCGTGAGGGTTAGCATCATTAGGCAATCTTTAGTGCTCTGCCTTTAGCAAATTCCAGTTACTCTTGCCACATTTGAATACTTTCTAAGAATGGACACATTTTAAGTATTTTAAAATATCTGAGCTATGTGTCTTTTTCTTCGTATGGAAATGGCCCTTCTTCTTTGACAGGTACAAGTGCACATAATAGCAAGATGAAGATAAATTGATTTGTCTTTGGCTTCATTTTTCTTAGCTGCCCCAATAACTGGATCTCCATAATGTACTAGGGTATCTACTTTGCTACATCTATTCCACATATACCATGATCAGCTGAACTCAGCAGAACTTTTTTCTTCATTTTAGTTCAGAAGCAGAAAATACATTTTATTTATTTCTAAGGAATCCACATCAAAAAGTCACAAGATCAGAATCTTTCCTATTAGATCTACCAATTACAGAGATGCAAACACTAATATGTTGTTATCAGCTGCTTTCCACCTTTAGTGGAACATGTATGTTTTTTATAAGGTCAAAATGAAGACATTGGTTAATTATCAGCCACAGAAATCTAGCACAACTTTTATGGGATGACTTCTCATATGATTTGGCAATTCTAAAGATTCATAAAACATATTTCTATAATCTTTGTTTTTAAGAAACAGATCTAAAAATTGAGATGTGAGAAATGAAAGCAAAAATGATAATGAGACAATGTTGATGTTCATTGTATTGAATCTGAGCCTTAGAGCTAAACAGGATGCACTTACATGGTTTCTGTTAATTTCTTTTACTGATAATGAGAAAAATATATTCCAAGCTTGAACTGCAGTTTTCCAGGTCTTCTGTTTACTCATTCCTTGTAATATACTTCCTTTCCCTTCTCTGGGAGTGATTTCTGGCCACTGTCTTAGTTTCTTAATGGATGCATATTTTTACATCTCTTCAAGCTCTTTACTAATGTTAAATGTTGATCTTTTTTTTTTTTTTTCCCCTTAAGTGTATTTATACAATTTTTCTTTCCACGATCGATCCAATGTTAAAAAGTTTATATATTTGTTCCCAGAAATAAAATGTATGCTTTAACTGTTTACTGCTCACTGCTCAAGTGACTACAGTGGTGGCTATTTTATCCTGATTTCCACCTGTTATTTTTATTGCACGTGAATGCTGATGTTTCAACCTATCAATTTGTTGCTCATTACACTGTGAATCACATCTCTAAATTCATGCTGTACAATGATGAATTAATGTATCTTTTGGTTATTTATTTTTGTTCCTCTGATATCTTTCATTACTACTGCATTCAAATGTAGAAATATGAGACAATATTCACGAAGAAGAAAGCAAAAAAAATCATTTATCTAGTTCTAAATGAGTTTTATAGAAGACTGGCTTTTTGCTAATTATTTCTATTCTAACCTGGTAGCCACATTTACTTTGTTGTATTTTACCTGCATCCTCCTGGATGCCAGAAAAATGTTCAAATTTGATGTAACTAGGAAGGGTACGAGATCTAACTTTAAAACTTATGTCAATTGTGTTTGTTCATCTATAGCTTTAGTTGTGCAAGGAATAAAATGTTGTAAACATTGGGAACTTAATATTTTATCAGGACAACATACATCTATATCACATCAAGGTGGTGCTTATGAATTTCTTGGTATATAGAACACGTGTTATCTCCTACGTGTTTAAAACAGCGATTGTGGTTTGGCTGCTCAAAACTGAAATGCCTATTTCCTGAACATATCTATCCACAATGGGCCATCTGCACTTGCAAATGTGTTTCAGTAGTCCAGTGCAAAACATTTTGTTAAATTACGGCCAATTATCATTGGGGCATAATTTTGTCCTCTGAATCCAATGCATCTCATTGTGGTACAGCTGAGTTTGATCAGTACTTTGAAGGTCAGTTTCTACTATGCATATGCAATGTAAAGTGAATGTTTCCTTAGTTTCTGTTTTATGTAATGTATACTGGACAACATAAGAGCATTAAGTGCAATATATGCAGACACAAAAGAATTCCAGAATGGGAGGTGGATTTCTTTTTTATTTTCAAATCTAAATAGATAAATTATGATTAAAAGAATCATATATATATATGTGTGTGTGTGTGTGTGCGTGTGTGTGTGTGTGTATGTGGAAATGCTTTCTTGATTGTGTTTTTGTCATGCACATGACCCAACTACTGTTATGATATAATGATGCCTAGTAAATAATGGGAAAAGTATAATAAGAACAAATTTTCTGCTTGCATTCCTGTTCCTCCCTGTAATCTACATATCCTCTGCTTTTCACTTTGCCCTTACTTGGCTTACTACTAACTCTCTTGCATCTTGTGTTGTTACTTAATCAACCGTAACCAGTATCATTGCCCTACAAGATATTTTTCTCACTCCTTTCTTCCTCTATCAGCTCAGCAGTTTATGGTTCTGTTAAAGTGGCTGGTCTGGATCATAGACTCCCAGCTTCATCACTAGCCAACACAACCAATCAATATATATTAATGGAGGAATGGTTAGCCAACAGCTGAGGACTTATAATGCTAACAACTGAACAAGAATAAGCTTTACTTTGGAGCTACACTTTGTCTTTTGATCTGGGACAATTTTTCTGTTTTTAAAAGAAGTCTTGAACAAAACTGTGGTTTCAGGTTTTTTTTTTTTTTTTTTTTTTTTTTTTTTTTTTTTTTTTTTTTTTTTTTTTTATCTTGGGCAGCATAAGCCACATCTAAACCTATCCCTTTCTCTGGGAAAGTGTGTGACAAATGAAATATGGCTGAATTATAAGATCTTCCTTGTACTAATGTGCTACTCTGCACATTTACTAATCTATTTCTCTCCTCTTTTATTAATAAGTGACATCAGTAAAGCATTCAAAGCTTCCTTTACCCTGTCTTCATGATTGCTCTGCAGCACTAAGAAGCAAAATCTGGCAAGAAGGCCTGAAGCTTTGTCAGGCTGCCAGCGTCTGGTGCAAATCCTTTTTGAGAATCAGTCTGGTGAAGCATGAATAAGGAAGTGCACCATTCTGTCTGCTTACCTGGCAGTTCATACAACCTTTAAGGCTAGCTCTTCAGCCTTCCTTATCTCCTTTATAAATAGTACAAGGATTCCAAATGGGCTCAGGCTCTTAATAGAGGCTCTTACTTACCCCTGGAGAATTAGCTTCTTCCTTTGATAAGACCTTGCTGCCAGGTAACCACCAAAGTAACCCTCCTTTCTCAACAAGGCTTGCTGCCAGGTCACCACTTAAGCGCACAGAGTAAAATATTTTGAGGGAGAGCTTGTGTGGCATGAAATGCACAAAATAAAACCAGAATGTACAGCCAGGGCTTTGCAACTGAACGCATGAAAGGAGAGTGCTGCTGTCTGTTTCTTAGAGTTCACAGCAGCTATTTTGTTTTTCTAAATTTGCACATTAAAAAAAGAAATACAACTTAAATGCAAACTCTCAAACTAGACAGACTGAATGTCCTACTGAGGAGATTTGATTCCCCATCTCATTGTACACTGAGACTTCATTTTATTAGGATATATATATTTTTTCTTATTAGGGTATGTTTTTTAAATAAAATATTCTTTCTATGGTTTCTGTGTATACCAGCATATCGATTTACCAGTAATGGAGGTATTTCATCAGGATCAATGGCACAGTTTACCCAAATTCACTCAGATTTGTATGCGAATGTGTGGAGAGAACGCTGTTTAGCCTATCACTACTTTTCATAGTATTCAAACATTCACTATGGGATATCACTTTTTTTATTAATATTGAAAAATAATATTCAATATAATTTGTAATAGATACAATTAAACAGTGCTGCATGTCATGAACCTGTGATGGATTCAGAGATGCAATTATAAATTACTGAGTCCTTTTGTAACATTCAGTATGCGGGTATTTAGACAAAAGTTTCCCAGTAGGTAGTTATTGTTCTCCAACTTCCCTGAAAAGACTCTAAGGAGACAAGGCAATCCCTGTTGGAAAATAATTTTTGCAATAAAAAACCACCAGCTTCTTGTAGAAAAAGAGGTGGAACAGTGAATTAATTATCAGCCCAATGTTTAATTTGATAAATGGGAATGCCAGAATGATTGAAGCTTGTGTGCTGAAGACCAAAGAATTGAAGTGACACGTGGAAACCAGATATTTGTATAGAAACGTGGAGCAGTTTCCTCATTTTCTGATCCCATTATTCCTCACTGAATTAATTTTGTAAGAAAGTGAAGTGTGAGCTTCTAACAAGGTGAGTAATCACCAGCTGGTGGCTGGAACTGCCTGGGCAGGCAGACTAGGCTCTAGTGCATTAAGTGGAGAGAAACTTTTTTAGAACTCCCTCACTCTGCCTAGGGCTCGGGACCCCATCCAACTCCTTCAGGGCTATGAGCCCTGCTCCAGAGAGTCTACAGCAGAGCTGGTGTGCAGCTCCTCACAGCTCTACACTTCCCAGCCATGGGCCCCATTGAGCAGGGCTGACAGACATTATAGCCTGGCCTGGGCCCACCCCTCCAGCCCTGCCCAAACATCCTGAGGCTGTGTCTGATCCTGGTTCCCCTCACCAGCACTGATCCTACCTCACTACTGCAGTAGTTTTCTCTTTGAAGTTTAGAACCCAAATAGCTTATATTTTGTTCAGAATGTGAAAAAGTAAATATATTAAAGTGAGTGCATGGGAATGGCTCTTGTAAGTAATATGTATTATTCTGTATAAAATGGGAAGTTCTTGTCTTGTAGTCAGACTTGGAAATTAGGATTTTGATTGCCCAGATTCACTGGGAGAACAGATTTCAACTGCTTTATTTAAACTGAAGATGGGTAAAAATTTTGTGGAGATGGAGGAGGGGAGGATGGATTCTCCTTCTGCAGTGTCATCCCTTCTTACAGAGAGGAAATATAAAAACCTAAAACGTATTTGTCTCCTTTACTGAGCACAGAGGGTCTGCACCAGCTGGTGTCCTCCAGAACCAGGCTTTTAGCCCTCAATTGTTTTCTGCTTGGGACCTTCATATCACTAACATCATAAACTCCAACTCCAAGAAGGGTTATGTGCATACATCTCTGAGCAGCTAATATAAACATTTGACTTCTTAAGCAGATGTGCAAGCATACGTATACAGAGACACATATGCATAGACAGAGACACACGTACATTATCTAGGCAAACTCACAACATTAAAAAGTAACATAATATATACAATTTTTCTAGACACTCAACTAACATTTTGAATATCTAACCTCATGGATCTATTTGTTGATGGGTGGTTTTCTTAAGGCAGCAAATGACAGAGGAAGAAACTACATCAATCAAAAAGAATGAGTGCTTTTAAGACAAATGTATTGTACCCCTTAAAAATGACCTTTTAAATAAATTCTTGATATTTTATTTCAGTAGAGAACTACTTACAGCAGAAAATGTTCTGTTGATAACAATAAGACAGAAGTCCTCTGAAAGTATCTATCTCAAATGCCATAACTACTTATAAGAATATTCCTTAAAAAAATGGCAGGGGAGAATTTTTTAGATTATGTCCCTTGAACAGCTAGCTAATATCACAGGGAGGTTGTTTAAATGCAGGAAATAAAACAAATTCCAGTGTTGAAAAATGCTCACAAGTAAATGTTCCATAATTACAGAAACTTGCATTCATTTTTGCCTTCTTCAGCTTGAGTGCTTGCTGCCCAAATAGTCTTTTGAAGTAGGAGATGTCAATATGCTGAGCAAAGGATTAGGATACTTCAAAACTTTCACAGTCAGTTAAACTCAGATTTACTGGGTCTAATTCTGGTATAATCATTGTAAGGAGACAATCTGGAAAAGAAAAGTCTGATCTATTTAAAAGGGAAGTCCAGATATTCATTCTTTTGGAGTACTCATCTGCTAATATTTTGGAAGCACTGCAGAAAATTAATGTGCGAACTTTAAGAATTTTTGCTGTTAACCAGTCACAGAGACCTACATACAGATTGACCTACTTTCTGTACATAAACATCAACTTAAAGTTAAGGGAGTTCTTCAGATGAAATATTTCAATTCTCCGTAGTAGAATTTTCTTTTTCTTCAAGAAAATTTTCCTAACTTTTAGTTTTAAAAGCTAGAATTTCATACTTACTATACAAGCTCTAGACTTGAAAGACCTCTGCTGATAATGTGAACTTTAAAAATGTTCCAAAAGATAAAAACAAGTGCAATCCTTGTGTTCTGTGCAGCAATGCCTCAGTGCTCAGTTCAAGCCTTCCAAAAACCTCTGAAGCCTAGCAAAGTTACTTCAAATAGAAAAAAAACTCTCTTTGCAAAAGGATTTAACAAAAGAGAAAGTCTTAATTTTAGTTTATAGAGACCACAACAGATGTTTGTGAAATATTCTATTATAAGAATTCATTTGGATTTATTGGGGTTTTTGTCATTGGTATTTATGTAGTTAAATATTCCTCATCGTTGAAAGCCATTCTATCATTAGGAAGCTAAGAAGTTTAGGAAAAAATTCACTTATGCTGGAGTCAAAGTGTAGTTCAATTTGAATATCTAGCAAAAGTGACATTAGATTGAACGCGAACAGAATACAGTGCTTAAAGAAGTGGCAGTGAATGAGGCTCATTCTTGTTCACACATTTAGTGAAGATATGCGCATATCCAGTGCTCTGAGCTAGTGGCACAGGGACACATTGTCAATATTGCTACAATAAATGTTGAAGTGAAATGACATATTTTCCTCTTGGGGCTCTCATGAGAAGCTGATATGTAATCGTTATTGAGGCTTAATTTCTTTCCTGCTCTTGGCTGGGAGGAATGTGGAGTTCAAAGCTGGAAAGGCTGCAGTCTGTTTGAGAGCAGGAGACTCGTGTGTAACTTTCAGAATGTGACTTGAATCTGCAACCTGGAAAATGCAGTTAATTGACTTCATCACAGCCCAGTGCATTCATCAGTACCTTGTTTCTTCTGCATTGTTGCAATGGATAAATATCATCAACTACAGGAGTTGGCATCAGGAAAAATGACCCAATTTCCTGAAGGCAAGGTAAATTGTCATGTCCCTGTACATACAGTGAAAACATTCTTGGCTCATCAACTTCCCATGAACCACTGTATGCTTGAGACTCAACTCAAATACTACCTGTTGGGCATGGAGCTTTGATCAAATCAGACACTGCAAGACTTCTGGAGTTTTTCTTAGTTGGGCAAGAAATCTCTGAAGAGAAAGAAACTTCTCTGGGGCAGTTGTCTAGGGGAACTGACTAAGTCATAATAGGAGGAAACTACAGACAATTGTTCATGGAGACAGATAAATACATGATGATAATATTAATATTTCTTTTTGAAAAGAATCTGCAGAATAAAGACCAAGAGAGGTTAAAAAGGCATCAGTATAATGACTCAAACCCTTTGAACAAACACCTGTGAGCTATTTCCATAATAGCAATTCCTCACTGAGTGTGTTTCATATAGATTTTTTTAATACTTCAAGAAAATCTTTAGAAGCTCTATTTAGTCTTCCATCTGGTGTTTATAGTTGTTTTTCCCAGTACTTGTTTTTCTGAAGATGAGCAGGTATCAAGCAAAAACTACCCATGGGTAATCACTACTTTTTATTCTTGGAGCACTTTGTGTATGTTTAGCGGGAAAAAATAAAAGAGAAACAACATTATTTTATTTTCAACACGTCCAATACATCACATTTTTAAAAATATATTGTCATCTGAAGTAAATGTATCATGTGATGCAACACAATATTGTGCAACAGGAGTTACCATAGACGATTTCTCTGCGAAAATATAATGTAAATTTTATTCCAAATAGCCAATACTTTCTTCCTTTTGAAAGGTAGCCCTTGAGATTCAGATATTTCTCAGCATATTCAATTAAATATGGTTAATATTGCTCATCGTTAGTCATCCTCTGTCCTGATTTTTCATTTTGAGCTCATAAATACTATCATTAGAAAAACCTTTCAAAAGAGGTTACATTTTTGAGAGCATTTAATGTGCATTTCCAGGTGAATCATTACTGCTGATGTATTATTATCCAGCACAAAGAATCATATCATACATCAGGTATATTTAGCATCAAGCTGTTTAACTAAGATTGCTCTTGTTATTATACAATGTGCATAATATTCTTTACTACGTAATACAGTCCCAAAAGCTAAAGCCAAAGGGGCTGAAACAAGATATATGTATTTGCATTGTTCTTGATTTTTCAATTTCAGTACACAGATCCGCTTCCAATAAACTTAATAACAGAATTACATTTTTTTTAGAAGTCGCCTGATTTTTTTTTAAATTATTATTATTTTTTTTGTCGTGCATGAAAAAAAAACCAACTCATTTTATTCCCCCCCTTTTTTTTTTCCCCACAGACTTTATTATTTCCAGTTAGTGGACTGAAATGATTGCTTCTATCTCCTGGGTCTAATAAAGCAATTTGGCTCTTTAATGTGCCTTGTTAGGGTTGAAGACCAATGTCTTTCTGGTACTATTTTTTGCATTAGTGGTGCACTACCTGCTGAGTCATCAGCACAGAAACCAGAGGTTAATTTCACTTCTACTAAATGAAGCAGATAATCAGCCATCAGAGGATGGCTTCTGTGCTGTAAATAAGTCTTGACAAGCTGAGGGACAGCACTGTTCATCACTGAGCCCTCTTCGCACCATCTGTCCACAAATTAAGTCAAAGTGAGAATATTAATTTGTTACATTTCAAAAGCTGTACTGACAAACCCACATAGACATTTTTTAATGGCAATGAATAACTGAAACATTTTACTAATATTCCATTGAGTCATGGGTTATAGTTTTGCAAACTTATTTTCCAACAGTGAACTTGTGGAAAGTGTTTTGAGCAGATGTACAGCTAATGAATATCAAAGCAGATTCTTCCAAAGTATAACACCATGGAACACTTTTTCCTTAGGTTCGAAGTAGCATGGCACACGAACCTGATGGCACAAGAATCTGTTGAATTTCCTAGAAATTTTATAAGAAGCACAAACTTCTAGCTAATGGAGAAGCTTTTACATGGTTTCAGACGCCAGAAACGTTTACACAATAATTAAGTTCATAAAGTAAAGTATGGCAAAAGATAACTCCTGGAAATTGCTGAGGTAAGAACATGTCTTTATCTATTTCACTAGATCTATGCAACATGAAAGCCGAGCAACTATTCAATTGATCTTACATTAAGTCATCAGTTTGCTATGGAAGTAAGAATGGTTATATTTTAAGTACTTATCATTTGATATGCCTATTCATGTGCGACTCTATTATTCTCAAACAAAAATTTTAAAATGGGTGCAAAGTTCAAGCGTGTACTAATGACTGAAGTAAAAAAATAGTATGGAGTTATTCTAATGATCTCCAAACTACGCAATATTAAATCAGGGATTCCGGAGCTGGAGTTGCATTGGAAAGAAATGAAGACACAAATCACTTTTAATTTTTCACTGGAACAGTACCATACAATGACTACAAGGCTATGAAATGCCTTGTAGTTATTGTATGGTACAGCTAAGCTATGATTATTGAGTAATAATGCTTCCATTTCCAGATTAGGCTTTTTAAAGACAGTGTTTTTAACTTTCCTTCTTCATTACAAGGCTGAGATAAAATTGGGCATCTAAACAGAATTTAAGAAGATACCTTTTCATGTAAGAACTTTGTATAAACACTTTGAGGTTTCAAATGATTGTTGTCTATAATTAGCCAGAATAGTGGAAGCTTAGACACCTAGTTTACCTGCTTATCCTTGAATCTAGATGCCTTAATAGACAGTTGAATCCTATCTTCATATGACTGTCTTAGGACAGAGTAGTGCTCTCTAGCGATGTGTGTCTTTACATTTACCCTGTGGGGATCAAAGGCAACAAGTTTAAATTAAGGAGCTAATTTTTCATCTGCTAAACTTAGATGAGATAGGAACCACCTATGGTTCAGAAAAGTACTTTCCAAGCCTTTTTAATTAATGGTGATCAGATTCTCATTAAAACCAAAGGAAGGACTGTCACTGAATTGTATCCTTAGTAAAAAGACATTTAGAGAGTGAATTAGGTTGTTACACTAGAGCATTGGACAAGGTTATTATTGAAGTTTCCTTCTTCAAGAAACTTTTGTGTTACTTTTTGCATATTTTTAGAATCCTGCAGTAGGTATAAGCAGTGGTAAGGTAACAGGATGTAAAGACTGTTAAAAACTTTGTTATTCTTAAGCACTAGGAGAGAAAATTTTAAGTAAATTATTATTAAATAAATGTGAGATAATTTTGGTAAAAGAAGTCAAAACATCTTCTGTAAATAATAAGAAATAGTTGTGGGTTTTTTAAAAACGTGTAATTGTATTAAAATGAAAAGAATACATACAACTATAAAAATAAATAATGTATAAAACTCTATGCACTGAGTAAAGTAAAAACAAATTTTTAATTATGTGGAATTAAGTGACTTCACAGGAGCTAACCTTTATCTACTGTCAGGCTTCTATATTTTGCACAGAGGCATTTGATCCTGACTACTCATTGGAGCATGAGGTTTTCACTTGGTAAAGTGATGTATCATACACCAGTGATTTTGATTTTCATCAAAGTCCAGGTGAACTGAAGCACTATTTAATGTTACTCTTCTGACAGCAGTTTTCAGTACTGCATTATTCTTCTTTATTCCTCATATTTTCTGTTGCTGCCCTCCATTTTATTATCAAAGCTAAGATACATTATAACAGCTCTGTAGTCTATGTTTTATTGAAGTTAAGTGCTAAAGATTAAGCACAATTAAATGTTTGGACACAGAAACTATGAAAATTTTGTTTGATCACTAGGACGTGGGGAACAGAAAACAGCTGAAAAAAGGTATTTGGAATAGTTAGTTAATTTAGTTTCAGTACTGCTCACCTAACCAGTGTTTCTGTATGGTTTGTTTCAAATACTGCTCAAAGAGCAGAATATTTTACTGTAGGATGAATACTGAAGTTAGATCAGATATGCCTCTTTCATCAGTATGGGATGAGGGTTTTTTTTGTGTAAAATGAGCTAGTCAGAATATGTGCCTTTCTAAGTTTCAAAGGTGAAAATCCATGAGAATTGGTTTTGTAAGGTTTTGTTCTCAGTGCAAGAAGCATATAAAGAAAAGAGCAATCAAATTGTCCTTCAAAATAACTGAGTTGAACTGCTTTTGAAGACTCTTTTGACTGGATGTAGGTGTATTAGCTTAGCTGATCACAGCAAAGGAAAGGTATCCTCTTAACTTAGGAAGTTTGGCTGAAGAGCCAAATGAAGATTCTTTCTCAGTCTGACTTGGATAACTCTCCACAAAAAGGACTCCAGATAAGCTCTGAGATACTTCACCAGTGGGAAGGAGCATACTCTCATACTCTTGTATATACTACCTCATGCACTCTGCCCTCTAAGTGCCAGTGTCGTTTTGATTTCCTTTGAAAGAAAAGAAAAAAACACAGGAGCATTTGTATAGTAATTAGTATAGTATAGTAATTACTACAAAATGGTGTTACATGTATTTCCAATTTAAAAAATAGAAAGTAAGCTAGGTTCCTCAGACATTTATCTCAAACAGAAGGAAATAAAATATATTCCTCAGTACATAGAAAATTTCTTCTAGTAAATTTCTCCTTAATTGTATAACATAAGTATTAGAGGAAGTACATTTCCTTACTTAACCCTTCTAAAGAGATTTAGTTCCATTATTTCTTAAACTGTATTTTCCCATAGCATTTTCTAAATTCAGACTAAGAAATAAGACACAAGTTCTATGTCTTTCTTCTTTATAGCTAATAACTGCTCAATTATTATGATGAACTGAGATTTGAGACATCTTTCACTGTTCCACAGCTGTGCCTTTTTCTTGTAAAAATTCCTTGGGAGCTGCAATCCAAAGCAGTTTGTTTGAGTTCTGAAGCTGTGCGATATAGTCTATCAACTGGAGCTTCCTTGGAGTCCCTCAATATTGTCTTGAGAGAGTGAGAAGATTTTAAAATTAATTTTATTCATCTTTATTCTCACACTCTTAGTTATATTTAATTTAACTTTTAAATGTGCTCACGCTATGGAGAAATGAACTCTCTCTGTGGAGTGCAGGAGAAACAGCCTGCATCTTCATGTAAACTTGGAGTATGTTTCTAGAGTTTTCTTGCTTTTTTCTCTCTCTTTTTTCTTTTTCTTTCTTTCTTTCTTTCTTTTTTTTTTTTTTTTTTTTTTCATGGTTCTTAGATTATCAAGATGAAACATGAGGTTTAAAATAAATTAAAACTTAATTTGCATGCAAATAGTGAACTCATTACCATGAGCAAATATCAGCCTGATTTATTTAGAAAAGTCTCTGTTACAATGTCTTTGAGCAGTAGCTGTTTGAAGGGCCTTGAAGCATTGTGCATGCCACTTTTCATTCAGCATAAGGTTTTGAGAAGCAATAGAAAGATCTGTTCACATGGTATTTGGGGAAGCGTGTCGAAAACACAAGCTCTATTTTATTTTCTGGATAACATATCTATCTAGGTGTGCAGCATCGCTTTGCTCCAAGTAGAGCTTTCCTGGTATCAATATCCTATTGTTTCTGTGGTCTGGACATTACCTGCATTAAAGCTGAGGTGAGAAGTAGAATCCCAGAAGAGACAGCAGGACCATGGGAGAGCAGAAGATTGCATTTAGGAAGCTCATTGCACTTCTTTTGGTTAACATAGCAATGAGCAGCTACAACCTCTGATAGCAGATGGAGTTATGGGAATTTCAGCTGTCAGACCTGGCAGCCCTTCAAGGACTATAGATAAAACAGTTTCCAACAAATCCTTTCAATTGGTCATTTGTATTTGATGCTGTCTTAAATGAGTTTTCCCTTTATTCTTTTTGCTCTATAATATGTATACTACCTCACATTAACCAGCAGTGAATTCATTCATCAATTAACTTTTAACAATCATCTCTTGTAGTAATTACATTTTTATGCACTGTGTTTTCTTGATTTATCCTGTTTTTATTAATGAGCCAAACATACACTCATTATTCTTTTACTTGTGTTTGAAATAATTCATTTTCTTTTCTTGATTTCCTTCTTGATTTTTTTTTAATCGTAATGCTTTGTCACTATATTGCAATTTGAACTCAGATTGGCCACTGCAGTAAAAGAGAATAAAAAATCCTTTTATAAATATATCAATGGTAAAAGAAGAACCAAGGAGAATTTTCATCCTATACTTGATGCAGCAGGAAATGTGGCTGTTGAGGATAAGGAGAAGGCTGAGGTCCTCAACGCCTTCTTTACATCTGTCTTTAATAGCCAGACCAGTTATCCTTCAGGCATTTTACGCCCTGATCTGGAAGTCTGGGATGCTACTGAGAATATACTCCCAGCGATTCAGGTGGAGACAGTTAGAGAGCTCCTCCTCCATCTGGACTGTCACAAGTCCGTGGGACCAGACGGGCTACACCCTTGGGTGCTGAGGGAGCTGGCAGGGGTGATTGTTGAGTCACTCTCGGCCATCTATCAGTGCTCCTGGTTAACTGGAGAGGTCCCAGAGGATTGGTGGCTTGCTGATGTGACTCCCATCTTCAAGAAGGGCCGTAAGGAGGATCTGGGCAACTACAGGCCTGTCAGCCTAACCTTGGTACTGGGGAAAGTCATGGAGGAAATCATCTTGGGTGAGATCACATGGCACATGCGTGGTGTCCATGGGATCAGGCCCAGCCAGCATGGGTTCATGAAAGGCAGGTCGTGCTTGACCAACCTCATCTTCTACAACTGGGTGACCAGACTGGTAGATGAGAGAAAGGCTGTTGATGTAGTCTACCTAGACTTCAGCAAAGCCTTTGACGTGATCTCTCACAGGATTCTTCTGAGGAAACTGGCTGCCTGTGGCCTGGACAGGTATACCCTTCTTTGGGTAAGAAACTGGCTAGAGGGCCATGCCCAACCAGTAGTGCTTAATGGAGTTAAGTCCAGCTGGCGACCTGTTTCAAGTGGTGTCCCCCAGGGGTTGGTACTGGGGCCTATCATCTTGTTCAATATCTTTACTGATGACCTAGATGAGGGGATTGAGTGTACCCTCAGTAAGTTTGCAGATGACACCAAGTTGGGAG
>JAOWBP010000001.1:27592788-27603345 GCA_028571105.1 Tragopan temminckii | reverse complement strand
TGGATCAGGTCTCCTCTCAGTCTTCTCTTCTCAAGGCTAAACAGACCCAACTCACTCAGCCTTTCCTCATAGGAGAGTCGCTCCAGGCCCTTCACCATCTTTGTGGCCCTCCGCTGGACTCTTTCCAAGAGATCCCTGTCAAAAAATGATGCCAAAATCTTTGTATATTTATTCCTGTAAAGTGTTAAGTGTTTTGTGAATGTGAGATTACAAATGAAAACTATGTTTCAAGAGGGTACATTTTGAAGTCACCTGCAGGGAAAACTTGCAACTGCTCTTGACCTCGTTACATCACATACTTTCCAGAGAGCTTTTTCGGTCCCTTTTGAAAGGAATATTCGCTTCCCAGAAAAATTACTGTATGAAAACATGACTTCTGAATGTTCTATTTCACACTGCGTCTAATGTTTCTTCTTTGCAGAAGGAATGTAGTCTTGTCTTTTGTGCTTTTCTCATTGGATTTATCTTCTAGAAAGGCTATTTTATTTCTTGTATTTCCCCAGCCTTTCCAAAGGTGAAGTATTATACCTATTCAGGCAATCAGGGACTGCATTCATCCTGTCCTTCACAGAGGTAGTCAGAACAACTGTCATTCTGACTTCCTGGGCGTAAGCCAGCAAACGGTCTCCCCTGTTATATCATCTTCATTTTAATTAAGGACTCTTCAGTAAAATTTAGAACTCGAGATGGCTGTTCCATTAGACTAATATCCTAATTCCACTGAGGCATTAACTTTAAAATTACTTCCTGGGCAAAGAGGAAAATACATTTAGACAATGTTTTCTTTTGAAATGGCATGTCTGGTTTCAGAGATGAAATAATGTAACTGGACTGCTGCAGCTTGCTTTGGAGTTGCAGCAAATGGACTTGAAGGCATTTATTGATAGCTCGCATACAATTCTCAAGCCAATAACATTTGTCTTTCAGCTTTGTAAGTAGCAGACTCTTCAAATATATTATTATGAAAAATGAAAAGACCGAATTATGTTATAACGTAAGTAGGATAGCTTGGCATCATCACACAGCTGAAAATACTTCTTACAAGAGGTTTAGCTGAAATCTTGGACTGTACGTGAGTGCTCTTTAAATTTTAATACAGCCAAATTTAAGTGATCTTGTCTAACTCATTCTTTCAAATCATATTTTTCTATAAAACATAACCCTGAGAATAATCAAAAAATGCTGCAAAATCTTCTGTCAGATCACGCAAAATGTTACCTATAAAGATACCAATGAAATTGAACCCATATAGCAATTTCCGGTATTAGAGTTAACACTACATTATAATATCTGTTGAAATATTAGGATGATGTGATACATCTTCAGCTCATTATGAAACTGCTGTGACTAGCAAGCAGACAGCTTACCAAGTACATCAGGAAGATGAATCCTCTGTTCCTCATAAATAAACATATAGGCTCCTTGATTTTTCATGCTAGTTGTTCATATCTCAAGTCTTTTTATTTCCTAGTCTTAATAGGAATTTCACTTCTGAATTCTACTTCTTCCCAAAGTCTAAAATAATACTTTAAATTGTTACTAGAGCCTCAAAATGATGCTCTACATGATGTTACAACATACAGTTGCATTTTGTTAACCAGCTGCGTACTGTACTGCTGTACTGGGAAAGAACTCCTCTGGCAGACAGAAGGGTGACTAGAGGTTTGTTCTTGTTTGGGCTTTACTTAGTGAAAGAATGCAGCTGTGCACACATTGTGTCAGTCTAGATCTAGTCTGTCAGTGCAGAACTAAGAAGTAGCAAGCTGGGTCATTCCATTTCAGGTACTGAAGAAATACATCAATTTAAAATGAGTGAAAAATAGGAAAATCTCCATTTCATAAACCTTAAAGTGTCAGGTCTGAGATTGCTTTTTTTTTTTGTTGTTGTTATTTTTTTATTTTTTATTTTATTTTATTTTTAATAAGACACTGTCTTTTTAGCTCATGTGAACTGTGTTCTTTGAAAATAATACAGGAAAGTATTTTGTGTTACACTGTGATAATCTGAACCTGTAACAGTTTTTCAAGGTTGTGGTGAACTGTTTCTACCCTAGATTTGTTATTTGAAACTTTGTGGTGAACTGTTTCTACCCTAGATTTGTTATTTGAAACTTTATCTATCCTCTAGTTATTGTATAATCTATAATGGAATATTATTCCTATCAGTGCGGTATTATTTATATATATATATATATGCATATAAATATAAGCCTTACAATTGCATAAGCTTAAAGGATAGATACTATTGCATTACACAGAATCTGACTTTTGATTAGGAATTTGTAGAATGTGCTTAAACAAATGGATAAAGCAATAAAGGAAATTCAGTGATAGTAGTGATTCTTTTCCAAGGACTGTCAAATTGCTGTATCTCCCATAAAAATGTATGGAATATTTCAAAACAGAATAGGCTGAAATCTCAATCTGATGAATCTGCTGCAAGCTTATATGAGCTTTTCATCTGGGAATGAAGTTTGAGGTATTTGTTATTCATTACATCTAGTCTGTCTCTAGAATTACTTCATGTATGTTGCTTGATATTATACAGCTTGCTATCTCCTTCCAGACAAGATATACAGTTAGAGAATAAATAAGAGAAGAAAAATGTTTCCCTGAACCTTGCTTTTTACATGGTAGATTTTTTGTAGTTAGAATAATCTAAGCTGTATTAAGTAGGGAAATCACTGTGGACTGGCTATATTACATTTCTGAACCCAAGCAGCCAAAACCTTTTAAGGATGTCTACTGTTCTTCTTTACATGTGGCAGAAACCAAAATAACATAAGCATAATTAAGTTCTTAAGAAACTCATTTGCAAGTTTTCATTTCTCCTGATTGCTTGCCTGTATGCTGTTCAATAAAGCAAACCAGGCAAGAAACTTATTTTGTTAAAAGTGGCAAGGACTTTGATCATTTCTGTTCATTTCATGGTACAAAATATCTTTTCCTCTTTCTTTTTCTTTTTCTTTTTTCTTTTTCTTTTTGTGAGGCACAAATAATTTTACCTTACTTCTAGGTAGTTTGTATTTTTCTGCTATTAACAAAGTACATCTGCACTGCATCTATATTGGTGGTGGTAAAGATACAGAGAAGCCCTTTGAAAAGCTTAGAGAGAAGTCTGTATTCTAGAAATCTAAGTGTCTTGGATGAAACTGTTCATTTTCTGCAAAATGTAGATTATATTATATTTATTTTGTATTTTCTTTTAGTGTATAGTATTACCAGCAAATAAAACAAAGTGCTTGTGTATGGAAAACAGGTGCTTTGGTGTTTCCATACAGATTTCACACTTAAAATTCTGGAGAATAAGCAAAGCCATTTGACAGTGGAGTGATTGACAGTGATCACAGTGTGGTGCTGTGAAGGTGTATCTACACCCCGCCAATTCCTGTTAAATTCATCTCAGTACAGCAAACAGTCACCTCTGTCGTACATTAAATGAGACTACAAACAGACTGACAAAATCTGGTAATGTATTACATTCAATTTAGGACAGTTTTACACACATGCTTATCTCTTCTTTTATGATGCAGTTTAAAACTCTCCTACACACTTCCTACACACCACTCCAAATATTTAATGAAACCATAGTACAGATTACAAAAAAAAGTTTTGCTGAATCTCTTCTATACAACCCATTTTAATGACTAGTATGGAGTATGAACAGGGTTTGGGAGATAAATGAAAGGCACAGGGTAACATTTTCAAGAATCACTTACAAGTCAGCAATGTAATTTCAGTTTGCAAAGTGGCAGATCTAAGTATCTGTATCAGTGTAGAAGCAGCAGCTTGTCATGAGCTAACCACATAAATATTTACTTATGGCCTTGGATCTTTTACAGACATTATTTCACATTTTAGGGCAGTTGATGGACTAGAAAGTGAGTTCATAAGCCTCAAGCAAAGGTGGAGGATATTAGGCCATTATAAGTTGAGTATTTACTTGCTGAAAATAACCTTTTTCTCCCTATTAGCTTTGTTCTCAATAAGTATATTAATACGGTGCATAACTGTGTCTTAATGTCCTAGATTTAACCAAGTGAAAATTTGACAGTGTGCCCAACATTCACAAGATGGGGCAGAACCTTGTATCCAAGAAGTAATAGAAAAAAACACACAAAATATTTTCTACTTGTGATACATTATGCCCTTTATGAGGTGTTTAGGTCACATTACATATATGTTTGTTCAAAGCATAAATTCAGGACTCTGATGGGCTGCTGTTACAATAAGTACGGTTAACGAAAATGCCCTTCATGCTGTTCAGAGGTAGAACAGAAAGCAAAACCACATATTTCAGCTTCCTGGAGAAATAAGACCATTCTGGTGACTAAGTACTTGATTGAGACCATTCTGGTGACTACATACTTGATTAAGATTACTGTGATGTGTAGCTGAATTCTGTCGTGCCTCTTATTTTTCTTTTATTTTTCTGCTTAATTTTAATTGCATGCTAGTACATATATAGCATGTACAGGGAATGGGAAACATAAAGATACAAGGTTCCATAAACATTTCAGACATGTACTCATTATAGATTTTTCTAATCTTGCTTTAATAGTACTCAGTGATTAAAGAGAAAATGTGTGTGTGTATGCGTGTGCATTTAGAAGTTATGTGTCCTGTCAGCATCCGGTATATTAAAACTACCAGTTTTATGAGCTAGATATTTATTGGTGAGCACTAAGAGTCAGTAACACAAAAGAAAATAAATAGACTTTTCCTTACTGTCCACATGAACCTATAAACTCAGCATAAACTAGTAAAATCCTTCTCTGGCAATGACATCAACTGATAATAGTTAGTATTTTCATCTGCTCTATATTTCTTTCTTTTGGCTGTAGGTTTTGCTTATGTTGCACTCTGCTATGTGGGAGAGATGTATATCATAGAAAAAAGGGTATGAGACTAGCAGCTTCTCACCCTCATTCCTAGGAACGCCTGTTTCCAAAGCAACTACAGAGATATCTAAACCCTGACGTGATCGAGGAAATGGTGTGAGGTGGAAGAAAGTGTGGCAATAATGTCCAAAGCTGACATACTGACAGTTCCAGAGCTTGAGTTGGTATACACTCTATGTGAAATTTCATCCTGACACTAAAACCCCCAGATGTAGGCTTTGTACCAGAATAAATACTATCTTTATCAAACTGTCATCCTATTTCTGGATTGTGCTTTGTAAGTTCTTCAGCCTCCTGCTCTTTTTTATTTCTTTGCCTGTTTTCATGTTTTACTCAGGTGGACTGTCAAGTCAAGTGATGAGGCTAGAAATATCTGGCAATTAAATTAAAAAGGGAGCATTACATTTTTTATTGAGTAAAAAAATGGGTGAATACCTTCTCCTAGACACAGAGTAACAGTCTACTACATTTAGTACTTTTCTGATAAGTTTCCAGGTAAAAAACAACAGGTGAAATCCTCAAAATGGAGCTCAGTATGTTACAGGAAGATCAGTCTGCACTCCAGTTGAAAATACAAAAAGTAATCACAAAGTAATGAAACCGTTGTGTGTGGGAGGGGAAGGGATCCACACAGATGTGATTACCAACATAAAGTCCATTTTGTTGTTCTCAGGTTGACTATCTGACTGCGGACAAAGGTATCTTAAAATATTTGGGAAAGAAATGTATTTTGAGAAAGACAATCCACCAACTGCTTGTGAAAGGACAGAAGAAGGAAAATATTGTCTGATGCTTGATAATTTCACTACAGAGAAATGCCAGTGTGCATTTCCAAGGACACTTATGCCACATGATCTTCCATATAGGAAGTCAAAAGTAACTGAGAAAGGGGACTGTCCAGATGTTTGTCATTTAGAAAGAAAATGCTGGGTAGACTAAAAATGTCTAGAAATTAAACACAAGGAATGCTAGCACATTAGGTGGAACAGCAAAGGTTCAATCCCTGGTTAACACAGGTATATAAATAGGTAACAGAACGTGAGCTTGAGCCATTTACTAATACAAGAAGTTGGAAAGAATGCTAAAACACATAACCTGAGTTATATTTCTCAAAATGGCAGTAAACATTGCACATATTATAATCTAAAACAGGCAATGTTCATGTGTTGATCTATTTTCTCTTTCTGTTTCGTTACCTTATCACTAGGGAAAATTAGCTGTGAGGAAAAGAGGAAAATGAAAATGTTTATACAGATGTATGTTCTGTATTTTCAGCCATTAGCCTAGAGACTAGAATGTCTGTTCCATGATTCTTTATTACTTCTGTCCAAAGACCATCCTTAGGCCAACCACAGAACACATTCTCAGAGTTCATATAGGAGATAAACAGCATTTAATATCAATTAACATCCTTACTCAAGTGCTATTATGCTATAAGAAATGTGGCAAGTTATTTGTGTTCAAGTCTGTGCCCAATGTTACAGAATATTTGAGGGAATTTTGTGATAGTTTGTTGTGGTTTAACCTGGCAGACAGCTCAGCACCTCACAGCCTTTCATTCACCCTCCCTCTGCCAATGAGATAATGGAGAGGGCTGGAAAAAGTAGAAGTTGTGGGTTGAGATAAAGACAGTTCAATAAGACAGAAAAGGAAGGGATAATAATAATGCACATAACAAGTGATGCATAGTGCAATTGCTCCTTATCTGCTGACCAGTGCCCCCAAATAGTCCCTGAGTAGCAGCAGTACTCATGGCCAACTCCCCCAGTTTTATTGCTGAACGCGACACTGTATGATGTGGAGTTTCCCTTTGGCCAGTTCAGGTCAGCTGTGCTGGATCTGTCCCATCCTGGCTCCTTGTGTCCCCTCAGTCCCCTTGCTGGCATGGCAGTGTGAGAAGCTCAAATGTCCTTGGCTCTGTGCAACACTGCTCAGCAACAGTGCAAACATCAGTGTGTCATCAGCACTGTTCTTCTCCTAAATCCAGAACACAGCACCATACTAGTCACCATAAAGAAAATTCTAAGACAAAACTAGGATATAATTTTCAAAATTTCTGCTAAACTCATACCCCTGGATATGTTCAGTTTAGATTGATGGGAATCCAGTTGTACTCATTACATGTTGGGAAGGCACATTATACCACTGGAGAAGTTCCTAGATGCCCTGAACAGACTGTGAAAAAATAAAGGATTAAAGATTAAAAAAGGAGTAAGGATAGTTAGAGAATTTCAGCAGATAAAGAGCAAGGTTGAAATTATTGGATAACAGAAAGAAACAAAGACAGTCACAGAGAATTTCAGAAATATCAATGAAGGATTATTTGTTCTGGAAACCAATTCTAGCAAGATCACCTTCAGCCTGTAAGATCTCATCTCTATCCTAACCTCCAGTGGAACTTGCCAGCATGGTCTACTGGGTGTATTTATGAGAATCTTGACATTTAGACATTAATAAAATCAGAGAAACTTCTGTCCTTTTCATCCTTATCACTTTGTACCACTTAGTATCTCTAGGCCTGTGTAAGTAATGCTGTACTAACAATTATCAAGTACTATACAAATGATCCTCAGTTTTTATAGTATAGCACCCATCCACACTCAAATTCTTTGTAGATATTTACAAATGCTCTGTAATGTCTGAAAAAACAACTTTGATGTAAATCAGGATATTTTTAAATGCACATACAAGAAACTACACCTGCTCTGAGAGCTACCAGACCTGATGATGCTACCATCATTGCACAGATCTATTAAGGTAAAGATAATCTGAGCTAATGCATTTACTGTGGTGGCTGAGTTCTTTGATTTGAATGCTACAACACCCTCATATGACTGCATGATTTTTTAATTTGTTTTTTAAGAATAAAAATTTAGGAAAACTGAAAATGCTTTGAAAACTATTATTCTGATAGTTACTATGTGTTCTGGTTTTCTGTTTTGCCATGAATTTTATTTAGACATTTTTAAAATTATAAAATATAACACTGGAGAAAGGATGAAAATCAGCAGGCTTGTTTTTAAGGGAAAGTTCCATAAAATAAATTTTTTACTTTAACTCTTATGGTTCTGAAGAACATAATTCAAATAAGAGGTAAAATTTCTCTCACTTCTGATTTTTAAGAAAAGATTTGGCAAAAGTGCCATGAATTTTTTGGGTACAACTGAACTTGTTTGGAACAGGGTAATAGGCTAGATATGAAAGTCGAGGGCCTACAACAGTGGTGCCAAGATAATGTGTTCTCATATGTGTAATGTCATACAACGTGAAATTTTTATAAGTTGTACTTGAGAGACAGTGGCTTCTGCACCCCACTAAATTTTGAGTGTATTGTAATGAAGACTGTTCTCTGCAAGAGGAGCAAGGTACTTCTTGTGCACACCACTGACACATTTTTCCTCAGAGCAGTTCTGGCTAGTGAAGCAATTAACTCATTGCTTTGGAAAGAAAATACAGTCTAATACAAAGCTCAGGATCGAGTAAACTCCTGAGACCCTGTTTCACTTTACTTTCTTATCTCTTTCATATTTACAAGGCAGAAAATACCAGAATGTTCATATTATCACAAAATGAACAATAAATCCTTCATTTTTGTTAACCACTTTGAATTATTTTTTCTTCAGCTGCATATGTGCTGAAGTCAGGACAGATAATCCTAAATACATAGCAAAGTTTAGTGTCTTTTCCTTTACGACAATGACAAGGATGTAGATGAAGGCTGAAGTGTACATAGCAATGTCTCACTCTTTTGTCATCATGGCTTGTTTTCACTATCTTAGATCCTTTTATGCATCTGCAGTGTGCATGGTTTATCTCAAATGAGAGTTTAAGTAAGTGTAACAAATGAAACTAATATTTTAAAAACCTTGCTGGTATGAGAAAACTTCAAAAAACCCAACAAATGCACAAAATAATAACGCATCAAAAAATGTTGGAGGTGATGTGAAACACTCAATATTGCACTGCTTGCACATTTTTTTTTTTGATATTGGAAACAATCAAGGAAGGGTGTTACATGAAGATAGAAGAGTTAAGGAAATTTGCTTTTTATATGGAAAATTCATTTCTATTCATTTATCTTCTGCATCCTAGTATGAGAGAGTTCCTAGAGATAAGTTGATTGAATCAAACTTTGCAAAGGCAGTCACTAATTGTGTGTTTGGGTATTAGCTGTGTGACCAACTTTGCATTCTCTACCTTGATTTGCATAATTGCTGAGCTTTCACAGTAGCAACCAAAATCCCTGAGGGTTGAGCTTTGTAAATGTTCTGTGCATGAAGTAAAGAAATCCTAAATATCTCAAATTGGGTATATGAAGTTAGTGAAAACTTTTCTATTTTCTTTTTTCCCTGCCTCTATAAAATGGGCATATTAATTACAGGAGCTATAAGATAAATTTATATTCATGAAACAGAACCGCAACAATGAGGACTGCTCTAAGAAACCAGGAAATAATAATTCTCTCTTCAGAGCAAAGTTCAAGTAATATGTCATAAAAATATATGGTTTATGAACAATAAAAGTAGATCAAAATGCTGCATTGTTGTTCATTAATTTAATATCATTAATACTGTTCACTGAATGAGATAAAAAAGCCTCTTGAAATCTCTGAAAAATTGTAAAATCACAGAATCCTTAGAGTTGGAAGGGACCTTTGAAGGTCAGCTAGTCCAGCTTCCCTGCGATGAACATGCATAGCTAGATCAGGTTGCCCAGGGCTTTGTCCAGCCTCACTTTAAAAGTCTCCAGTGGCAGGACATCAATCACATCTCCGGGTAACCTGTTCCAGTGCCACACCACCATCACTATAAAAGACTTTTTCCTTATGTCCAACCTAAATCTACCCTCTTTAATCTTGAAATTATTGCCATTTATTCTATCACCACAGACCCTGCTAAAGAGTCTGTCTCTTTCTTTCCTGTAGCTCCCCATTAGATACTGAAAAGCTGCTATCAAGTTACCTTGAAGTCTTCTCTTCTCCAGACTGAACAGCCCCAGCTCTGTCAGCCCGTCTTTGTAGGAGAGGTGTTCCATCCTTTGGATCATTTTTGTTGTCCCCCTCTGGATGCATTCCAACAGGACTATGTCCCTCCTGTACTGACTCCACGTCTGGATGCAGTACTCCTGGTGAGGTCTCACCAAAACAGAGTAGAGGGGCAGGATCACCTCCCTTGACCTGCTGGCCACACTCCTTTTGATGCAGCCCAGGACACAGTTGGCTTTCTGGGCAGTGAGGACACATGCTGTCTCATGTCAAGCTTGCCATCCTCCAGTAGCCACAGGTCTTTTTGAGCAGGGCTGCACGCAATTGTTTCATCCCCCAGCTTGTATTGGTAGTGGGTGTTGCCTTGGCCCAGGTGCAAGATCTTGCATTTTGGTTTGTTGAATCTCATGAGGTTCATCTGGGCCCACGGCTCAAGTCTCTTCAGGTTCTTCTGGATGGCATCCTGTCCCTTTGGTGTCTTGACTGCACTCTGTGCCTTGATGTCATCAGCAAATTTGCTGAGGGTGTACTCAACCCAGCACAGAGAGACTGACATGTTGGTAGTTTCCGGGGTCATCTTTTTTACCCTTCTCAAAAATGGGTGTGATGTTGCCTTTTTCCAGTCACCAGGGACTTCACCTGATTGCCACAACTTTTAAAATATCATTGGGA
>JAOWBP010000001.1:27527537-27542460 GCA_028571105.1 Tragopan temminckii | reverse complement strand
TCATCTCCTAGAGTCTTATCACAAGAAATACCTCAGAAAGCAAGCTTTGAGCCAGAAAGCAAAGAAGGATTCATACATTTAGAAAAACTAAATATAAATGAGTTTGGATATTCCTTCCATGAAATTGCTAAAAAAAATATGTGAATGAACCCTAGGAATGCAGAAATCATGAAGTAAATCAAATGCAAATTTAATAAATTCTTATGTGTTTTATGTGTTTTTAAGGCATTTTTGAGATTTTTAAGATTAATTTATAATCTCTGGAATGTTCAGTGCTGAAATAAAACAAATTGCTTTAAGCAAGTTTTCTGATGAAAATCCAAGTTGAGATCTATCTGAATGAGAATCCATCCAGAGTTCTGTCATTTGTATATGATTGACTCCAAGCACTGATGTAATCAATATTTCAATTGGGTTTGCCTTTATGGAAAGTTTTGATTATGTTCTTTTATCACATGGATTTATTTTGAAGACAGCATTTTATTCTTCAATCTTGTCAAACTCAGATATGCCATACTGTCTGTTTACTACATGACATCTCCTGTGCCTGTCACTGTGCAACTACTTTGATGTGGCTTAAACATTGCTTTAATATTTGCAAAACAAACTCAGTTACCATACATTGTTGTCCTGAAAAGAGATATGATGCACTTATGACTTCATAAATTGAAAGGGACACTATCTATCTGAGGCATAGCCATAAATGTCAGATGTTGCTATTAAACAAAGGTTGCCCTTTATGGATCTCGTAAGACGATGAGAAAAAAAAAAAAAGAAGAAGGAGAAAAAAAAAGGGGTGATATGGCACATGGCTACAGGCAATCTGTGGGATGATTACTGTAAGACAATTTTTGCTCGAAGTTTTTTGTTATATTACTGTTCTAAGCAGCATTCTCCACATTCCCATTACTGCAGTTACTAGGGTTTTTAGATTAAATAGTTATAGGATTTTCTAAGCTGACTTTTCCCATACATTTTTAACGTATATTTAATAGGAGAGATCTGCATGGTGTTTGCCCATCAGTTCATTCCATTACTTACAATGTTCAGCAACAGGGGCTAAATTCAGAATTTTCTGCTGCATCTGTTTATGCAGATCACTTACTCAAAAAGAGTTGACCTTGGAAAGGCGTATCTGTTTTTTTAAGCATGGGATTTGTCTGAAAATTTTGTTCTATGTAGGATGAAACCTAATTAGCTGCAAGCCAGTGTTGTTATTGAGATGGGAGAGTTTGATATGGATGTTTTCCACAGCTTGTTGTGAAGATTATGTGCTACAATGAAAGCTGTGTGGAATACCTATCAAGGCACTTCAAAATACATATAAAATTAATTTTGTAATGTGTTCAGAAGATGTGCTTTTAAATATTACTCAAATATTAAGTTCAGTCCCGATCAACCTGAGGAACATATTGTTCTTTTTTGGTACATTAAGATATCTGCTGTCTAGCATATACAGATTTAGGGTCAAGAAGTAATTAAAAGGGGCTAGTAGGCTTCCATTTCTACTACCACTGTTTTTAATGCTATTGCTTATTGTTATTAGGTACATATTCTGGAAATTCACTTGTAAGGTAAACTACTGTGGAATACTATTGAAGGAGGAAGCAAACACTAAGTCTGTTTTCTTGTCTCCATCCACAATGATTCAAATAATCTAAGGAACAATTTCTAAATTAGTTTTGCAAGTTTCAACATTTAACTGGGAAAGTATTTTCTCATCTGAACTGTCATGTGACATCTCTTGGGAGTGAAGTAGAGGGGTAGAAGTACCTCCCTTAACTTGCTGGCCACACTTCTCTGTATGCAGAGCAATACACAACTGACTTTCTGGGCCAAAAGTGCACACTGTTGTCTCGTGTCTTGTTTTTCATCTACCAATACTGCCAGTTCTTTCTTGAGAACATGATTGCTCTCAGTAATTCATCCTCCTGTCTGTAGTGACACCGAGGTATCAGTAGTACCTTGAACTTGGCTTTTTTGGACTTCATGAGGTTCATGTAGACCCAATTCTCAAGCCTGTTCAGATTCTCTCTGGATGACATTCTTTCATTTTATCGCATTTACCTCAGTTCCGAGTTTGGTGTCATCCACAACCAATTGCCTATATCGTTAATAAAGATATTAAACTGTACAAGTCCCCTGCACAGTACAGACCCCTGAGGGGCACTACTCATCCTTGATTTCCTTCTGGACAGGAAAAGCAGATCACCACTCTTTGAGTGTGACCATCCTCACGAATCCTAACCATGCTGCTGATACATAGGAGATGGTCACAGTATTCCCTCCAGAAATGTAGCGGTAACTTCAGTAATCATTTATGTTGGAAATGAAAGGGAAAAAATACTGAGTTTAATACTTGGAGGGATCTGATGAGCAAGGTATTTGAATTATGAATTTAATACCTCTGCTGCATTTCTGTTACATCTTTTTTTTCATTCTTTGTGTCTTTATGTATGATTTTATACATTACTTTCTGCATAAGTAAATGTTACATGAAATTTTCTGTATGCAGAAAATAATAAAGAATAGCATAAGTTGCATTCTTCAACTAGATGAACATGGTAAGGTAGAAACTAATTAAAAAATAAATAATCTACGTACACTGATATTTTACTAGAAATTGCTCAGGTGTGTTAATGGGAGTGACATGAGCAAATATCCAGATATTTTTTCCTTTATGATTTTAATTTGTGGGATTAAAAAAACAAACAAACCTCTTATAATGAAATTACTGGAATTACATTGTGATTCTAATTGTTTAAACAACAAAAAGATAAAATGAAATGTATCCTTTTCCTTACCTTTTCCGTCGATAAATATTTATGAAGGATTGGACTGAGAAAAAGACTGATAGTAAAATTTGTGATTGATTATCTAAAATGAAGACATGCTGTTGCCCAGAACTTCAAGTAACATAAATGTTCTTTACTACTATTTTATAGCCTTCTGATAGATTCTGATACTATGTAGTGTGGCTTTACTTTTGTACATCTGCAAGATTTTTTTTTGAAGTGCAAACATTTTTTTTTTCTGTATTTATGTGTATGGATCTTATTGGGTTTCAAATTATGCATATAAGGCATTCTCTTTTGGACAAACAGTAGTTCTTAAGATTGCCAACTCTATTAACTATATGCTTTATTAACTATATACTAAAAGTTAGGCTTTATTTTCTAAGTAAAGCTTTTATATGCTGAACTTTTTTCACTTAGTATTTGAAACCCATAAGAAATTCACACAAGGACATTTAAAAAGAATTATAAATAAAACCAGCCTAAAAATGAGTTAAATAGAAATATTTTGAATTTAATCTCAGGTGATTCCTGCCTAGCTGTGACCTCGAGAAAAATTGAGCTTCCTTGTACGTTTGTCACTAAGCTTTACTTGCAAGAAAATAGGGCATAACTGTCTACTTTTATTATTCTGTGTGACAAGTATGACAACATCCTTCCCCTCTCCTCCAGTTTTTACTGTTAACTATTTATTTCTGAAATGTAATTTTTTTTACACTGAGGTACTTTTTGCTTCTCAGACTATCAAATCCCTTTGCATAATGTTTGAGGCTGGGAATGCAGCCAAATTTCTGGCAGATCATTGCAATGTAGTTCAATATAAAATTGCCATAGCAAATTATATGGCCTCAAGTCTTTAATTCTCTTAATTGGGCCGTATGAGAAGATAACGCTTTTTTTTTTTTTTTCCCCTTCTTTTTTTGTCAGGGCTTATTATTTTAAAATAGGAATATAAAGAGAAAGTCATCACAATTCATTTTGATTGTATTTAATTTGTCTTGAGTGTTGTCAGAGCACACTGGATAATTCAGTTTAGGTCCTCAGGGAACAGAACTTATCATCTACATATGCAAAAAGTAATTTTTCAGATACTTATGGTATTAAGCATTAAAAAGAAATGTGAATTTTAAGGTGTACAGAATTTATAAAGGATCTTTGATTTATTCAAGTAATCTAATTAATATTTCCTTATGTTTCCATGTACCCACAACTAAACCTTTAGATCTTATGTGAAATAAAAGAACCGTACTGAAGAATCTACAATCTAATTTAGACATAGAATATTTCAAATATTTATATTCTTGTAAATTAATAAATAATATATAATAGATATTCCATCATTTGAATGTGTTATTTGAATTTGTAGCAATAACCCTATTCACCTTCTAAAGTACCAATAAAAATAGCATAATTTAACAATTTTTTCATAATTGCACAAATAAAACCTACTCTCTCCTTGCTTCAGTACGCTTTGGCCATGAAATTAGAGGGAGCATTTATATTTATTCTCTAAATTCTCATTTTTGCTAAGCAAGTTTTTATGGTGTTCTGGAAACGAGCTTGCAGTACTTGTCCACATACTGCTGCTCATCAGAGTTGCAACACATTCTGTAAATTCTGCTAGTAAATACAAAGCAGCTTTCACCTTGGTGAATGCAAACATACTCTTCTCATTACTTATAACGTCCTGAATCTCACAAAAATACACTTCATTTTGAAATCTGTCAGAAAAACATGCTGTCTGGCAGTATAATCTTGTATGAAACAATATCAGTAAGGGATTGCTAGTCTTTTCTTGTTTGAAAGAAACAAGTTCGGTCCATTTATTGGTTTCTTATAAAAATTATTGATTATATGTGTAAAATAAAAAGCCAGGAAGAGGTTTAAGATAATCATCTGGCCACAGCATATGTATCAGTGACAATGCTGGATTACAGAGACTTGCTGATCCTACAAGTTTAGGAAGTTTATACATAAGGGCTGCTCCAAAAGTAGTGCCTCTTATTTTATGTTGTTTGCCCATGAAGTCAGAGCAGGTGCTGGTGGTATGAAAGTAGAGACTGAACCTAATCACCAATATTTCATTACATTTTGCCATTTGACAGTCGGCAGCATAGGGGTAGTCTGACAGAATGGTGTCTGACATGAAAGTGTGTATGAAGCAAAGGTGAGGAATTGAATTCCTACATGAGGAATGACAATTCACTGACCTTAATCTTACTGAACATTTATGGAGACCAAACAGTGAGTGTGAGCATAGTGAAGCAGTGATGACAGTGGCATGAAAGACAAGCCACATTCTGGATGGCCATGCACACGTCGCAGCATGAAACGAAGATCATCTCATTCAAATTTTTTAGATGAAAAACTGTTCTGTAGCTGAGAATTTGTTTTATAGATGAGAATTTTCTCTATCTAATGACGTTATTGTGCTCTTTGTATCTGGTGTATTTTCCATGGAAATAAATAGGAGGCATTACTTTCAGAGCAACCTATGTAGCTACTATCTAGCATTTGAATAAAACAGAAAAATGTGAGTGCTGCACAACTGTTTTGTTATTCAACTCAGAAGTAAAATAGTAAATGCAGCAAATGAATCTAGTGAGAATTTTAATGATAATAAACTGTTCACAGATGCCATAGAGCAGTTGTCACAGTAGATGGGTGAAAATCACAGTACAGCTAGCGGTGGTCTGTGTGGATAGTGGCTGCCAGAAATCCACTCAGGGATGACAGTGAATATACAACAGAGGTCAAAAGAACACGCTTGAATTTCAGGCTAAAGGAGAGAAGATTCAAATGTGACAGGAAGTCTGTTACAGCAACTAGTATTTCTTATTTTTTAATCAAGCAGGAGTGTTGGCAGTTGAAAGAACAAAGCGCTGAAAGTAATTTTACTCTGTCTGAAAGGAGTAGATATAGCAGAACAAGAGGTCACCTGTCATATCTGGGAACAGGTTCTGAACCACAGAAGAAATGACTAGAGAGGAGGTTCAAAGCTAAAAAGTTACTAACAAACACAAGATGGTCTCGTGAAATAACTTCAGACCACAATCTTAGATTTTAATGTTTCCAAATCTACAAAAATAATTCAAATTGTCATAGCTAAATGTAGATCTCTGTAACAAAGAATAAATCAGGAATGGAGGCTGGAATAGTTCCTTTTCTTCAGGGAAGAGAGATGTGTGCAGAAATGGTTATGTTTCACAATTCCATGCATGAGAAGTCCTTTTAACATTAGTCAGACACCTTGACTGTGACAAAATGATGTCAGGTCTCAGTATTACATTTAATTCAAATAGTTAAGTCTAAAACAAGGGAAAAAATGTATCCAAAATAAGGACTGATCAAGCAAGCATTTGTTGCACTAAGGGACATGCTTTGCTGGGGAAGTATTGGTGGTAGATGGAAGGTTGAACTAGATGCTCTTGGAGGTCTTTTCCAGACTAAGTAGTTTCATAAGATTCTAAACCACAAACAGAATCCAGAACTTTTGCAATGTCAATTGATTTCTTAGGAGATTTAATGAATTTTTAGCAGGAAGTAGTGTAAAGGAATAATTCAAAGATTAAACTTTTTGCTTTAATTTTAAATGTAATTCTCTGGGGTTAAGGGGACTGGATATTGAGAAAATAGTCTATTATATTATTTATGCATTTAAATTAAAACAAATTGACATTAAAAAATACAGCTATTTAATATAAACTACAGTTTTTCCCAAGTTCTTGACAGTCTATATGAAGAAGTCCACAGCTCTTCTGTGGGAGATGTGAGCACTGTATAGCATAGATCTCCATCAAGAGTTTCTTTCAGACTGCTGCTGTTATAATCCCTCCTCTACTTTGTTAATCAGACTGGTGCAAGGATGTTAAGAGTCAGGAGAAGATGGCTGTAATTTTGCTAATATGTCAGTATCCATCCTATACCTCCATGTGTGTGGCTGGACCCACTTTCACAAACAGTGCTTTCCCTGCATATCCTGGAGATATCATCGCTGTTTCTGCCTTACACTGCGCTAATGACTGCAGTTTTAAATAGTTGACCATTACAACAGCTAAGTTGCCCTAATTCCTAGTATCAGAAAGATGAGGAGTACTGTGACAATTAAACAGTTAATACATGACAATTAAACAGTTAATAAATTATCTATTATCACTGTTATTAATAAAATCATTTTATGGGGCTATACATTTATGGAGCACTTTACAAATTTGTTTTCCTGTCCAAGTGAAAGAATCCAAAAAAGATAATTTATAGGAAAAAACACAAAATTTATTATTGAATGGGAAAGCTGAAAAGAGAATAATTAATTAAGATAGAATAGTGATGCTACAGGATTATATTTCAACCAGCTTATTTTAATCATGGTTATTAGTGGACATCTGCCTATGTAAAATAACAAAAGGAGACCATGAGTTCTTATTACAAGTTGTATTAAATGGTGAAGGTGATTATTGAATTATTGGATTATTATCAGTTTTTCTTATCCACCATTTTTATATTCAGAGACAGCAATTCTAGATTATCCTGTCATTATGAAAACCTGTAGAGAAGAGTGAATATGGATCTCTAATTGCTTGTTGCTTAGGGTATGAAGCTGCAACAGGAGGAAGCAATACATTAAAGTGCCACTTTTTATGCTTCTTGGAACAGTAATACGTGCAGCTATTATAATGATTTAATACCCATGTAAACCTTTCTTACAGTCATTGTGTAATACACCTTTTGGCTTTCCATCTCTGTGAATTATAGACATTAAAAGTCAATTCTCTCTTAGGCTAGCCATTGTTTGTTTGAGCTTGTATTCTTGTTCTATTTCCCTGAAATAGTTATGTCTTGACCTAAAAATCTTCCAAAGCTCTAGCAGAAGATAAACAGAGTGAGAACAAGACTTAGGTTAAAGACATTAATAGGAATTCAGAAAAAAACCCTTTTTGATTTCAGATGATCATGCAAGACGGGACTACTAGAATTCAACTTTAAATCAACAAATATGAGAGATGTTTATTTAGGAAAGATCATACTTAAGTACAAGCATAAGATTTCATCTTAGATTACATAATAATTCTCTGAAAAAATAAATATGCTCCTTTTGGGAAGCACGTGGAAACTCAAAATAAGGCCAGATTCTTTCTCTATATAACTATGCTTGTATTTTCTGGATGTGCCTGAGGGAATTTTTCACTTACATATTTAAAATTCTCAGTGTAGGAAATGACTATGTACTTATGATTTACTGAAGAAAATTCCATATTATGTAAAGTTTGTTAAATATGTTCCCATCTTGTATTCCACAAAATGTGAAATGACCTACTTGTTTGATAGAAGATAAATTTTATGGGAATCTTTTCTTATGCGCATACATCTTAGCCCACTTAAGTTCTCCACCTGGGTGTATACACAGTGTTAGTGAGACCAGATATGAAAAACATTTGCTTCCAAGTTTCCCCTTACTTGTTCTGCTGAGGTGTTCTCTAGCCCAATTCAATTTCCACATATGTCAGGATATCAGTTATTCTTGTGGATGTGGGCTCTCAGTCTCTGTAGGCTATCCTTTCTGTAATTGGATTTTTTTTTTTTTCTCCTTTAGTCATGATGAAAGTATTTGCCAGTTGAGTCTCAAGTTCTGAATAGTGCTGATTAGAAAAATATCCAAGATTGTAATCTTTATATGATCTAATTCTCTTCTTCCTGGGGATTTTTGGATCACCATCCTTTAGATTTTGGTTAGTGTCATAAATACTGAGATATCAGGTATATTTAGAGTAAACACTCCTACTTGATGTAAAATATTAAAACAACCTGATGTTTAGATTACGCTTTCAGGAAATGACATGCTTGCTTATTATTCCAGTTCTTGCTGAGGTAGACTACAAGCTTTTGAAAGGAGAATAAAAGCTACAAAATAAAGTTGGAATCTGGAGCAAGAGTGTATGAGTGATTTTCTTAATCACAAATCTCTTGAAAAATGTAGTAAACTGATCAAATGTCTCCCATGATATGTGAAATCATTATTCTTCCTATAAAATCTGATACAAATAATAGAAAATTTAAATCTTGGTCAAGTAGAAATTTGAGAATTAGAGAAAGTCAAGTGCACAGCTGTGAGCTATGCATCAATTTATGTAGGAAAAAAAAAATTGAAAACAATAAAACCATAAGTTTTCCAAGTTTTGAATTACATTTTTTCCAATTATTCTTCTAGGCTCATTTGTCATTCGACGTTTGAAACTAAATGGAAATGTCATGCATTACCTATAACTTCAAACTTCTTTCATGTAAATGATGACTTGCAGTACATTAGCAAATTATTTCAACACCCTTTAGCTAGAGGAAAAATTATTTTCAATTTATTCCTCACTTTTGCTAAGAGACCAGCATCCAAAGTGACAAAAATATATATTATTCACTGGTAAACTAATAAGAGAGAATTATCAAAAATGGAACCGGACTCAGAGAGCTGGACTGGAGAAACTAAACAGTAGAAAGCAACCAGGATTGGTTTCATAAATAGACAATGATTTTGTAGGAGAGAAACACTGACTTAAGAAAGGTCATTGTCTCTATCTTCATCACTATCAGCACAGGCTTCCATTGCCTTATTCTGAGTTTCAAAAACCAATCCTGAGCATTTCTTTCAATCATATCACCTATCAAATTGGCTATGTTTTTGACTCTATGGAACAAATCCTAAGGTGGTAGTGAACTAGCTAAGACTACAGCCTGCTACTGCATATAGTACCCCATGAAGTCTATCACAGTGCTATCGTCTCCTTACCACCCCTACTGAGGTTAGTATAATACAGTTTTAGTCCCTTATTGTCACTCTCTTTCCTGAATAGGCTCTTCTGAGGGAACCTGTGTGCCAGCAGCTATCCATTCTCAGTGGTGCACTCATTCTCTCTTTGTTCCTAAACAAAAAAAAAGAAAAAAATGAGAACAAACAAGTTCTTTCTATTCAACCTCAGTGATTTCTCTTTTATTGTTATTACAGAGAGAAAGGAAAGGAAACAGTGAAACACAAAAAAGGGAAACAAGACAGCATGGGATACTTTTGGCAAAGCATCACTTGTCTGAAGCAGCTGTGTGTGTAATTGTACTAAACATCAGCTTCATAAAAAGAGAATAGGCATTTTTTGTTGTTGCCAGATGAAATTCAGTTATGGGGAAACTAGCTAAAAGATACCAACAATAGCAGCCATTTAGCACAGGGAGCAGGTTTGTAGGGGACAGAGTTTTGGCAGAGAAGATATTTCACCATCAGTTTTCTGGGAGAGCATTGCCAGCTAGTATTAGGCATTATTCCGTTTTCTTTTTCTTTCATTCCTTTAGTTCTGTATAACACTTTTTCTAGTGTTCTTTGCTCTGTTTAACATTTAGCATTTTTACCTTTAGGAAAACTCGTGTACACAAATCCCTGTTTGAATTTGCATATGTACTTACATATAAAGTCACAAATAAACTGTTTCTCATGCAATGATTATAGAGGAGTTTGAAAAATTCCTTTGGACTCATTTGGAATTGGAAAAGCTGGGTGGATTCATTCTCAGATAAGTGTATTAATTTGGCAGATATAATAGTGAGACCACTATCAATTATCTGTGAAAAATCACAATGACTGGGAGAACTTCCTGTAGGAAAGGCTAACCATACATTCATCTTTAAAAAGGCCGAGAGAAGGACATGGGGAACCTGTTCAGCCTCATTGTTCTTCCTAGAAAGCTGCTGGAAGATGTATACACTTATATAATACATTTCTAGGCATATAAAGGTCAAAGGAAGCTGGATTAGATGACCACAGGCCCCTTAAAACCAAAATTTCTTCAAACCAATATTTCTATGACTACAATAAATAATAGGTTTGTCTATATAACATACATGAAATCTCTTACATATGCCTCTTTGGAAAATTGCTCCTTATTTATGAAAACTTGTGAGTACAAGATATTAGCAGAGTTTCCTCATCTGCCCTCTTACTCACTGCATCCTTCTCACAGAAACATACAAGAGCTGCCTCCTATTTTATTATGTTGGCCCACAGCATCCGAGGTAGATGTTGATGGTACGGCAGTAGGGGCTGAACCTTACTGCCAGTATTCCATTCCATGTTGTTGCCATGTGACAGATGGCAGCAGAGGGACAGTCTGACACAGCAGCGTCTGACATGGAAGTGCATATGAAACAAAGGTGTGTCATTAAATTCCTCCATGCAGAAAAAATGGCACCCATTGACATTCACTGACTCTTGCTGAATGCTTATGGAGACCAAACGGAGGATGAGAGCATAGTGAGGTGGTGAGCGGTGCATTTCAGCAGTGGCTACAGCAGCATGAAAGTCAAGACAATTCTGGATGGCCAACTGTCACTGCACAAAATGAAGAATGTCTCAGTCAGCTCTTCTATGCCAATCAGCTAACGGTGGTGACTCTGTTGAAAAATAGTGTTTTGTAGCTGACAGTTTGCTCTATCAAATGGTGTTATTGTGCTCTTCGTGTCTGCTGTAGTTTCCATAGAAAAAAATAGGAGGCATTACTTTCAGAACAACACATATATTTCGTTGCATGCCTAACCATGATACTTTTAAATAATAAAGATTCAATAAGCCTGGCTGCAGAATAGTTGTGCTCAAGTATATGCTTTGTCCTGAAGATTGAATCCTGAAGACTTTGGTCCTGTTAAGTAGCAAGAGGCTGAAAATATTGGAAGGAACATCCTGTGCAACATTTGGTTTTGTTTTAATATACGTTTTTTTTCTTTCCAAGAAATCCATTTATTTACAGCTTGTACACAATCACTATCCCCAGTTTAAAAGTAGGAATGGAAGATTGCAGCAAGTCATAATGAATAGTATTATATTTCCGTACAGTCTACATTTCCTAGATTGCTAACTTCTTCAGAAATAGAATTATAGAAATTTATCAATATCAAAACTTATAAGAATTGTTAAGAATTACCTTGGAATAAGAAACTATTAGATAATTTCATAAAGAATAACTATGAAATCATTTTGGGTGCATGTATTTACTTCTGCTGATGTTTTAATATTGGTGTAAATAAAATAGTTTGAGAAACTTTGCTATATATCTGTTATTTATATGACAGCTTGTAACACACACTTAAATATTTTGATATTGATAAAACATTTTTGTTCATAAAAGCAATTTAACAATAAATTATTAAATTTAGTTTTTGAATGAAACATTGTTTCTGAATAGCACAAAAATCGTCATAGCAAAAATGATATTTTTGCTAGTAGACATTTTGTCCAAGAATTAATTCTGATTATGAAATAAAGCTTGTGTTTTCTTCTGGATAATTTAATGAACAAAAGGGATTCTTATAACCTGAAGAAATCTTGAAATGAATGCATTCTATGTGGTCTTCAGAATGGCAGTGAGACTCACTGTGTTCTGAAGACACTTTAGTCGTTACGCTAATCATTTCTCTGTAATTCTTACCATAGGGGGATATCTCCTCAGCTAGAACAATATAGATCTCAGCAAAATCTGGACAGAGAGATATAATTATATTCAGAGCCACCAGGTCCTGATCCTGACCCGAACATAAATGTTTTGCTAATATATATGATGGCCACTTCCTCATTTTACAACTATGATTAATTAAATGGGTCATTCATATTCCTTAAGAGAGGCCTATCACCTTCCTTTGCAGAGAGAAACTGAACTCTTACTCACTCTTGATGAGTACTTTCTAACTTTATTGACTTCTCTGAAAAATTGCAGAACTAAAGGTTTCATGGTTCATCATTTCAGTTATGTTAACTGCCGTTAGTCTCACTTCTGAACTGTGAGATACCAAATTTCATAGAAAGGATTTTTTATTTATTATTGCCCTTTTATCTGCAGTAGTACCTAAAAGGTGGTCCTTTTAGGATAGGTATTTAACCTCTATTTTATTATGAAATATCCCTGTCAGGCAATTATAATAGATATGTACAAAAAATGAAAAGGTTTAGGATGGAGAATCATTTGTACACCTAGAGTAACGCTAACAACCTATTACAAATGTCTGCTGAATCTTAACTCTAGTCAGATTTACAGGATAATAGATATGTCATATGTCTTTGACAACTCTCACAAGAAAAATTTCTACGTGCTTTGTAAGCGATCTGGCATGGAAATCGTAATTTTATCTTTTTTTTGAGCATTGCGGATAGTTATTATTTTCTTTTTCAAAATTTCCATCTTTGTGCCATAAACTTAGAAACTGTTTATGAAACCTGCTTCCAAGCTTTTCACCATTGTGAAGGTTTAGCTATTACACTTTTAAATTTTTTTACTGGAACCAACACTCAAACTGGTGTCTAGCTTGTTTCTTCTGCTGTTCATTTTCTAAAACACCCATTAGTGTGCCTTTGATAACGTAGACAGTTCTTTCTGGTATTTCAGTAGAATATTTCTAATGATATATTCCATAATATTCTATATTTAAGGAGTAATATAGGAAATAGAAGCAATGTCTGTTTCCTCCAGTGACGTGTTTCCATGGTATTACACACAATGTTACAGAGATATATTTCTGAATGAACTTAATTTCTCTCAGCAGCTAGCTGAGAGAAATGTGGGTATGAAGTATATTCCTTCTGCAGTTGAAGTGATTATGGCACAAACTGATGAAATGGAAGTTAAAGATTTCTAGGGTTTGGTAGGTTTTACCCTCCTAACAGAAAGCAAAGATGAAATAGCTGGTTTAGTTTGAATGGCAATCTTATTAGTGTATGATGACTGGTTGTTGGCAAAAGTATAGTTAGGTGTTAAGAAGCAATCCGTGGAGAATCTTTGGAAAATACTTGTAAACTTCATACTTGGTAAACTTGATACAATGTAAATTAATAGAAATTGGAAAAACAGAAAATAGGTGGATGCAGGGATAAAATAGAAATCATTGAGAAAGAATCAGCAAGACCCTGTAAAGAAAATTTTTCCTTTACAAATGTCCTGTATTTCTTTCAATAGATCAGGAATGTGATCTCACTCATACACTCAGTTTTCAAGCAGGCTTTCGACAAATTCCACAATGAAAACCTTTTGGGACATTTAAGCACCTATAAGTAACAGGCATCATTAGATGTTATTTAGGTATGCAATTCTCTCCTTTGCTTGTGTAGAATTTTTAAGCAGGTTCTGAACTTACAGAGAAGGTTACAATAGGGTGGAAATAAAACACTGTAGGGGAACTGTTAGGTCAAGGCTTGAACTGGTCAGCACCTTGTGAAGAGCTGTGCTTGCACCTGTGCTCCCCACAGGACAAGGAGATATAACCACCCTGGGTTCATATAAGGGTCAGCCACTGAAGGGAGAGCATTTCTTGGACTGAGGTTGTTCCCTGTGAAGGAGTGCTGCATAGCCAGGGATTGTCTTTAGTATTTGGATGAGTTCACTTTATCTTTCTGTACATGAATATTGGCTTGCCTGCAAATATTTTTCCTGGTGTTGCTAAGAACATATTAGAAGCACTTATCCTTCTATGTGAGCAGAACAAATGCTGCAGTGTGATACATTTCTAGTGAGGCAAGGTAGTCCACAATTTCAACCTGTATAAATCCAAGTTAGAGCAATGCTGTTAATAACTAGATGCTGGACATGTTCTTGATCATTCCCATCATTCCCTCCATGGAGTTGTAATCAACATGGTAAGAATATACTAAATAAGCAATCAGATGTCATGGTTTTATGATTTTTTAAGGAATGATCAGTGGATAGGACACTATCTGTAGCAGTGTATCTTTTCTGGATATGTAAATATTTGAGAAATCACTTTTTTTTTCCTGTCCTTGAATGCTATAAAAATTTATAAATATAAATATTGATAAATGAGATAGCATCAGATAATTTCAGTATCTCAAAAAAGTGGGGTGAGTACTTTTATTTTAATTTAAAGTGAGAGAAGCAGCTGAAATTAAATATTCAGACTGCAATACATTCTCTAGAAATTATAATTATAAATTACATTAAAAAAATGTTGGTACCCTAATGAGGGTAGCTGTAAGTAAAAAAAACAACAAAAAAGCACTGATGTTTCTTATATAAGTATTTTTATTTCCTTATAACTTACTCCTGTAGAGGTAAAATTACAATATGGGATGGGGGGGGGGGGGGAGAGAAACA
>JAOWBP010000001.1:27501134-27524198 GCA_028571105.1 Tragopan temminckii | reverse complement strand
ATTATGCATTCAAAGTCATAGATATATAGCATACTCCAACAGTTATGAGCATTTGGCTCTTCATTCTTCCTTTTTTTGTTTAAGTGAAATGTATTTTATTCCTTGCTAATAAGGGAAATTGATTGAAATAATCACATTGTACAACAAAGTTCACAGAATGTTGAATGTATTGTTTTGATGCCATCATAATTAATTCTTATTTTTCACATAGAATCAAAGATCACAAACTCATGTACTATTTTTACAAGAGAAGCGCCAATTTTAAAGGCTGTCTGAAAATCTAACTAAATATTACTGAAAGTGTTAATTAATCCTTGCAGAAGTACAGCATTATCTTCTCCTTTTACTGTTACTTAGATTGCAGGTATTTTTATAGAATCATAGAATGGCTTGGGTTGGAATAGACCTTAAAAAATAAGCTAGTTAATACTCCTCTGCCATGGGCAGGTATACATCCAATTGATCAGGTTGCCCAGGGCCCTGTCCTGCCTGGCCTTGAATGTGTCCAGGGGTGGGGCAGTCACAACTTCTCTGGGCAGCCTGTGCTACTGCCTTACCACTCTTTGAGTAAAGGATTTTCTTGTGTAAAGGAAGTCCTTCACAGGGCTACTCTCAATGAGTTCTTCTCCCAGACTGACATCTGGGATTGCCTCAAACCAGTTGAATCACCTTGCATGTGAACTAGATGAATTTCATTAGACTTGCATGTATTTACTTCTCAAGCTTATCCTACTCCCTTTGAATGACATCCCTTCCTTGTATTGTATTACTTGTTTGTTCTATTTAACCATACAAAGTTAGTAAGCTTGGAGGACTGAATAACTTAAAGTCCTTCTGTGAGAACTGTACCACATAATAATGAAATATACATGCTCAAATAAAAGATAAAGTAGCAACCATTTTGAATTCCCTTATCACTAAATTCTCCAGTCTGTTTTCCTCTTGCTTATCCAAAATTCCCTTAGGCAGAGAGAAATGGGATATTTTTTATTTTCAAAAGAGAAACATATTTTGACAATATTTATCTTTTTAAGAGCTCACACTATTATGCTCCAGTGTTATACAGATGCAGTATATTAATGTAGTACAGATAATGAGAAAATATGAAGGCTGCTCTGAAAATAATGCTTCCTATTTCATTACGTTGGCAGTAGAAGTCAAACCTTCCTTCCAGTGTTCTGTTAGATTTTGTTGTCGTGTGACAGGTAGCAGTCTGACAGAGTGGTGTTGGACATGAAAGTGTATATGAAGCAAAGGTGATTCATTGAATTCCTCCATGCAGGAAAAAATTGCATCCATTGACATTAATATAGTCTTGCTGCACATCTATGGAGACCAAACAGTGGGTATGAGAACAGTGAGGCAGTCTGTGGTGTGTTTCACCAGTGATGACAGCAACAGTAAGTGGCTTCCACTGGTTTATAAGAGTGATGTGCAGGCTCTTGTTCATCACTGGTCATAGTGCATAGCTTGTAGATGGGAATGTTATCAATCAAATAGTGCTATTATGCTCTTTGTATCTGTTGTAGTTCACATGGACATAAATAGAAGACATTACTTTCAGAGCAGCATACATATTTTATGATTAGGGACCTTTGGACACGTTTGTTTAGAACATTCCCTAAAAGAACAAAAATTATAGCTACTTCTCTTAAAAGAAGTCCAGGCAAAAATTGTCATTGTTCATATTGCAGTATATCAAGAGCAGTGACCATTGGGTGAATGCACAGAAGTGTTTACATGCTTGATTTCATTATGCTTTTTTACCAAAAGTATCTGTAGTATGTGCTGAAAGAGTTAAGTGTTTAAAAGGAGAATTCACAAAAGACTGCAACCTGTATATAAATTCATATGTGCAGGTCAATATGAAGCACAAAGATGAATTTACTGCGGATGGTATATTCCTGTAGGTGGAATGCTATTAAATTCATACTTTCCCGTACGCTTCTAGAACTAAGCTACTTAATGATATATTTAATGATTAAAGAATTCAAGCTCTTGTAGAGATATGTGGTGAGATTTGAATGTATTCATGTCAGCCTACAACTGTGCCATCAAGCGATGCATCCACAGAGAAAGCAGTCCCCTTCAAGTTCTGTTCCATGAATAATATCTATTTGACCTAGCAGTGAATTGTATATTAAAACTACAGGAGTTCTTAGCTTATCAAACTGTTTTCCTAACAGCTTTCAAACATGCAAAAAAACAAAGCAAAACAAAACAAAACAGAAAGTTTTCTATTGAATAATTCAAGATATTTTTGTATGAAATGTATATATGCGTGCAAATATACATATATATATACACATATGGTTGCCGAGCCTCTCTCCATCATATTTGAAAAATCATGGCTGTCTGGTGAAGTCCCTGGTGACTGGAAAAAAGGAAACATTACTCCCATTTTTAAGTAAGGGAGAAAGGAAGACCTGGGGAACTACAGACCAGTGAGCCTCACCTCTGTGCCAGGGAAGATCATGGAGCAGATCCTCCTAGAAGTTATGTTAAGGCACTTACAAGATAAAGAGGTGATTCAAGGCAGCCAGCATGGCTTCACCAAGGGCAGACCGTGCCTGATGAATCTGGTGGCCTTCTATGATGGAGTGACGGCTTTGATGGATGGGGGAAGGGAGGAGGATGTCATCTACCTGGACTTCTGCAAGGCCTTTGACATGGTCCTTCATCACATCCTTCTCTCTAAATGGAGAGGTGTGGATTTGAAGGATGGACTGTTCGATGGATTAGCAATTGGCCATCTGGATGCAGCCAAAGGGCTGTGATCAATGGTTCTGTGTCAGGGTGGAGGCCGGTCACAAGCGGTGTCCCTCAGGGGTCGGTCTTGGGACAGGTTCTCTTCAACATCTTCATCAATGACATAGACGATGGCATCAAGTGCACCCTCACCAAATCTGCAGATGACACCAAGCTGAGCACTGCACTTGATACATTGGAGGGAAGGGAGGGACCTGGACAGGCTGGAGAAGTGGGCCCATGAAAACCTAATGAGGTTCAATAAGGCCAAATGTAGCGTGCTGCACTTGGGTCGGGGCAATCCCAGGTATTTACACAAACTGGGGAAGAGCTCTTGGATAGCAGCCCAGCAGAGAAGGACTTGGGGTCTTAGTAGATGAGAAGCTGGACATGATCCAGTAGTGTGCACTTGCAGTCCGAAAGGCCAACTGTGTTCTGGGCTGCATTAAAGAAGGGGTGGCCAGCAGGGAGAGGGAGGTGATCGTCCGCCGCTAATCGGGTCTTGTGAGGACCCATCTGGAGTACTGCGTCCATGCCTGGGGCCCACAGCACAGGAAGGACATGGAGCTCCTGGAGTGTGTCCAGAGGAGGGCCACTAAGATGATCAGAGAGCTGAAGCACCTCTCCTATGAGGAAAGGTTGAGGGATCTGGGATTGTTCAGCTTGAAGAAGAGAAGGCTCTGGGGAGACCTCATTGTGACCTTCCAGTACTTGAAGGGAGCGTATAAACAGAAGGTGGAATGGCGGTTTATGAGGGTGGATAGTGATAGGACAAAGGGGAATGGTTTCAAACTGAGACTGGGGAGGTTTAGGTTAGATATTAGGAGGAAATTGTTCTCACACAGGGTGGTGACGCACTGGAACAAGTTGCCCAAGGAGGTTGTGGATGCCCCATCCCTGGAGGCATGCAAGGCCAGGCTGGATGTTGGCGACCCTGCCCACGGCAAGGGGGGTTGAAACTTGATGATCACTGTGGTCCTTTTCAACCCTTTCAACCCTTTTCAAGACCATTCTATGATACTATATTTTGTATTAATGGATGTAGTCTGTGAAGAACACACAAGAATGAGGGGTAGGGGAAGTGGAGAGGAAGGCAAGAGTAAAGAAAATATGTAATCACAGAATCACAGAATCACAGAATTGTAGGGGCTGGAAGGGACCTCCAGAGATCATCGAGTCCAACCCCAGTATAATTTAACACTGATATTAACACTGTAATAATTTAACACTGATATTTACAATAAATAAATAAATAAATAAATAAATAAATAATAATAAAAAAATCTATTCTGGAAATGAAGTAGATATGTGAAAAGAAAAAAGTGAATTCATGAGAAAAACTGACTGTGGACTGAATGGATGAAATGAAGGAGAAACAGAAATAAGTAACTTTTGTGACTTCATCACAGCTATATGACTGAGTCTTAGATTAACGAAATAGAATGATATACTGCCCTCTGCGTATTATCAAAATGATGTCATAGTGGTGTTCCTGGATATCTGAAATACATTAATTTTAATGTGAATGGACGATCGATGTGAAAGTACCTGATAGGATTAAAAAGCACTTCTGGAAGAAAACAGTTTGTTAGGGGTAATGTAAGTGACCTTCACAGAGATGTTTGTGATACTTAAGAAAAACACAGGAGGAGAGTGATATGAGAGTTTTCTGTCCTTCTACTGATGTTGTAGAAAGAAGAGTTTTGTTGTCTTCAAAGGGCACAGCAAGTATTTCTCAGATGAAACTTTTTCTTACAGGGAGACTGAAAGCAAAGAAGTTGTATACATTGCTACAGAACTTATAAAAACAGTAGCACCAGCATGAAGGCTTCAAGCTGCTGAGGGAAAGGGGCAAAAGCATATTACATGAATTAAAAGAAATTCTGGATGTGGATCCTACATCTCATGCACAGTGTAAAAGAGAATGTGAAGAATTTAATGAACAAATGATAGAATTAAAGAAAAAAGACACTGAGGCATTTACACAAAAACGTAGGAATATAATTTAAAAATGTGATATTAAATAACAAAATAACATTACTTTGATCCTAATGTAGAAGAAATAGCTGTAACCCAGTAACTACAGTCCTGTACATTACTTTTTTTTTTTTTTTTTATGTCAGCAAAATCTAGAAGGAAAACAGGAAATTAAGGAAAGGCATAAGACTAGGTTTAAATGACAGAAACTAAAATGCCAGTGAGACACAGAACAAAAAGGGAGAGTGTTTGTGAAATTCCAAGACTGAGGATAAAAAATTATATATATATTCTCTACTGTTTAGATTTGGATATCTGGTATTTGCTAGGGGCTACCAGGACTCTTTGGTAAACTAAGGAAGGATTTATTAACAGTAGGCAACATAATGAAATAAAGGAGACTGAGTCAGAGAGAACTTAGTAAAGAGAAAATTCTACCCAATCTATGTGTAATAAATGGAAATGCTTTCACCGCAAAAAGATTCTTAGTACTGTTGTTAAAAACATAAATTCCACAGTTGAGCAGTAGATGCTGATATTAACCAAAGAAAGACTTTAGGACAAAGAGGGTTTTTCTTTTGTCTTGTAAAAATGAATTATAACTTGCTGAATTGAAAGTCATAATTTCTTCAACCTTTGCTTGCATTATGCAAGAAAAGTTAGTAATTTTGACATAGCAAAAACAACGTGATAAACAGTAAAGGTTCTTATTGCAACCAAAGCTACAGTTCTTCAAAGAATCTTCAAAGAGTAAAGCAGATCTCTTGTTGATATTCACTGTTACGCCCTCTTGGACTGGGTTTTTAACAAGTTTTCTTTTCCTCATGTAAGCATGGTAATACTTGCTGAGTCTTTTAAAAATCACAGACCTAGGGACAATGGTGATTAGTGTAATTATTTGTGAAGCTCACTCCATGCCTGATTCAATTAATGTTTATCCAGAATATGTTGAAAAGAAGTGAGTAGAAAATTCCTTCAGGAATTAAACATCCCAACGGTTGATTTTTTTGGGGGGTTGGGGCTGGGGGAAGCGGAAAGCAGGAGATACAGTCTGAAACTGTAGCTCTTATCTGGGTCAGTCCAAAATATTTGTAATGTTCTTATGTCTCTCAAGTCCCCATGTGAGTGCTCAGATATTGAACAGTTTTATGTGCTGGAGATAAGGTAGATATAGAAGGACAGACATGGGCTCACATAAGCAAGTCAGTTGATGACTGGATTTAATTTCAGAGCCAGAATTCCCAGGATGACTCTAATTCTCTACACATTTTACTCTTTTTTCCCCCTTATCTCTCTGTAGTATACTGTCTCATGCTTTCATACTGCTTAACAGATGAGGGACACGCAGTTTTTTGTTTGTTTGTTTGTTTGTTTTTTTTCTGAGAGCTGCCGGTATATACTTAGCTAGACTAAGACGTATATCTTCTGATGAACTGCTTCTCATAAAGTAGGCATTTCTGTCAACAGATTTCACCTGTTTTTCTTACCCTTTGCAGTTTGATATTTGCTACTTCGGATCCAGTTATTCTGGTGGTCTTTATGATTGTGGTTACCAATATAGGTGAATGAATATCCAATATTTTTACATTCCATTTATTCTTAACAAAAGATATTAGTTTTCCTTAACAGCCAAAAGTCTGGGAAATAATAAAAATATCATGTAAAACCAGAAAGATTACATGTGACTTAGAGGTTGTGACATGTAAGTCTTAACTGGAAATGGTAGAAGTGAGATGAGCTAGATGTCTGTGGAAATAAGAGTTTGCCCTCTGTTCATGTACTAACGAAGAAAGATTGAGGTATGAAAGTTTTCCCAAACAGAATGACTTCAGTGTTATTTCTAACTTCAGAAAATTAATGATGACAGATATGTGCCGCAAGAGGTGCATCCCACAGCCTCAGTCCTCCCTGGAAACATACAGTATACTCCCCACTGTGCATTTGATGATGCACATGGATGAAATTCCATTTCTAGTCCAAATTTAGAAATCTTTTAAATTTTTTTATGACATGCTTATCAAGGAACAATGGAATATGATCTGTCATATTTTGATTTTAAAAGTATTGTCAGGAAAACAGCAAAAAACTGTTTTTCTTTTGCATTTATCTCAGGCATATAGCAATAGATTTTCTGATTTGTCACTCCACTGTAAGTTAAGACTACTGTCTCACCACAACTAAGCTCAAGGTTTATCCTCCTTACATTTTCGTATTGGCTCATTTATTATCTGTAGACTGGCTCAATATTACTACAGTGTTTAAATCAAATCCTGTTTCTTCTTTCAATTCTCTCTAGGTTTTTTTTGGCTTGTTATTAGTACTGAGCTGACTAGAATTTTGTTCTGTACCTTAATGATGCAAATAAATTCAACTCTTTAACTGGAATAGAGTATTGGGGAGGACGCATTTTTTTCTCGAAGACGATACTTCCCCAAATTGCTCCCCATTTTTCACAAGCTACGAAGATGTAAGCTCTGTGCAATTGCTGTGGACCAGGTGATGTTGGGAACTTATTATTTAATGGATTTTTTATTTTATTTTATTTTTTTTTTGCTATTTAGTCTCACTCCTATTGCACCTTACTGAGCATATTCAGGCCCTTAAAAGGCCAGGTAAGTCCACCTTTCCTCAGTACACCTCTGACAGCAGTATCTGAACAAGAAAAGTAGATCCCTCTGAAAGGACACTGCGGAGTAGTAGCAGTAGTTTCTTGTTTGCTGTATTTTGACTGCAGTTATCAGGATCAAGAGATGTCATTTGAGGATGCAAATTCTACTTCTGGCTTTGAAGAAATGCATATGGCATAAGCAAGAGAATAAAATGTAATACTGTTGGGAGTACAAGATCTAAGGATGAGAATGCATTTACTTCCAAGAGTATTAATATTCTGGAACATGAGAGGACTATGCATCTAGAATACAATCCTGATCTAAGAAAAGACGATAGCGTACTTCAGAGGTGATTAATAAAGCCATTTGATCCTTAAGATAACTCTTTTTTTAAAACAAAAATCTTTTCATTTTGTTCAGAGCTGCTGGGATTTCCACTCATTAAGGCAAGAAATGGTAAGTGTCTGTCACTCTGAATGTCAGGTCTCAATATAGAAATATCAAAATGCGAGTGTAGTTTCAACGAAAATATTGGTCTATTAAGAACAACAACAACAAAAACACCACCAAGAACCTCTGTTGAACTTTGTGCTGTTGCTGATCACCAGAGCTCCACTCTATCTAGATCCCTCTACAGGCACCTCATATCCTCTCATACAGCACCTTCCGGTTACTATTGCCACTGAGTTTCTAAGGATACACTCAAGTTGTGCATCCAGATTATTACAAAAATACTGAACAGAATCAACCCTAGACCCGAATCTCAGAGAACACTAAGAATGTAACTGGGTGCACTCAGATGTAGTCCCATTCACTATGATCTTTTAAGCACTACTGTTCAGTAAGGTCATCACCCAGCATAACATGAATCTAGTCATCATGCAGTTGCACAATTTGTCTGTAAGGTTACTGTGATGAACAGTATCAAAAACCTTACTAATATATATATATATCCCTTGTCTCCCTTTACCTACTAAGTACGTGAATTATTGAGTAATCAGTCACGTTCAGGTTGGTTCAGACAAACCCCGCTTATGTGTATGAAATTTTTACGTGCATAACACACTTCAAACTGGCAGACAGTTCCATGCTGAAATTATTTTTTCCATTCTAGGTAGATTACTTTTTTTTAATGCCCGCATTTCGTACTAATATTGCATGTCTTATTTCTGTGCCATGTTCTCATGACAGAAGGAAACAATGAGTTCATATCTGCTTGGCTATTTTCTAAAATTATGAATCTTTTTTTTTTTTTTTTTTTTTTTTAACTTCAGCTGTGCTTCAATTTCTATTCCAGTGAAACTTAAAATTCCCCTACACACTTCTTCATGCACTAAGAAATATTCAGAAGCTTTTTTCAGAAGAATTTTAATAGAAAAATGGAAAAAATGAATACAGGTATTTAAGCCCCAATCTTAAATATTTGCAGTTTGATGTACAATTGCTCATGAAGCAATGGTAAAGCATAGTCCAAAGACAGAATATGGCATGCAATTTTCCTCACATAGCTATCACAGTTCAAGTCAGTCCAAATTTCCTGCACTCTCAATACCCAAAGACTTCAGAATAACTTTATAAAAAAAATAGCAGTCATGGTAAGGTGTTTGGCGGTTCAGACAGGTGGAAATTGCCCAAATACTATTTCTAAATTTCCCAGATGAAGTGCTGTGCGTTCCAATGTGTCATGTCATTTCGTATCACAGTGTCTTACACAATGTGACTGATGCTATGCCTCAGAAATAGAAGTAACTGACAGTGCCTAATCTAATTCATGAAAACATGACCTTCAGAAAGTGTACTTTGAGATTTCTGCCATGCAATATTTTCTCATACCCTTTCCTTCAATTTTTGCTGACCTGACTTTTCCCAATGGCTTGTTCTTGTGACAGTGTACTTGGTGTAACACGTTTTCAGAAATTTCTTTCTGTTTCCATAGCATGTGAATTAAGCTTTCAGTGTTTCCTATCTTACAATCACCTGCAAGGCTTATCTATGAGTATTTCAGAAGTAAGGGAGAGAAAATTTGTTTTGTCTTTGGAATTATAAGATTTTAGTTGTGAAAAAACTATTTTTATTTGATCATCAAAATACAAATGTTGCTCTGCACACTTTTTCTTTCATGCATAATTATAAGGTTTTATATGGTGTATCTCTAAAGAGCATGGGGAGTGTAGTACATTGATTCAAAAGCTGTAAAAGCTTCTAATGATATAGCTTCAAAGAGATAGGCTATTATTCTTATCTATTACTTTCTCCATATTTTCTTTTCTCTAAATAAATAAATCCCCAGTTCTTGAACTATGCACTGAGAGTTTACATGAAGTGATCAATTGGAATGAGATAACCATTAACTGTGCTACTAAGTGCAATAAATGCACTAATATTTTTTTCATCTTTGATACAAGGTGATCACTGTAACTGATTAGTTACATTTGATTTAATTACTTTTTTTGATAATAATAAAATTTGAAGTCATAGGAAATGAAAGGGTTGTTAAGCTCTGGACTAGTCTCCCCAGGGAAGTGGATGAGCCACCATCCCTGAATGTGTTTAAAAACCATTTGGATGTGGTGCTCAGGGACATGACTTAGCAGATGTTTTTTAGGGTAGTAGGGTGTCATGGTTTTGTGATTTTTGGTTTTGGTATTCCACATCATAACATCATGTAGTGCACTGGGAGTTAAAGTATTAATGATCCAGTTCTGGGCACCTGTCCAGAAGAAGAGAAGAACTACACACCCCAGGGGATTTTGCAGTCAGAGAGGAGATATAACCCCTGGCAAGGTCACCTGATGCGTTCTTCTTCGTCTCCCTGCTGTTCAGCCAGACTGCACATCTCACCTCAGTGTTATGGTGAGGCCTATCCACCTTTCAGACACTCTCCCTCATTATATTTGACATATTAGTTTCAGTTCTAACTATATTGTATTATAACATGTTATCTTGCATTCCGATACTATATTTAGTAAATTAGTTTGTTTCTCCTCAGATCATTGCTGCTGTTTTTAATTATTTTGGAGTCCCCCATTTCCCTTTTCTGGAGGTGTGGATTTGTGAAATCCCTCCGCCCTGCTAGTCATGGAACCAGGCCGAACCAGCCCGTAAGCCGTTGGCATAGGGTTAGCCTGTGGCTGGACTCGATGATCTTTAAGGTCTTTTCCAACCTGAGCAATTCTATGGCTCTATGATTCTATGATTCTATGATTCTATGAAATGTCAGCACTAAAAAAGGCAAAAAAAAAAAAAAATAAATAAATAAAAAAAATTGTGTTTTGGGATAGTAAGCTACTTAAATAAAACATCAGATAATATCAAGAAATTGTTTTCTATGGTGCCAGTGGGTTATTTTGACAGTTGTGCCAAAATACTACATTTGAACATAAAAAACAGAATTTGTGGTTACCTTGTTGATCTTCCTACTGGAGAATTATTTTTCTATGTTTCTGCAATCTGATATTGTACATTAGTTAGAATTAAGCCTTATGGAACATAGCCCTGAAGGTCAAAAATAACTCAGTTATGAATTTTAAAGTGTTTTAGGGGAGGAAAAGAGGTTTGCAAACACACAGCCCTGACTCCTGGAAATCTCCTGGGGATTCTCAATTGCTGACTCTTTATCTTAACATGTAACATAATAACCAATTGCTGTCACAGTTACCAGACCCATCAGACTCTTATTGCATTAACCTTATGCACTGGTTCAAGAGAAACGCAATCAATCTACCGCTAAATTAATTACTAATTTTAAAGTTATCATTAAACAGTATGATACCAAAATTGGCATAAATCATGTGGTTAAGTATCAAATTAGTTATCAAGAAAGGCAAAGGAATGGTTTTCCTATTCAAAGGATTTCATTATGTTCATTTGCTCAGAGCACTAAGAGGTCATAATTTCGACCTTGTATAGGTCCAAACCATATGCAAATCATTCATGTCACTGAAGGCCAGCAATAATTCTTTTAATTCCATGGCATATTAATGACCAACAACGAATGAGCCCCTTAAGTGTCTCATTTATTGTCTTAAATATGAAAATGTTTTAGAGATTAGAGAGAAAATTGTTTGAATTAATTAACTGAACTGATGCTCAAGGGAACTGGTACAAGATTTTCAGACAAAGGCTGAGAATTTACAATAATGACATTTCTTTCATGGTTAGAAAATATAGTACCAGAGGGACTGTGAGGCACTCTTAACATTTTAGCTGATGTCTGTTGAGGGCTTGAGATTCCTCTGAAAGCATTTATTTTATTCATTGGAGATTCCTCTCAATTACAGCATGAAAGGCATCACATTAAAATAGCCATGAGGCCTGCAGTTTTCACCATTTAAACGGTATCGGAGAACTGACAAAATGAAAATTCAGAATGTAAATGTAGACTATTAAAGTAATAGGATCATTTATTAAAAAATGCTTTTACTTTTTTTCTTTTGAGAAAGGTAGTGTGTGAAAGATAAAAAACAGAATTGTGTTGAACAAGGCAACTTGATCACCTTTTCTCCTCTCCCTCCCATTTTTTTCTGATACCTATTAAAAGAAAATCCTCAGCTCAAAAATTTACTTCTGTTTCTTTTTTGCCTTTACAATAACTCAAGTGCTGAGTAGGATCACAATGGACAGTTTCAAATTGTCTGAAGTTCTAGATCATGTTGCTGAACATGACAAACTTTCATATGGTGTGTTTTTCCTTTGTTTCAAAGTTTTAATGATCATATATATAGATCTCACAGGTTTTATACAAAAATAAGTTATGAAAAAAGATAAAACGTTCTCTGATGGCAATTTCAATTTCTATTTTGTCCAAGTATATTTTAAAATGTCATGCAAATAATCTGCAGGGATTTATTATTATTATTATTCAGCTAAAGAGACCAGCAGTAGTACATGATTGAAAACAGACTTCTTTTCCTCATGAGTTCTCTTTCTTTCTGCCTTTCTTTCTCTTGTAAGAAGGTAGAAGTTAAAGGCTATGCCCAGAGGTCAGTGAAAACTTTCCTCTTCCTATGATTTCTGTCTGGTTTTCAAAACTTGAAAACATAAGCTTTTCAGCTAAGTATCTTGTATTCTCTGTGGGAGAGTTCAACTCCCAGAAAAATGATTGCTAGGAAATATTTAACAAAATTAATACCAGAAAATTTTTATCTACTGCTAGTTTATTTACTTCAATTGACTTGCATTAACAATGCAAACAAGTATTTTCTTTAGTTTTATTCGTGTTATTTTTTTCTGACAGAGAAAGTTATCTTTAAAGAAATTTTTCAAAACCTTAGGAATGAAAAAGAGATCTAAACGATCTTTACATACATTTTTTTTAGGATATCTTGAAAATGATTTTTACTTTCTAAGTAGAAATGAACTAGTGGAGGAGAAAATACTACTTCACATTTTACAGAGAACTGGTACTAATAACAACAAACTTCAAGCCATTAATTAATCATTAGAAAGGAGAACATAAAGCTACCTCTTCAAGACTGAAACTAGACTTAATGTCATCCATCTTGCTCAGTATCAGGTGAGAATTTTCAAACTATGCAGTTTTTAGTTGCTCACTTTGTTAGAGTGTTAATACAATTAGTGTGATTTTAGGAATATGAAAATGTTTTTAGGAAGTGCATTAAGTGAAGATTTCTTTGACAACATCTACTTCCCTTCTAGGTTTTATTTATGAAGAAAATAATCTCTGTTTGCAAGCACAGTTTTTCTGATAAAAAGAGAAATATTTTATAGAAGTTTCTAATTCAATGGCTATGTGTATTTAGCTTTGGCTATGCTCCTTATTATATTTTATTAATTTTGAGGAACCTGCTTTCAGGTTTCAATTGGCAACTTTCTTCATATTTCAGATCAACCAGAAAACTAAAACACAACTTGTTCAAATAACATCTATAAAACTGAGCACTAATGCGTTGTCACAGCGTTGTGTAAGTAAGTCACCCTGTGACTAATTATGGATAGACATATCCACTAACATAGTAATTGATGAAGAATATTGCTTATGGACAGTGCTTTATCATGGTAACTATAAATAGAAAACATGTTTTATGAGATGACCAAATCTAGCTATAACATAAAGTTGAATAAATCTTTCTCTGAATGAAAAAAAAATGTATTCAGACTTAAACTGAAGCCAGTATAAAATATTACAATTCAATAATAATTATAATATAATAATTATTATTTTTGACAGTAAAACATCTAGAAAGATTAGCTTCAATATTATATAGATTAATTTATCAATGCTTTAAGTAATTATATACATTAAATATTTGCATACATCAACAACTGAATAATTCTCTTATCTCTATCTTTAAGAAAAACTACTGTCATATATCCATAGTAATGAGAGATGCAAGTCTCTAGAGGTCAAATACATAACCCCCTAATAAAATACTAAACTATTTTTGTCCCGTTAACTTAATATTGTCATCAAGATTGAGTTGGTCTTGTTTTCACTCCCATGATCTTTGCAGCTTTCAAAACATTATGCAGAAAGTCTTGAAAATCCAGACATTATATTGAGGTTGAGCATTTCTTTGATTTTAAATAGTTTTTCTGCAAGTGGACAAAATCTTATTCAAATAAATAAATACATCTGTTTCCAGAATCCTCTTCACATTTTTTTTTTTTTTTTTAAGATTTCTTTGGTTGTATTTATGCTTTCTATATTATTTATATGTATATACATATATATATATTTGTCATTTTTACTATTTGCTATGCCAATACAGTTCTGACTTCTTTATTATAAGGACAGAAAAATCATTTCAGTAGAACTCTGGAGTTATTTCATTCTAACTACTATGCATTTCCAATGTATTCAAACTTTAAAAAATAAAATTAAAGTAAAAATTTAACAGATTACAGTATGAAACATCCTTGGCTGAAAATATTTCTCACTTTGTTTTTCACATTGTTATCACATTATATAATGTAATGTTAGATAGAATATTTTAGACTGTAATTTCTTTTTAAACAGGAGTAATAACAACTTAAAAAACAAACAAAAAACACTGTTTTATCTTTTGTAATTAACTAATATAAATTTATTTTGTTTTTCTTGGCTGTAGGGTTCCTTTGATTATGTTTCAGTTCTAAATTTCCATGAAGCATGTACCTCTGTACAAGATTCATAGAAGCAAAATTTGCATGATTTTGCCTGACTTTTAGAGCATTTTAGGGATCATAATGTGTAAGCACTGAAAATCATCATACTCTCTAGTTTGCCTGCAACATATTATTCTGAAATAAGAACATCTGCCTTACTAGTGCTCCTTAAAGAGTGAAATACTGCTCTCAGATTACAACAGCATGAATCTGGAATATCTCAGCTAGAGACAGCGAGGTATGTTTCTGTACACACAAGGTAGAGTATAGCATTTTTTCTCAAGTCAGATCTCTCTAAGATTATCGATAAAATATGGAAAATCAGAATTCAAACTTTTTATCGGTTTCCAAGGCTCTTGTAACTGTGCTCTATCACTGTGAACTCAGTTTAAACTGAAAATGTATTTTGATTTTCAGTACGTTTGATTGTATCTATTTAAATTTCCCGTATAGTGCTCTAATGCCCAGAAGCATGTTATTAATGCAATGAGTCATGTTTTAAACCAGTTACATTCATCCAGTTTCTGCATACATGAAATTGATCATATCTTTCCACTTCTCTACTCTGAGACAGATAAAAAAAAAAAAAAATTCTTAGTTGACCACAGAAAGTTTCTTATCTATGCCAAGTTTCACTAGGCAGAAGTTAGACATACGCATAATTAAAAGTTGTTAGAACTCCGAAATCTGTCCTCCTTGCAGACCTCAAGCTTGATCCTAACATACTAAAATGCATACTGCAAGAAGTGATTCAACATGGCACTGGCTTCAGACAAGCTTCAGACAAGTGTTTTTATCAATCCAATACTAAACTTCTCATATTAGTTTCTCATGTCAAGACTTCAACAGGTATATGTCAAACTTTGTCTGATCTTTAGAATTTTTCTGTGTCTGGGAGTTACTGCCCCACAAATAAACAGTAGAAGTATTATTTGTCTCAAGTTTTAAAATTTGGATTGTCATTCTGCAAAGCACAGATGTAATCATTGTAACAACACTATATTAACCACCTTAATTTCGAAATATTGCTTTTAATTTTCAAAAGAATATTTAATTATATCTTCTGCTTTATTTTATAATTCTGTAGGTTTTATGTTTTATAATTTTTCTGATTTTCCTTTTTTCTTCAGCAATTTATTTGCTGGAAGATGGACAAATGTAATGGAAAGATGAGAAGTGCTTCCTAGGCTTCTTTCTCTTCATCTTTTCTTTGAAATTAGAAACTTAAACTGACCATAAAACAAGAATAAAGGGTACCTAATCAGTGTACACGGAATTTTACATTGCTCTGGACAAATCCATTCTAAAATTATATACATCTTCTCCATTTGCATTCTTGAAAACAAACAAAATAAATAAATAGGCATAAATAAATTACTTGCAAATTGATATGTTGTCTACTGAGAACCAGTTCTGTCATAAAAGTGTAAATGTATGAAGTTTTGAACTGAATTTAAATTTTCTGCAATATGGTCTTCTCACTCTGCTTTTATATAACGAACTGATATCCTTAAAAAGCATTAATTGCTGAACAAAAGATCTTGGATGCAACAATTTCCTTTTTTCAAAATGAAACAAATGACCAGAATAATAGTATATATTCTGTCATAAATCTAGGTTATATACACACATATACACATGTAATCGGTAAAACTGCAATTTTGTATGCATTTCTAAGTTGTCTGCAATTCAGTTACAGGAGTGTTGTTGTTGTTGTTGTTGTTGTTTTCCATAGCATAATTACTTTATACATGTGTAGCACAAGAAAAGTCTATGTAAAACATACACTTTGTATAGATGAGAACTGTTCTAGAATGATTCATATAGAAGCCCAAGTACTTTAAGTTTGCTCAGTGAAATCAATAAACTTTATATGGGCATAAGTATGACTGTAATTCTGACTGTAATTCTCGTAAGTAATTGGTTCAGCTGAGCAGCTATCATAAGAAAGTATCATAACTCCCTGGTAACAAGAGACCAGAGTACCTCTTGTCAGTCTCTATTTAGTCTCATTAAAATGAGAGTGGGTTTAAAAAGCAGCAAAGGGCAGTACAAATTCCCAGTCGATGAGTTAATTCTTTATCCTCATACTTTCTTCAGTTTCTATACCCTTCTTTAAATCCAAACTCTGTCTCAGAGTCCCCTAGCATTTTCCCATGATTTCCAACCAGAGATAGCTTCCATGGAAAAAAAACTGTCACGACTTCAGATTTATCCATGTGTTATTCTATGATTTTTGAAGACAAAATAAGTCTCAGTATTTCTAGAAATACCATTACCCATTTTATATAGTGTTTTTAAATGATATCAATTAAAGATCCTGTTATAGATTGTCAGCTCAGTGTACTTTCCCTTTAGATTTTCAACAGGTTTTTTTGGTTTTTGTTTTCTTTAAGTACTCATTTCTTTTGGTTTACAGATTGCAACAGAAATAGCACACAGTCATTTTGGGAATGATTTTTTCTTTTGTAGTTCTTTGTTTTTTCAATAGAGAGGAATAATGTTCAGCTTTTTCTAGACTAACCTGATTACTCCCTGATAAATTGACTGAAGAAATAGGATCAAGTTATTATTTAAAATGTTTTTTTTTTTTTTTAGTGCTACTTTCAGGAAAAATTAATAGTAGCTTTAGCCCCTGTTACAGCAGTACAGCTAAAATGATTCTTGCTGGGATGCAGTTTTGAACACCGGCTGAAATCTGATCTCTTATGTTTTTACCTTCCATTAATTTTTCACGTAAAGTGCAGTAGCCTCACAAGCCTACATTTCCTAGCAGCTACCATTCGTTGGAAATAAAAATACAAAAATCAGACATTGCTAAATATTTGAAAATGGTTTCTAATGGAAATGAAATCACCCCACAAAATCAATTTGGTGCTTATTTATAGAGTTGGCCGTGAGTTTACTGAGACTTAGAAAAAAGAATATTCTTACTGTCCTCAAACTCAAGCTGAATGGTTATTTGCAAGTCAATCCACACATCTTTATGTATTTTGAACATGGTAGATAAGAGACTCATGATTTGTAATACTTTTTCCTCCTAAAAATCTGGTCAGTATTTGGTTTAAAACAAACAAAAAAACAAACAAAACAGTACAAATCTTTACAGGTTTATTGTTTTCTTTCTCAGTTGTCTGATTTCAGTTCAGCAAGTAAGTAAAAAAAAAAAAATTCTGCCTCGTGTTAGTGCCCTGTCAGGATCCTGGGGTATCCAGAACTTACCAGGCTGAAGCTGGCATTTGCTCTATGAATCAGTAAATAGCTGACCAGCTGACTGGTAGTTAAAAAATGACTGTCCTATTATTTGATAAAAAATAATTCACATAAATTTTAATCTGAATTTTTTTATTTTTTGTTAATTGTGTTAGTCTCAAGGTTTTTACATCTCTGGAAAACATATGAGATTATGAAAGGTGAAGTTCTGATTCCAGCCGTATGAAATGAATCTTTAACATTAGTGCCAGTGACTTACGGATTTCCCACATAATATGCATGAGGATTTCTATTTCTTAGGAAAAAGCTCCACTATATTGATGACTGACTGGTTTGAAAAGTCTGTGAGAAATCTGAAATCTTTCAAATCGTATGATTGCCACTGAAAATTTTGATCTAGACTTGAGCTGTTGTGTCAGCACAAAATCTAAAAGACATTGCAGTCTAATGAAGGTGAAGCTTACAGTCATCTGCTCTGAACCGTCTGACATCAACAAATGTGCCTCCTGAATTCTCATTTAGAACAGAGATATCAGTTTTCTTATCCTCTTTGCTGTGTTCAAATCTCTTATGTCTTCATTCACTTTATATAAGATGGACATTTTCAAGTGTGTTACAGAAATCTCATACAGAACAGAATAAAAGACATACATTTTTATAATCCCCATGATGCCATGATTCTAGATTTTTTCCTTTTCTTTCTCGAATCTGCCCATAATATGAACCAATTTTTCTTCTCAGCCATTATCTGCATTAAATAAGACCACCTTTGTACTTTATTCATAAATATATGAGGAACTTCCATCAGACAAGTTGTATGATGTATCTTTTTCATATATAGATGACAATATACAGCTTGAGAACATTTTATTACTTATTATGAATAATTGTGAAGGCACACGTGTACTTACAGCTTTGAGAAAAAATAAAGGAAGCAGCATTTTTACTTTAGAGGTAGGAATTTAAGCACTGAAAGGTTTTGGTACTTGCCTTGCATCCTTCAGTTCAATAGAGCTTGCTATTAATATGTGTCAATATGTCCTCACCTGTTTACTGCAGTATAGCCTTGACAATACTTCTACACCTGAGATCTGTGAAACTGTTATCCTTGGACTTTGTTTTGTCATAATTTTTTATTTTCTTTTGGACACTCGTTTTTTTTTTGTTTTTTTTTGTTTTTTTTGCTTTGCGTTAAAATGATAAATTCATTCAAGTTATTATAAATAATATTGCAGATTTTTTTCTTGATGTGCTTGAATGTCATGGATTCATAGACTGTTACCTTTCAGTAGTTGAGTCTCATGTTTTAAAATTATATTTTTGAATCAGAGTTAAAAAGATTCTCTGCTGTGGCAAGCTGGATGATTCAGGATGTCCAATGGAAAATTATGGTCATTCATCAACTGAGGCTGGGGAGTCATCTTTTATTATAAAGCCTTCATTTTCTGGATTATTGTAAAGTGTAGCAGACAGAAATACACCTTGATACACCTTGGTTTTCCTGAGGGGCTTCTTGCTTGTCAGAATGAAAAAGACTGGAAAAGGTTTTCTTCTTTTTCTTTTTTTTTTCTTTATTTTTTTCTTGTACTTAATAGCAAAATGGCTAGAACATATATCCACAGTACAGGCACCAAGAGAGTAATAACTTGTATTCTTCCTGAGATCATTTGATTTATTTAATCAGTGTATCTTAAAGTTTGCAAATGTTAATAAATTAACCCAACTGACTCTGTTCTGCATTACATGAAATAAGCAACTGAACATGTGTATACAACTGGAGATCAATAGGTAACTCCTCTTTTGGTAGAAAATTCTTTCTGGGTTTAGTTTTGTCCCCATTCTACACTTCATAGTGAAACGTATAGTGATGTATGACCAAGCATCACCTCAGCCCACAGCCTCTGCTCAGAGAATTTTACAGTTTTACACTTCTGAGAGTCCAAAGGCAAACTTCAAAGAGAATGGAACTGTAGCACTGAGTTTGTGAAGGATGAAGATTTTTAACGGAAGAAAAAAAAAAAAAAAAAAAAAAAAAGCCCCATTTTAGATGGCAAAAGGATTAAAGCAGAAAAACAATGTTCTGAGGCACTTTTTTTCCAAGAGTTATGAGAATATTTTCTTGAACAACTCAGTGGAAATGGAAAATATCTTCTAACTTGTTCCTTCTATATTGCTACAATAATGATAGCTGAATGTATTACATTAGGTATATCTCTTTAGAATACTAACAAAGGAAGGATAAAGCCTTTTTTGAGTTCTTTATTTTTCCAGATAAAGCTGTATTGCTTCAATGCTTGGTCAGCATATCCATTAGAAAAGTACGCCTTAGAGCTGTTGTGATTATCCTCAAGCTGAGCACAGAAAGTTAAGGTAGTTCACACTTAAGCTATGTGTATGAGAAATACTAAGATCTTGATGTAGGAAAGCACATGATTAAGGTACCATTCACACAACATCAGAGACTTCCATAGACACGTATTCATGATGAATCAATCAGCCCAATGGAAAAGCTACAAAGGTTGAATTTTGGTATTTCAGAGTCCACATTAATGCACAGTTGTAAATGTATCCAGTAATAAGTAATCTCATCTTTACTGACATAAGTGGTGTTTTACCTAGAGTGTAGAGACTGTAAGAAGTATCAATTTATGTATATGAAAAGAGACTTGTTTTTCCTTTCACTTTTCTTTTTTTCAAGGGTGAATATATATAAAGACAAAATACTCTTATTTTCATTTTCCATGTATAATTTATAACATTTACTATCCTAGGTTTAGTCAAGGGTTTTTTTTGTTGTTGTTTTTGTTTTTAAATTTTTATTTATTTTATTTTATTTTTTTTTTCTGCTGGATACAGCACTTTTAGAAAGAACTGAAACAACAGAGAACTCTTCTAAAATTTCCAGATGGGCTTTGAAATAGAAACCAAATCTGAAATCCTCTCTCAGATGCATATTATACTTTTTGGTTACTTTAAACTGCAGCCCAGTAATTTGAGTGAATTGAACTTTTATCATTTTTATTTGCAGCTACAGAATAAGGTCACTCAATATATGTTTAAGGATATTTTTCTTTCCAACTCTTTTTAGATGTTTCTATTGAGAAAGGATACCCTTTATCAAACACATGACAGTTTCAAAACAAGGAAAAAAAATGTACAAAACATCACTGAGATATTTTCAAGGTGAAATGAATTTCACAGAAAATAAGTCATCTAACAGACAGACACTTTCTACTCCTTTTCCTGATGTGCTCACCCTTTCCTAGTTTCTCTGAATGATGAGGCAGGAGGTTTAATTTCATTCTTTGGGTGTTTGTTATACTGAGTCATTGGCATCAGGAGTATTTCACCAGGATGAATGTGGTATTCATGTTGGTGGCTTCATCTGTCTCACTATAGCATTCTCTTGTGGCCACTATTTTATGTCTAACACACTTTAACGCCTTCCTCTTTCTAATTTCATCTGCAGCTCCAGGTTACATTCAGATTCACTACATATGATGCCTTTTATGTGAGTTAGACAATACTTCTGTATTTTGCTTGCAACCCATAAAAGCAGTCTTTTGCAGCTCCAGGTCTCCATTTCTCAACAAGGGTGAGTTGTTAATGACCAGGTGGTCTTTAGTAATAGCCTGTAACACTGAAATAACCATCTCTTACATCCCATATCTGTACTCCTCTGTCTTTTATCCTGTATCTCCTCAAGGCTCATGCTATTGTGTTAAAACTGTATTTTATTTGCTTAAATTTTCCTTATCTCAGCCCATGCATTCTTGCATTCTCTGCCATGAGAGATGAGGGAGTGAGTGAACAACTGTGTGATGCTCAGCTGCCTGCCAGATTAAAATTGCTCTAAATTCATGTGCTCTAAAGATATGCTCTTCAAGATACACTTTGCTGTGATGCTCACAGAAAGCATGCAGGAGAAAGAGACAACCTAGCAGCAACAAGTCTGTAAATCTAAGAAAACTAAAGGGGACTTATATTGATACTGATGATTCATATTTAACCTTCATGGTTTGCTTGCTTGTCATATGCCAGCATGACTAACCCAAGGGTGCCAAAAAATTTCCATTGATCAATAGTTTGAAATTGCAGCAGTTGAACTTCCACCTTTAATTCTGCTGTGTTGTAGTATATGTTCAAACATCAGCCTTTCAGAATTATTCATTCTGGCTGAAGAGTAGCATTGCATAGATAGCTACAGAATGTTAAACATATTTTTTTTCAACCCTAGAACAGCAAAGCCAATTTCTGTTCAGAAACATGGTGGAGTTCAGTCTAAGCAGAAAGTATCTGGGGAAATTTAGAGTCTCTATGCAGTTTATTTAAATTTTCCTTGAATCCTAATATTACAAAACTCTTTTTGTAATGAACATAGTTATGTATATAAGAGTTGGTGTGCGATTTGATCCAAAGCCTTTTGAAGTAAATGCAAAAATCTCCAGTGGGCCCAATGGGCTCTGGAAAAGGGTCACCAGACTAAATTTTCAAAGATACTTCAAATCTTCAAAGACTTTAGACTTTTCTCTTTAGTTCTGAAGTGTAAAGCTAGGCTTTTGCAAAGCTCTACTTAATTTGTGAATAAGATTAGGGAGTAAGAAAGTAGATTGCATGGCCAGATCAAAATCTGATCTTTTCGCTGAAGAAATATGGATCACTCTCAAAAACAGGCTTCCTGTATAACTGTATCAATCTAACTTTATTGTTCTAGGAAGTCATGGATTGAAGAAAAAGGGCACAATGTAATAATAGTTTTTTTTTTGTTGTTGTTGTTCAAGACATATGGAAGAGGAAGACAAACTCATTTAAAAAATTTGGTCATGGCAACAAACATTTTTCATTATCTCTGTTTGTTGCAGATACTCAGCGTGAGATTTACATCACCTAACAAGGTGTCTAAGATTTGGCATTTAGTTTAATCTGCTTAGTTATTTCTTACTTTTGTGGTTTGAAACAAGCATCTCTCATTGGTAGTTTATTCTCCTTGTTTTAGATGCTCACACTAGAAGTGTTGAGCTATCCTCTGGAAGTATTCTTTTCTTTCCATTGACTCCATTGATTGCTTAAATTGTATGATTAGACTAAATGACTGCTGAATGCCAGGAATTAGGTAAAATGATGATTAACTTGTGATAGCACTCAACCTTTCATATACATAGCTACACTGATTTCCCAAGGAGTTTTGTAATGTGGGAATTTAAGTACAGTTTATGTGGTGTAAGTTCTATAGTTAGAAAGATACTACTCTCTCTAGAATTTTTCTGCTAATAATAAATAAAATAAAATGAAGAAGTTGATGGCTTTCCTATGGAGTTTAGTTCCCGTATATTGATTGTAGTTCAACATTAAGCCATTTCTTTGTGTAGTTAGAAGGCTTGTGTAACTTCGTAAAGCAACTTTTTCACAG
>JAOWBP010000001.1:27488336-27501034 GCA_028571105.1 Tragopan temminckii | reverse complement strand
TTCAAGATCATCCAGTCCAACCATCCACCTATCACCAATAGTACTCACTAAACCACGTCCCTCAACACAAAATCCAACCGTTCCTTGAACAACTCCAGGGTCGGTGACTCCACCACTTCCATGGGCAACCCATTCCAGTGCTTGACCACACTTTCAGAAAAGTATTATTTAGAGAAATTTGCCATTAATTGTATTAATTAATTAAATTTAAATTAATTGTAGAGTTTTGCAATTCAATCCCTTTTTTAAATGAACATAATATATTGCAGAAGGAAAAAAATATCAAAAAAGAAGTAGATATTAAAGTAGTGACCACAAGTCAGAAGAAGAACTTAGGGAAAAACTCATTAAAAATATCCAATCAGAGGGATCATTACTCAATCCTAACTAGCCTGCAGCATCACAGTGATGGCTCCTAGTAGATGTTGGTTGCATCTGAAATAACTATACCTGGAAAGTTCCTATTTCAAGGAAACAAAATCTGTAATTTCTCTAATAGCACTAGATTTGCAGGCTTTTATGATCAAATGTTTTAATACTGGCTTTCTGAAAGAAAAGGCAATTAGAATTAATGAAGTTTACTACATCTTTCAGTATTTATAGAAAAATATATATATGGAAAGTGTATATTAAAAGACTAAAAAAGTCATATTTTATTAGTCATTCTGTCCTTGTTAGTTCACTAACAATATTTGGAAGGAACGCTGTTTAATAGTTACAAATATACGTTTTGGAGCTATTAATAGTACAGATTATAATAGATGTCTTAAAACATATTTCCAGTTAAATATATCCAAGGGTTACAGTGGTGGAACTGTGGGTCACTTCAGCAGATTTTTATGAGCATGGCATGCAGGCTTTCATTCATAGCTGGTGAAAATGCATAGCTAGTGGTGGTGACTACATTGAAAAATCATGTCTTGTACCTGAGAACATTCTCAATCTAACAGTGTCATTGTACTCTTCCTATCTGTTGTAGTTTCCATGGACAGAAATAGGAAGAATTACTTTAGGAGCAACCCATATCACTGTGTCCAAAATTGATTATTAGAGATGGACATTGAAGGGAAAAGAAGAAAATAAATAGGTTAAGATATGCAAGTATCTTCTTTTATACTTGTGGGTACTTTTATTTTGTATCAGCAATCAACTGGATGTCAGCTTAACTTGCCATTCTATTTTATCAAGTACTTTTTTCCTTTCCTCTCTTTCTTTCTCAAAGAACAAGCAATTGGCACAGCAATTCATTCTGAAGACTGTAGTACATCTGATAATCAGAAAAGCTGTTTGTGATATTTTATGATAAAAGCATAAACATTTTTGTTCTTCTACTGCTGTAATCATTTGTGTTTTACATATAAATTCCCATCAAAAGTTATTTCTGTACTTGGACACCATGCTCTGCATTGTAAGTAAGGATTTCTGGCAAGAAAATTGAATTCACATCTTATCTGACATCTAGACATATTGTTCTCCTCAGGAACTTGGGCTAATAATGAAAAATTGTATGAAACAGATATTTGGAAACGTCTTGATTATTAATGGCTTGCATGTTCAAGTCAATTAATTTGAGGAGGCATGCGAGAAAGGAAGTCTTGTTCTCCAGCCAGTTATGTCTTCCTTCTGGCAATCACTAGGAAGGAAACAGGAGAAAGAGGTGGAGAAAATTATTGAGTGGGACCCGTAGAGCTATCCCTGCACTATACCAGAAAGAACAGACAGTGCCTCCGCCTGTGGCTTGCCTGCAGAGGGAGCCTAGCTATTTATTTGTGGCTAAATGAGTAATTTCTATACATCCTGGACATGAGAAACATTCTCCTCTAAACAGGTAACTCGCTGGATGAAGACAGAATAAGGAGCAACTAAAGTCAGTCTGGGTTTGAGAAGGAAAAACATCTCTTTTATGAAGCATTTCTCACTTGTGAAAGGACAGCCAAATAAATCTATCTGTAGTCACAGTGCTGGGAGGCCAAGGAGAAGTGTAAAAGATATTGGCTTATCTTCCAAGGAAGCACTGGAGAGGCCAAGAATGTGCTGGTGTCTCAGAGGCCTGTGTTAACTCACCTCCACCAAGGCCTGCCAGACATTCCAGCTCTTGTGCTACTAAGGTCTTTTGTACTTTCCAGTGTAAATAAGGACATAATTACTGACATCAGAAGCAGACCAAGTAAAAATGATTTGAAGAACAATTTCCGTAATATTATTTGTTGCAATTATTTGAGATTATTGTGCATTCATTTTCATTCATGTTATTCTTGTAAAATAGTTTTCTGTTATAGTATCTGAAATCTATATATTTTGCTTTATTTATAGATAATGCTATTCTACAGTAATTGTATATAGTTGTTGCATTAAAGGGGTAAAGACCCAGCTTAGCATTGTAAGTCCCATCATGTTCAAACTGGCTCACGTCTACTCTTAAGGAGTATAGTTGTGCCAAGGAAGACTCTCACAGTCACAGATTCACACATAGCACAGTGCACTTTCATCTCGTGTTCAAATGGGTTCACACGCACACCCTTATGGTGTCTCATTACACCCAATGAAAACTATTATGAATAGCTTAATAGTGCTCCTTATTGAAGAAACAGATCACAGATTTTGAATTTCCAATTATAAATGTACAGTCTACATAGCATGAGTGAGTACCGAGAATAGTGAGCATGTTAAATTCTAGAATACTTTATAAAGATTTCTAAGTTTCCTGGGTAAGAACTCGGCATAACTAACTGTGCAAATATTAGCCAATAGGCATCCTTAAGGAGGAGGGAGGGAGACTGCTCATCAGCTTGTCCTGGAAGTCAGAGGTGTCATCCTAACATGTCTGCTGCGGTATCTTCCCCATAAGCCATTTTCATGCTACTTTCTTCTTTTCAGGTGGGTCTTGAATGACTTGAATGACTTATCTTTGTTGCAATTGATGTAACAAGGTCAACATACCCAGATGCCCTGGTATTTCAAACATCTAAGGTCTGCAGGTCCTTTGTTACTCAGGGAACTATCATGAAACAGACTCCTTGCATAAAGTAATGTAAAGGAAAATATATTATATGTTGCTGTTTTTTCCTTTATTATGTTCCACAAAGTAAGAAAATAGCAGGAAAGCTGTAATCTAGTTTAACTGTTGCTGATGTCTCAATTTGACAAAAGTATTCTGAGGAACTCTCCTACACATCCAGGCTGGATGTGGCTCTGGCAGCCTGGTCTAGTGGTTGGTGACCCTGACTATGGCAGGGGGGGTTTAAACTAGATGATCTTTTAAGTCCATTCAAACCCAGGCCATTCTATGATTTCTGTTATTATTATTACACTTTGTCTCTTTAAACCTTGCTATGCTTCATTAAATGGGCTTTCAGAAAGTGCTTTCAGAGACTAATGTTTAGGCATCTCCATATAGCTTTGTATGTTAAGTTAACTGGTACTTCCATGCCAGTAAATAACACCTTAAAGACAATTAATGGAAAACCAATAACGTATATCCTGTAATAAATTATACAAGTATGCAATGATCTTAGCAGGAGGCCCAGTTCATAGTGATCTGGTTGATTTTCTTAACTTGTATGTTTCTGCATCAGCTAACTATTCTTTTCTAGGGATAAAGTAAAAATAAACTGATAATCACGTGTGAAATTGGGGGGAAAAAAAAGAAAGGCATCCTTGCACTTAACAAACAACAACTTTCAGAGGCAAAGGCAAATTCCACAAACTAAACCAAGGATGCCATTTAATAAGATAATAGTCTAGACATACAAATAATATTATTAAGAGCTATTCTTAAATCTATCTTAGTAGAACAAAATAGATTTGTGTTCTGGACGTACACTCCATATTTGGACTTCGGCACCTTTCCTCCTTCATACTTACTTACTTTTTCACCTCTTAATAAAATGTTTTAAGCATCTCATATAGAATCTCTCAGTATAAATAAGCTTTGTTAACTTACGTAAAACAATGCTATTGTTTAAAAATCATACAGAGATAAAAGTTCAACTCTTTTGTTTTAAATAACATTTAGCATTTTCAGTATTTCTCCCTTTTCTTTTGTGTTTATTAAACATAGTATTTCACTTCTGTTCCTAAATAATTTTTTTTTTTCAGAATGTCTGTGTTGTTTAGGATCTCTTTTTAGCCCCATGATGCAAAAGATTTCCTAGTCAGATAGTTTCATAACTCAAACTCTTCACCTTCATTACATCACTAACTTGAGTATCACTGAGTAGATAAAATGGCAGCATACCATATTGAACAAATTGGACTTGAGCAGGCTTTAATCTGATTTTTTTTTTTATTTCATTTTTTTAAAAAAACATAATTCTAACATTTCCTTTTAGAGATATATAATTTTTATGCTTTTGAATGTCATATTTATCTTCTTCTTTCTTCCCAACATTCTACTCCCTGTCAGCGTTATTTTACAGTGTGGATTTATTATAATTTCTTCACCATATGATTTGTTTCTTCTTTTCTGTGCCCATACATTTATTCATGTCCTTCATACTCTCCGCTTTCTGAAACCCTTTCACTTCTATCATACCCTGAGACTGGTTGATAAATAAAAAGCAGTTTGACAGAACATGTGATACCTTTTGATTTTACAACAGAAAAAAAACAAAACCAGAGGGTTTTAGAACCCTCTGTTAATTTTCATTTTATCTTTTATGGTGGAATTCCATTCTGAGATTCATTGGGATTACCCATTGTATTTGTTTGTGTTCTGTTCACTGCATTTTCAGGTTAGGTGATAGGACTTGCAGATCTAGGTTTGTAAAGCAGTAACCAATGGCTAATGCCAAATAAATTTACACCCACATGCCCACACAAACACAGTATTTTGAATACTTTTTATCCAAATACAAAAACAATTACCAGTGCTTGGCATATATAGGTTCCTAGACTTCTCTTAATCTTTTATATGGAGATTAAGATAGTATGTCATATTTGCAAGGCTCTGCCATCTCTAGTATGTGGGTGGTATAGTAACGAAAAAAGTAGTTTGGCTTTATTCAGAAAGAATTGTCAACAAGAATCAGCTCCCATTCTAGTGTTCTTTCTTACAATCTTTCAAACGCTTTTCAGAGCGTAAAATTCTGGTTTTACACAGCTGGAAAACAAAAACAAGCAGATTAGGTTAGAGGAGATTGTCTCTGGAAGTCCCAAAGCTAAAGACTAGCATCATTTTCTTGCAAGCAATTCTAGGGATGATTTTCACTGGATTTTGTTGCTTGTGTCCCTGTGTATTGGACTCTTCTTGAAAAAAAGATTTTGTATGACAGGCCATAATATTGTTGAGATATCATTTCATTAAAAAGTCAAACATACAGTCAACTTGCAATTCTTGGGAATCTCTTTCTCTGACATGTTTCTAGCCATCTCTTACTGTAGTTTTGGATTTTTTGTTGTTTTTTCAGTCTCGTTAATAATTTTCTACTTGCAGATGTAGAATCACTTCCTCTTTTACACTTGACTTATCCAGTCCAGGCTCTCTCTCAGCCTCATCACGCTATGAGGTGCTGCCAGCCATCCTTTCCAGACCCCACTCTTAACTAAGAAGGAAAAAACGGTGCTGAAATAGTGATGAGAGAGCCTTTGTAAGACAGCTGAACACCAGCTGTTGCATTACTCCACTGGATTTTTTAAAAGGTTACCACTGCTGGATTGATCAGAAACTGACTAGAAAATATTAAAAGTAGTGATGATTCTGTCAGAGCCCATCTGGTGTAAGGAAGTGTTGCAAACAGGATTTTTTCTTACATACTTTATCTGCCCCGTAGCAATATGCTTTTTGACCTAATTAGATTCTACATTTATACTAAACCATTCTTGCACTAAACCATTCTATGAAGATGATTTGTGAAAAAATAATAGCTTGGCTATTCTATAATATTTACAAACCGTGAGCACATTCATTATCATAAGAGAAAAAAAAGAACCACAAAAACAACACATTTCTTTAATACTTTGAATTTAATACAGCTAGCTATTCTATGCTTTCCTTTGTAAAGCACTCAGTATTGTGATATTATGGCAGCGTCCTTACGTGACTAATAGAACATAAGCTGAATTAGCTTTCACTGCATGCAAATTGCCATTCTCCTCTGACAGAAGTGAAAAAATTTAAAAGTTTTAATTGTGTCTGAATATATAGCTTCAATTTATTCTTATTTGTTCCCTTTCCAATTATTTCCTTCTTCGAGATTTTTTTTACTTCCTCTCACCTTTTTTTTTTTTTTTTCCTGAGGCTTAGTTTATCTATTCATTTTTTACCAGTGAAAAATCTAATCATACTAGATGTTCTAGATGAAAATTTAAGTCTGTACAGTGCACTTATCACTTATGTTATACACATAAAGGGCTAATCTGTCCATGTGTCTGTACATTCTAGGGTCCAGCAAACTCCTCTTAAAGAAATGAACAGATTTCAAATAGTGAGAATTTGGAAGGTTGTTTCCTGGATGGTATTCTTATTGAATCAAAAATCCCAAATACTCTTGTCAGATGTTACGATAAGGAAAGAAAGATTGTGGTGAAAATTTCCAGCCAAAAAGAATATGTGCTATATACATGTATGCTGCTATTCTGTGCTGAAATACTACCTAGTTACAAATCCTTCTACCCACTGGAAAGAAGGGCTTGATTTTGCCTATTTAACCTGCAGGCATGCATAAACCTCTTTTCCTACTCCTTTTTTTGTCTCTATTTATTAATCTGTATTAAAATTTTTACATATTCAATATTTATCTTGCTGTGCTCCCAGAAATTAAACAGTAAAAGAAAGGATTAGTAACAAATAAGTACAGTTCTCCGAGATATTTTTAAGGGCTCATACTAGTGAACACACATGTGGGCATGCTACTATTTGTAGGTCTGGGAGTTATCATGACAAGGTCCCTGGTGTTACAATTGATCTGTTCATATGCAGTGACTCCAGCCTAAGCAGGACTCCAGCAAAACCAGTGTAGATTTGCTCAGCACTTCTCAATTTTTATAATCTTTACTAATTGGATAGTTCATGTCTGAAGACTAACAGGGAAAATATTTTCAGAAAAGTGACAATCTCCATCATGATTTAAGAAACTTGGTGGATTTTCATATGAACTTTATGCATTCCTATTTTACAATGTCAGCAGAATTGGTTGGGTGTAACTGTTCTCTGTGATGACACAATTTTAGATATTTCCCTAGCACGCTGTCTGGAAGTTCTAGGATCTGATAGCAGTGGAGAAAAAGGACAAGCTGACGATACTAAGTAAAAGCTTAATTCTTTAAGCTCTTGTCACTGAAACTCAAATACTTCTTGGGAGCCTTTTCATGTTTCACTGATGCTGGTACTCAGTCTATGATCTAATTTAATAAAATGTGTGCTAAAAACATGTGCTAAAAAAAATGTAGAAACTACCCATGATGTGTTTTGCCTAAAAGTATCCTACTAGTGATCACTGGCTCTGTACATTTCTATTAAGATGATTTTCCAGGAAAACTCTGGGGCTTCAGTGGCTCGAGAACTTGCTCTCATTAAGCTTCAATGGCATGAGGGGGGAATGTGGTCTGCAATAACTTATTTGTGACTTCATTTAATGCAGGAATAAATTATTTTAGAAGTCAAATTTTCACTTCTGTGTCCTTTAATCCTGAACTTATTCCTGATATTTTTCTCAAAAAATAAATATTGTCAGCAGGTATAGTAGTTCAGTGACCCAGGTTTCACAGCAGTCTGCATCACGTGAGAATAAATCTCTTAGAACCATAGAACTGTAGGATGGTTTGGGTTGGAATGCCTCTTAAAAACCAGCTAGCTCCAATCCCATTGTCACTGGCAGAGACACCTTCCACTGGACCAGATTGCTTAAAACCCCATCCAGGCTGGCCTCAAATGCTTTCAGGGGTTGGGCAGCCATAAATTATCTGGGCAAACTCTTCCAGTGTCTCACCACCTTCACTGTGAAGAATTTCTTAATTATATCTAATCAAAATCTAACCTTTTTTTAGTTTAAAAACCTATTTCTTGTCCTGTCATTACAATTCTTGATAGAATCTCTCCGCATCTAATTGTAGGCCTGCCTTAAGTATTGAAAGGCCACAGTGAGTTTCCCCTAGAACATTCTCTTCTCAACTCTGTACATGCCCATCTCCCTCAGTCTTTCTTCATAGGAGAGATGCTCTACTCCTCTGATCATCCTCATGGCTTTCCTCTGGACCCACTTCAACAGCTCCATGTCTTTCCTGTGCTGGGGACCGCAGGCCTGGATGCAGTGCTTCAGATGGTGCCTCACGAGGCCAGAGTAGAAAGGAATGATCCCCTCCCTGTTCTTATTGGACACTACTCTTTAGATTCAGCCCAGGAAGTGGTTGGATTTCTGGGCTGCAAATGCACACTGCTGGCTCATGTCAAGTTTTCCATCTACCAGGATCCCCAGTATTTTATAAGCAAATCCTCTAGTCTGTTTAAGCCATATTAAATTCCTGAGACATTTCTTCAACCATTTTTATTTCTCCTTGAGCTTTAATTCTAGAATTTTACCTGCTACTTCCTGCTCGTACTCAGTGACAGTCCTTCAGAGCTCATACAGACCTTCCTGAATTTAATTTTGTGGTACAGATCATGGTTGATGATGCCACGCAGAGGAAATAATGCTTTGACAAACATTACCAAACATTAATGAAGTTCAGTAAAATCTTAGTAAAGACTCAATCTTCAAACATCTTGCTTTGTTTGTGCTAATTTTAAAAGCTGTATCCAGTGGTTTTAGACTGCTTTTCAAGGAGAGTAGCCATTAGCTCACGTGTTTTTGTGCAAAGGCATTTTTTGTATATTAGGAACACAAGGAAGTGACTTTTCAATATTACACAGCAGATCCACAGCAAAACTGTGAATAACTACCAGGGATCCTAGTCCTGCACTCCTGTCTTCAGACTAGACTGTCTTTAACAGTTTGAATTACTTCATGATTTACGCACAAGATAAGAGTTGTACATTACTGAATTCAAGAATGAAATTAGGCAGCTTCTTGCATTTTGCAAAGACTATTTTGAAGGAGCATTTTTTTCTAGAGCTTAGAGATGTTTTCCTAGCCTTAACTACTAAGACAAGAAGTTATTACACAGCTGCTCTGTAGAACAAAAAGACAGTCTAGGTTACATTGTCTTCCTTAAACTCAATTTTTTTTTCATCTAAATTGCATTATTTTGATATGTCTTTCAGGTAGTGGTAAATATATGAAAATAACAGCAGTGTGATGTTTCAGTGAAATCAAAGAATCATGATTCAAAGAAAAAGTGTAGATAATAAAACACTACTTACAAATCTGAGACAGTCATATGAGTGTCCATTCAATTAGAAGATGTCGAAATACCTGCCGTGAACTCTTAAATGACTTTTTGGTTGTGCTCCTTGAAGTATATATCAAAGGCACCTTGGGGAATCAAAATGGACTAAATAATCATTCAACAATTTTTCAAATGCATCATAAATAAGAAATACAATATGTATAATTTATTTATCATATTTTATGTAAATAGCAATATATGTAAATAAGAAAGAGTATTTTGTGGTTCAAAATGAAATGTTTTACCTGATTTGTTGTCTCTAGGTTAGTAGGATGTTATTTTTCATCAGAACTGTAGAACGACAGTATTTACGTACATTTCAGAATGAAAATTAAATCTGGAGATTTCCTAAAAAATAAGACACCTCATTTTCATCTAAACTCACCATTCAGTTATGGAATTGTATTCTGCTTTTTCCATCGGGAGCCGATATATTTCATATCCTTAAAGAGAAACACAGAAACTTCTAAACATCTTAACTAAGAAATGTGTCAAGTAATTATTGCTAGAACTGCCCACAGACAGCAAAATTTAGGAGAGATTTTAAAACTTAGTGACCTCACAGAAATTATGTACGTGGTAGATGTATGTTTGTCTAGGTTCCCATTTTCATAAGAACAACAAAATTAAATTGCCCTTGACAGGTTTTAATCATTACATATATTAACATAATTCATCGTATTCTGGGTGAGGAAGAAACATCACTGATTCTATCACTACTAATTTTGTTTTTTTTTTTTACTGCATTTCACCATGGAGTGTTTAAAAGAAGATATTTTTATATTGCAAGGGAAGGCAACAGTTTATAGCTTACTTTTACTGCTATTAAGATCTAATCTATCATTCATTTAGTCAATTGTATTTGACAAGAAGCTTCTTAAGCTTGAACTTTGCCATGTGGTGACAGATAACTCTGCTTGTTTGCACGATTTCCTTCTTTACAGAGGCTTCACTATACAGTGTCTCAGTATTAATCACCAGCTTTAGATATGATTTATTATACCATATAGGCTTAAGAAAGTGGGGAAGGGAGGAACAACAACAATGAAACCCATAATAAGACACAGGATAAAAGGAAAAGAGAGTTTATAGCATCACCTTGAACAAGTGGCAAACATTATTTTCTGAAGAGACAGAGAAATAACAATTTGCTGGGAGCAGTAACATAAGGGAAACAGAAAGCCAGCATTCCCTACCTGCTGACTTGTGATTCTGTAAGAATTATATTGATACTGCTCACTGCGCGTTAGATACATCAACATACTTTAAATATATTTTTAAGGAACATAAAATAATGTGTCTAAAGTACTACAATTTTGGTGAAAAATAGCCCTAGATCCATAGTCCATTATTGTTACTGAACTAAGCTAAGGAATGAATGTGTCTGGTTTTGTGGATCTCTCTGTTTAGGGCTAAGTGACCTTGCAAGGAATCTTCCTCAGATTTGCAGGGCTCTACTGAGAATCAGCCGTGCTCAGATTAAGCCATCCAGCAGGGAGAATAATTTCTGGGCACATTCCAGTTTCATTGTAATTTGCTAGGAATGTCATCACAGAAACTGTAATCATACATCTTTCCCTTCTTCTTTGCTAAGCAGAAAAGGACATTTGTGCTTTTCTGTCTGTGTGGATTTGAAGAACACTGCAATCCAGGAAAAATGGAGGTTTGCATCCCTTCTCTTTTGACATGAGTGACTAGACACAGAGGAAAAGATTTATGCAGGGAAAACTATCAAGGCCTGAAATTGTTCTGTTGTCTATTTTATGTGACAACTAAAATTTTGCTTAACTTTAAGACACTGCTATACTAAAAGATAGAAATACTTTACATATTTCAATTTTATTTTGGATATAATTGAAATGATAAACCATTTACTTTAATCATGAAGACTTACAAATGTTAGCAAGAACTGAAGATGTACAACAAGTTCATGTGATATATAAAAAATTTCCATTTGCCTATCAACACATCTACAAAAAATAATTTTGCAGCTGCGACTTTATTCCATCATTATTTGTCTACTATGACTCTGGGGACGCTTAGTTGAGGGCTATTTTAACATGAGCATTTTTACTTTGAGATCGAGAATGGAACAGTAGGGCTTTGTGGAAGTGTTTAATATTGCACAGAGTCAGCACGCAGTTGTGTTTTGTAGCCAGTCAGTCTGCACATCGCTCAGAGAGGTGATAGGGTCACAGGACAATTGTCTGAAAAAGTGCCTACTTATCCTCTAAGTATTATTAAGCTTTAAATTTACATCAAAGGTAATTACAATTTTTTATCTAGATCTCTTTACTGAATATTGTGATTTTACTTTCCAGTTGATGATGTGGGATACAGTGTACAGGTAATGCAGTTCTGAAACACATTTAGTGAATCACAATTCTTATTTGATGACCAGGATGCTAGAAAATTGCTCATTGTCTTCATAAAGCATCTGGCAAGCCTGTTAGATAATTTCTCCTTTTTTTTTTTTCTTTTTCAGATGACTGTAAATTGCAATGAAATAAATGTACAAATATCCACAAATTTTGCATTAAAATACAATATTTAGGACATAGTCAATCTCATATATTTTATGCTACTTCAGGATATACACAATGTATGTAAGTATATCTTATATAATAGCACTATAATTATAATTGTAAACATCCTTATTGAAGGACTGGCCGGATAAAGGTAGATTTGACAATGAATTGACATTAGACTCACAAAAATTTACAATATGATAAACTGTCATAATGCAGTAGCGAAGTACACTGCTGTAAATCTTTGGCTACACAAAAGGTAGAAAGGCATAGACACATGTTTAGTGTGAAAAGATAGGTGTGAGCAAAATCTTTAATGCTTCCTATTTTTACCTCACAGTATTGCCCAGTTATTGAAATAATAGCTGGCCAATGTCACATCTAGACCTTCATTAAGAAAATCAAGGAGTTTGATGATTCAGATAAGCTGCTTTAAAAATTTGTAGTGCATGATGTTGAGTGAAATATCACTATCAGAACCCTTTTCATTTTTTATATATATGTCATTAAGTGGACTTTAAAAAACAGCATAGTGACTCTCTGTTCATATCCTTTATGCCAGTTTCTGTGGTGGTTGTAAGGCGATGATTTTAATGATATACTCTAGAGAATACCAGTTAAACTTCTGTTGAGATTTAGCACATTGCCATCTAGTAGTCATATACTTGAAAATAATTCAGCCTTTCTGCCACAGCACAACAGCTACATCTTAAAATATGCTGCCTATCATTTTATTACATTTTCTGACACTACCTCTGAGGGATACAGAATCACAGAATCACAGAATCACAGAATTGTAGGGGTTGGAAGGGACCTCAGAGATCATCGAGTCCAATCCCCCTGCCA
>JAOWBP010000001.1:27443292-27464012 GCA_028571105.1 Tragopan temminckii | reverse complement strand
TGCATTCTGATACTATATTTAGTAAATTAGTTTGTTTCTCCTCAGATCGTTGCCGCTGTTTTTAATTATTTTGGGGTTCCCTGTTCCCTTTTCCGGAGATGTGGATTTTGCAAAATCCCTCTGCCCCGCTTGTCACGGAACCGGGCCGGACCAGCCCTTAAACCGTTGGCAACATGACTCTTACCCAAGCGCCCAGAAATGCCATGACGGCAGAAGAAGAAGAATAAAAAAGGGGACCTATAACAATGAGGAGGGGTTTTCTGGCAACAGATTCCTCATGAAGAAGAAGAGGTTTCTGACATGAGAAGCCTCACAACCTCTCTCTCTCCCTCCTGGACTTGCTCTGCACTCTACCTGCATGCTAAAGAAGAACAAAGGTGTCTGCCATCAGATTCCTCCCTGTGGAATTCCCGCATGCTGACGGACTCTCCTGGGCCTGCTACCTGAGTCCTGCTGCTTCCTCCTGGATTGGCTCTGTGACTTCTTTCTGCTACCTGCTTGCTGCCCAAGGCTGGCCACACTGCTGCTGCTCTCTCCCCCTGCTGCTTTGCCTCGGACCTTCGAAACAGTGTGCAACGGGACCGCTGCTGGATCCTGGTGGTGACTACCCCTGCTTTACGTGATTCTTGCTTCTTTCCTATCTTTTCTATTGCCCTTCTTCCCTTCCCCGTCTCCCTGATTAGGATTTATAATAAGCTGGTCAGACCAACATTTGAACTGTTGTTTCTTAATCTCACGCTGAGTATACATATGTTAAAAAGAACCTCCTCTCCCTCCTATAAATTGGAGCGAGACAGGAGAAGACCTGGGGGTGGTCCCATCTTCCTTTAAAAAAGAAGTTGTAGATAGTGAAGACCATTTGTATCCCAGTGAGTTTTTAAATCATCATGCTACCTACTTGCTCAAAAAAAGCTCAACTGGTGACTTTCTCACATGAAAGGAAATAGTTGGTATTTAGGGAAACAGGAGTGTGAATAAACCAAATGCTGAAAGAAGTGAAAATGAGATTCTGTAGATGTTTGGTAGACTGAGTTCCTGCTAAAATTACTTGAATCTTGATCAATTTAAGCCATGTTTTCATTGCTAGGATCTTTTGACATGCATTTATTTTTAAAGATAAATAAAGGATGTATAATCTTTATTATACAGTGATGACTTCAAAACAAGAATTTCGTAGTTTTATTCTTCGGTTCAGCTTCAGTTTTATTCTCCTGTGATAATAAAGATGTCTTCTATTACATATGCTAAACACTATTAAATTGATTTTGGTCATATGTGATCACTCGACATGTAGATAGATCATCTTTTTAGGATTTCAAAAATTAATGTTGAGGGGATGGTAATTATTATATAGGAAAAACTTTCAAAACAATAGCTGTGAATCACAGTTGCTAATGTAGATGAGAGTTTGTTGACTGAAGCTGCAGTATGCATTTAGGAGAAAATGGAAAGAGAAACAAAGACTAATGGCCAACAGTAATGCACCAAAATCCTCAAACCTGAATACAGTTAGAATTATGTAATTTTGGCAAGAAAACAGTTGCAGAAATAAGAAACTTATTCAGAGAGGAGTCTCCTTGTTTTTTGTTGTTGTTTTTTTTGATAAAGTCTTGAAAAATAAATCTGGTTTTGTCTTCATGAAAAGGGAGGGCACAAAAGATTGGTCATTCTCTGCTTTTTATGAAGTCATCTCTCTGCTCCCCAAAACTGACCAAAGCATTCAGCCTTTTGCAAAACCTTTTACACTTTACAGGTTGATTTTTTTTCTTAAGACCTGAAATAACATCAGTTCTCTGTGACAGTAGTAACACTAGTTAAGTTTTGATTCACTATTTTACTGACTCACTGAAAATGAAAAAAAGAATAAGTTCAAGCTCAGTTCTCAGCTGAGAAGTTCAGAATGTTAGGTGCTGTGTATTAGTGAGCACATTTCTCTGTGTTTGTGGTTCTGATTCTCGTGAAGATCTCAGTTTCTGTATGAATTGGTACTTGTATACTTCTCAGCAAATTAGCAAGGAGGCATGCTCCAGATTTTCCACTTGGATGAAGGCCCAAGCCTTTGTTGGTCTGGATGTGTGATTGTGTACATGTATTTGAAAAGATGACAGCTGAATTAGTGTTGTCCTAAATACGTTCCAAGCATGTTAGTCTATCACAGGTGATAACAGCTTCTTTGTACTGAAATGGAATTCTCTAACAATGGAAATCAATCTGCTGAATGACAAATTACTGAACATATGGTAGCATTGTTATTGAAAGAGGTTCTGCATGCCAAAAACTGATAATGAAGCAGTTTCACACATTGCTAAATCATTTTGTAAGAGGCGGGAAAAAAAATGTTTGGGGGAAATTTTATATTTTTGAGCTCTTCTACATCTGATTCCATTGTCTAAGCTTTGCACTGTTCTGTGAGATAGGCTGAAAGAAAATCATAGAATCATAGATTCATAGAATCATGGAATCACCAAGGTTGGAAAAGACCTCTAAGGCCATCCAGTCCAACTATCACAAATATTTTGCCACGAAACCACGTCCCTTAGTACAACATCTAAATGTTTCTTGAACACCTCCAGGGACAATTCTTCAATGCATGGGAAAGAGTCTTTAAACTTTCAAAATGTTAGTCAGATGGCTTGGGAGGCTTCAGTCATTGAATACTCTGGTGACCAGAATTTTAAATGTAAACTTTTAGCACATTTGAGGTGGATTGATTAGGACTATAATCTGTAAAAAATTATTTCCATATTCAATGCCTTTGACTATATGGACCTATTTTTTCAATTATGTGAGGCACTTTCTAATTCTGTATTTAAGTTTCAAAAAATAATAATGACAGACAATCAATACATGCAAGCATCTGTTTCAGACTGTATATATGTCCTTGGTAAGAATAATTACACCAGCACTGTTTCAAAGTAAGTTCAATTAGTAGAGGTCCCTTCTACTGATTCTACACAAAGAAGGAAATTGATATTTTCCCATGACTGAACATACTGTGTTGATATTTGAATACTAAATACTGGAAACTTGTGACATTGCATTTAGAATATAACTCTTAATTATCAGTATAACTGCCTTTTGAATGTCAGTATATATTAGTGACATTTACTGATTTGTTACTGATTCTGCTTTGACAGACTTGCCTCCTGAATACTTTCCTAATAAAAAATAATAAGAAAACTAAACCAAACCAAACCAACCATAAGCCTATGGATGATCAGGATAGTCTTTTTTTAATTTTCCTACTGATAGTTGTGAAAGCCAACCAAGAAATAGAAATTTAAGGCAGGGTGACAGTATACTTGCACCAATTTTATGATATTCTGATCAAACAACATACATACAGAGCACCCTATCAATGTAGTAATAGTCATTTTTTCACCCACTGTTGACTCAGTTTTTTTGCTGGAGCCAAAATTTAGTTTGAGAACTATAAAAAATTAAATGTGCTATTAAATGTGATATATCTCAATACTTTGAGTTGTAAACAGTGAATGGAAAAACATTAGTAAGCTTCTTTATCAAATCATAACTTTAAAAATGAAATTATATAGTTATGTGATAATGTATTGGGAATATTTTTGGAAACCTTACTATGATGTATACTCACATAATAGTTAAAACAGTTTTTAGTTGACATATCAGAAAAATATAGCTAACTGTTAAGCAGATATGATGAGGGTCATTTTTCTTTACACTAAGTTCATAGGCAAAAGAAAATTATTTGATAGATTGAAAGTATAGATTTCTCCAACTTGCGTCTTTGATTAAATTATTTGAATGTTTGCACCAATCAAGACATATATCTCTACTAAAATGCATGGGAGAGGCCTCTGAAAAGAGAAGAAGAAATAAGAACCTGAATGTCTTTCAGAAATAAGCAAAACCATCTCTTCCTTTTCTTGTTCTTTCACGAGTATGTCCTGTAGGAACAATGCTCATCTATGAGCTCCTACAGTGGATGATGAATATTAACAAAAACAGAATGATGAAAATAAGGTACTTTTAACAGGGGCTATGAATCATTGTTCAAACAACACAGTTTGTTTGCATTACATTTCACTAACTTTTCAGATTCTTTGTTTCTGTTATTTGTATGTTTTCTTTCTTTGTATGAGTGTGTGTATTTAAAATGAACTACAGTTTTGCAGTTTCTTATTTTAGAATCTTGAGGAAAAATGGATCAAAATAGACAATTTTGAAAATAGCATACACAAAATGTTGAAAATAATGTCTTTTGGTGTTCCATAGTATATTTCATGATCAGAAACAAAATGAACCCTACTCCCTTGAACGGGCAGCATCTGAGAAAAACAAGTGTCAATTAATCAGTCAACGAAAATATCAATTTTAATGCATGACCTCTTAAGAAGTGCTATTTGTGACTGTTTATGTTTGGCTCGATTACTGTATTCCACATGAGGCTGACATTTGCAATGGAGATACAGAATGAATTATCCTCCCGAGGCCAAGCCAGAGCTGACAAACCAGGAGTAGCTGATCAACAAAATTCAGTGAAGATTTGTACTAGAAAATAATTCTTTTCTTATAACTTAAAATACTGGGAAAAAATGTTTAGAAACTTTTTTTTTTTTAATGGTACAGAGGTTGTTCAAACTGACAGTCAAATACTCAAGTTAAATAAGACCAGTAAAGATTATGGATAGTAGCAGGTGACATTAAAATAACTATATTAAGAATGGATGCACATAAATTAATGATGTTTATTACAGAATGAAGATTTCCTGTCTAATATATAATGTCACACGAGAAGTTTATTATTGTTTTGTTTATGTAATGTCAATAAATCACAATCTAAAATGCTTATATGTGAACTAGAGTGATACCATATGAAACTATAGAGAATCTATGCATCGGAAGTATAATAAGACATAGTAAAAATGGATAGTTTCATTTTTTGTTCTCCTAGACTAGCAATGAAACAAACCTAAGTTATAAACTGAAAAATCCTCTTTATCTATCTTTTCTTTTAAATGTATCAAGGAAATGTTGTATCATTTATTCATGTGTTTGTATATAAAAAGTTTTAGCTTACTTCAAGAATTTTGTTTTGTTCCAGAAAAAAAACAAAAAAAGCCCAACAAAATAAAACAAAATGGAACCACCTGAACAACTGAAAAAAATTGAGCAAACTCAGATGATGTAATTTTTGTTGAAAATTTTAAAACATTTAAGATGCAAACTATGCTATTATTTTCTGTTACACATCATCTCATCTTTAATAGAAGAACGAATAAAAATGAGCAGAAAGGCTTTTTAGTGGTTTTAATATGTGCCTTTAATTATTATCCAGAATTACCTGATCTCAGTTACAATGCAAAATAAAGAACCCTTGACCACAAGCTCATTAAAGAGCTTCTTTAAAGCAACTAACTAAAATTTTCTTGGCTGCAATAAAAAAATATAGCATTCATTTCTTAGCATTCAATATCAGGTTTTCTGGTGATTCATTAATACATATTCAATAAATTTAAACAATTTCATTTCAGATGTGTGAACATTTCAGTTCAGGTCATCCTCCATTGTCACATAACATTTAAAAATAATCGTGCTGAATGTCTGAGTGTTAATTTCTTCCTCAATTAAAAAAAAAGCTGCCAGAGTAGAGAAATTTTGGAATTTTCTGGAGCAATATAATTTCTAGTACAAAAGAAAACACAGTACTAAGAAAACATGAATTTCAATTCTTTGGAGATATGTTTTTGCTTCAGGGAAAGAAAAGAAAAACCAAAAAGCTGCTGCAAAATATTTTATTTACAGGTTAACATGAAAAGACACATTAAGTCTTTTCTCTCTACAGTTCTCTTTTTCAATCTGACAAGTTTATGCTCTGTGACAGCTTCAAGAAGAGACAGAAATACTTGACTTCATTAAAACTTCATTCCCTTTTATTCCTGGCATATTCTTTAATGTTATCTTCCATTTTTATTATGTATTTTGTGTGTGTTAGTTTTATTTTGTATTTTTTCACTTAATATCATTATTTAATTTCATTTTAAGTCTGAAGAAAATCATAGCCAGTGCTGAGGTGAACAGTAGCAAGGAATTTCTTCCAGTAGAAAGTGTCATGTAGCAGATCTGTACTAAACTCTTACAAGAAGGTGAGAGCTAAGGATGGGATTAATGGGGGGAAGTGCTGACACGTTTATTGCTACACCTAAGAATGGTAGCTTTATCAGGTCACAGTCTGTAGCTCTAGATGTCCCTCTCACCACTTGCTACAGAATACACTTCTCTGGAAAACCATGCCACAGAGCATAAATGTGAGTAATAATTTTCTCATTTCCCAACATCAAGTATAATTCTTTTGAAAATGTGTGCTGTGCATCTTGCTCTATGTCCACTTCTTTTATTTACAAGACACTGCTAGTATTGAGCTCTTGGGATGTGGGAAATCTGATTTCAGAAAATCTTTTAAAAAGTCTGTCTGCTTTATGATGCCTTGTTTATTTTATTTTATTTATTTTATTTTATTTTATTTCATTTTATTTCATTTTATTTATTTATTTATTTTCCTATTCTATGTTTGCTTGGTTGATTTACTTTTTGGGCTGCAGTATTTATATTACAAATGCAGGGATCCGAGCAACACTCTATTCTACACCTTTTGTCATTGTGTTAGACACTCTGGTCATAAACACTTCAAAAACTGTGTAGTAAATGTTGTTTGCTTAAATTCCCTCTGAGAGTAAGATTTTTACAGTTTTGATTATATCTTGTAACATCTTTTCATCCTGAATAAATAAAAAAATAATAGACAACCTAAATCTACTTCAAAAAATTCTAGATAACATGAATTATAGTCAACAGACCTTAAATCAATAAAAAAATCTTATCAGGAGTTCATTTTGTCTTATTCTATTTCATTTCATTTATTCTTTTACACTAGATCTTTCTTAAAACCTTAAATGCCAGAGACCTTGTGAGCTTAAAAGTGTACGTAAATAGTGCACCTTACAAATTTGCTAATGCTGACCTGAGAAGAAAACGGCTATTAAGGGAATAGAAGATATAAAATAAATAAAGTGCAGAAAAAAAAAATCTTTATATGTAAAACAGAATTGTCAAAATAATTCAAAATACACTAACAGCAAACAGCAAATGCTCGTTTTTTTTAAAGCTGATGTTTTGGAGACTTTTAGGAATGATTCACATTTCTCTAATAGTGTTTCTCTAGTTCTTTCAATTCATATATCTTTATGCTTATCTCATATTTGAAAACCACATTGCATGAAAATGATAGCCCACCACATTCTTTCCCTATAATATAAAAAATAAGATTAACTTGTGATACTGATGCTGATAAAGAGGTCAAACTGTATGTCATTTACAAATAATAATTAAACCTACAATGATATCTATCAAAAATGATAATTTCTTTGTAATAAAGACACTCAAGCACAATAGGAGCTATAAGTATAAAGAACTTAGTCAAAGTCTGACAAAAAATCAATGGAGGAACATGTTTGTGCTCAAAAACGTTGAATTGTACTATGATAGTTGCAAAAACATAAGAGAGATCATAGTACACCCTTCAGCACAGTGTAAATTTACCTGAACTACTTTTAGAATAAATTGCATGAGCATTCAGAGTGGTCTGGCAGTAACAGCACAAAACAGAATATAGCTTCAAAAAACATTGAGGACCCTATCTATCAATATTCAGCAAATTGTGAGCTAGCCCATTTAAAACTGGTTTAGACATGCTTGTGCTGTTCTGCAGACTAGATACGAACTTTTGACTACTGGGCAAGAATGTTCTTGGATGATAAGAATAATCAATAAAGTCAAAGCAAAATATTATTGCAAAACCACTGTCTTCAAGTACAGATCTGTCAAATAAAGAACAGATTTTCAGTTGATATTCAAAACCAGTGAACAGAGATCTAATTGCTGAATAGCTGAGAAATTTACTTAGAAAATGGAGAAATATTTTAACTGAGAAAGTTTCATAACTTACGAAGTCTGTATAGGCATATAAGAGAGCACAAGAACTATCAGAAATAGAAATATGAAAAGCTGATTAAAATCTAAAAATTAATCAGGCTACAATTAATCATTCTAGAGCTGCAAAAATAGTCATATATTATCCATTAAAATAAGTGAAAAAGAGTTTAATGGTTTAAATTGAGGTTTAAAATTTTCATTAGTGCTCAAATCTGTTCCAGTGGAAGAGATGATAGCCTCAATTGATACAGCTCTAGAAGATATACCAAAGTATCAGAAAAGCTTAATTAGTCTACAGTCAAAGAGAAAAACTCTCAACTGACACAATATAATCTGAAGCAAATTAAAATATTATTAAGAAGCTTGTTCTCAATAGACTGAAAAGTCACAGGATAGTTTAATGAAATAAATTGACGCATATTTAAAGACATTAAAACTAGTAAAAATGCTAGTAGAAACAGCAAGTGTGCTAGAAATGTTAGGATTCAATACAAACTTTACAGAGAACAGCATTTGTTATCATGAAAGTATTACGGCAGAAGATCAACTAAATCCAGCAGACAACCCACCATTCCAAAACTGAAGTACAATAACAATTCTGTGTTCTAAGAAACCCTACATGACAGTGGATAAAAGTGAAACTGAGCACAGTTGCTGTCAGTGTTGAAGCTGAGTTGATTGAAGACAGCAAAACTATTGACTTGATCAGGTCATGAAGCATATTCAGAAATATGGTGTTTGAAGCTTCTGTTGTATAAAGTAAAAATATGATTAAGGTGTACAGGTCCTCTTTTCTGACTTCAAACCACCTTAAAATTTACAGCTGTTTGTTTGTTTGTTTAAAAGTGGTAGCTTTTACTTCTTCAGTGTTCAGTATAGCTGGATACACATCACAAGAAAGTAATTTATCCTTTCCTAACACAACTGAAATTGTCAGGGACTGCATCTTCATGAATCTGTTGGTATGAATCAGTACTGATGTTTCAAAGTGAGTCCTCTACGCAGTTTTGCTTCCTGTACCTTGACTCTACTTGCAGAACAGTTTAAAAAACAACAACAACAAAAAACCCAAAAGTATCTTTACTAGGAACATGCAATGACATTCCTAGTTTTCCTGGGACCAAAGGGTCTAAACCAATGACTCACATCCCAGATTACTTGTTAGGTATAGACACGAGCAATGGAGATTTGTTCCTAAGGCTAAATCAAATCTGAAGAAGAATCTCTAAATTTCATATAGCATTAGCATAAGGGCCGGGACACCAAATGCTTTGTTTCACTACTACATGTGATGGCATGCTCTCCCCTGCCCACTACCTCCTCTTCAGCCTTGCTGTTATGCCAAAAGCTTTGCTCAGGACTGATAACAAAGTCTTGCTAAATGCTATGAGTCTATCATCTTATCACATATACAGTGAGCAGTCTGGGAACCGCTTGAGCTCTACTATGCATGACAAGACTGCATGTGACTTCCCCAGCTCTGTCTAAATATTGTGAAATTTGAGTGACTTATTGAAATGCTCACCTCTTAAGAGAAGGTACAGGGCTGAGGGAACCTCCAGGGTAGGATGCGGTGAGTCTTTCCCATGGTAGTTCCCTATGCAGTGAAGGACTTGCAGACCTTAATTGTTCGAAACACCAGGGCATCTGGGTATGTTGACTCTAAGAGATATGGCATGGAAGATGGAGTGTAATAACCACGACCAGGCTCTGTGATAGCATTACAGGGATGGGAACTTCATGGTACTATGGAACTAATTAACTGAATAGTAGGCACCCAGAGCTTTTCATTTTTCTGTTACATCAATTGCAACAAAGATAGGTATGATTAGAGTCATTCAAGCTGCACCTGAAAGTAAGAGAATAGTATAAAATGGCTTAAGAGAGCAGGAATTTGGGGTAAGATACCACTGCAGACAAGTCAAGAGGACATTGCTGACTTCTGGGACCAGTTGACAGACTGAGTCTCTCTTCTCAGCCCCATGTAGAGACACCTTTTGGGTAAGATTCACACACTAGGTTACACTGAGTGCTTTCCCAGAAAACTTAGAAATGCCTATTGAGTTATTCCATAATTTCACGTCTGTGATTTTATTACTCACATTATTGGTGTTTGCTGGTGCTCTGCAGACAGTGTACTTATCAATGACAATACAAAGGAATCTGTAATCTGTTGCACAGTAAAGAGCAATATTCATCAAGATGGTCATAAGAGTTTTCAATGAGCACAGCAAACTTATTAAGGGTGGTACAAGTCCATTTGAATGCGGCTAGATGAAGATGTTCTGAGCTATGGGTGAATTCTTAATCACAGAGTCATAGGGGTTGAAAGGGACGTCTGGATATCACCTAGTTCAACCTCCCCGTGAAAGCAGGTTCTTGAGTGTAGATTGCACAGGAAAGTGTCCATGTGGGTTCTGAATATCTCCACAGAAGGAGCCTGCATGATCTCTCTGGGCAGCCTGTTCCTGTGCTTTGTCATCCTCAAAGTAAAGACGATTTTTCACATGTTCAGATAGTATTTCTTGCATTACAATTTCTGTCTGTTGCCTCTTCTCCTGTAGCCGGGCATCACCAAAAAGAGCCTATCCCCATTCTCTTGACACTTGCCCTTTAGATTTTATAAGCGCTGATAAGATCCCCTCTCAGTCTTTTCCAGGCTAAACAGTCCCAGGTCTCTCAGCCTTTCCTTATAAGTGTTCCAGGCCCCTAATCATTTTTATAGCCCTCCACTGAACTGTCTCTAGAATTTCCCTGTCTTGAATTGGAGAGCGTAGAACTAGATGCAGTACTCAAGATGTGGCCTCACATTTTATTTTCAGTCAGAAAATTAGTGGAGTACCTCCAAATAAATAACAAGATATATGCTTAGACACATGTAAAGCAATTCTTTTTCCTCTGTCCATGTATTCATAGACACAGCGCATATTCTGATGTATTAAATATGCACAGCTTAAACACATGTATAAAGAACTTTTAAATATACACATACAGAAGCATTTGTAGAACATTTGTAGAGCCTCAGAATATTTGAATATTTGAATATTTTGAATGTTTGAATATTTTAAAAATATTTTGAAAATATTTGAATATTTTAAATTAATTATCACTTAGGATCATCTTTATTCTACATCATATGCAAACAAAAAATTGAAAAAAAACTGGGAAAGTAATTTGATCACCAACATCCACTTTCCACATTTATTTTATTTTATTTTACTTTTTATAGTTTACTTCTCAGGTATTTGTCCTGATCTAGTTTAAAAATTCTGATTACAAGTGATTCCTTATCTTTATAAGGCAGTCTAATAACCATAATCATTCTCACCCTTGTTGAGAAAGACACTTTACCATGTGTTTAATATTTAGTATTCAAAAAGTGTCATTCAATCAGACCACTAAACTTAACTTTATGCACGTGTTTAAGTGCCTCAATAATGAAGGCTGCTACCACGACAAGAAACTCAGTCTAATCAGGCAAAAGAAAGACAGAGCCTGACCTACATCATTTAAAACACATATTAAAATTGACAATGGTCTTTCCTGAAAGCATCATGATTCATAACTAGAAGTTTCTAAACTTTTATTGTTCTGCAGACATGGTAAAAAATAAGCCTTTCAAATGAGCTCAGTGCATAACTAGGTTGATTTTTAGCAGAACTAACATACAATCATAAATTCTTTCAGCAGTCATCTACTGAACCTAAAAGCAATCAAATTTTAAGTAGTGAGAGTATACTTGGAAATCTACATCAGTCTAGTAAAAAGCTATGCCAACTGATTGAAACATAAAAAGGAATTTTTAGAGTTCATAATGAAAGAAGAGATAAATAGATCAAGGATTAAAGGAATATCTTATTACATTTCTAATACTCCCAATTAGTGAAAATTGTTTTTATGACTTACACAAGGAAAATGTTCCTGAGTTCTGTTTTTACCACCTTTTACCATCTTTTCACCATCAATACCACATTTCTATATATTTGTAGTAGGTATGAATAATTAAAGTGTCTTCTGTTCCTTAAAATTCAGAGGTCTGAGGTGGACTTATGACTGAAATGTGTATATGCAGTCAAAGGTTTCTGCAATGCAATACCCTTAAAAAAAAGAAAAAAAAAGAAAAAAAAAAAAAGAATGTTTTTACCTCAAAAGTCAAATAGTGCTACTAATTAATATACAAAGGTTTTCAATTGCTTGCCATTGACAGTAGTTTGGCTATGCAATAGCAATTCATTCAGTTTGCATTCATCCACTGTTAGTTTGAAAGCTAGGCAGAAAACTAGAAAAAAAAAAGGTTGACGCATCCTGCTTTTGTAGAGTCCTCATTGAGGGTAAATAAAATTGAGTGAAGCAGAACATTCGCAGAATAGCCAGAGTATTTCCTAAAAGATTATCTGTTCAACAAGCTTGTATCTGTCAGAGGGTTTTTTCATAGTTGGTTACAGATGGGAAAAATGACTGAAAACAATAAAGAGGTTGGGTAAGAGAATGAGATCGTGGAACATGTGACACAAGCATAATAGTAAGGCAGCTGAGAGATGAAATAAGAGGCAGCTGACAGCCCTGCTTGCCCCTTTTCAGTGTGGCAGTACTACACTGGCTAAAGCGCTTTTCCTTGATGCCAGATTTCCAGGATCTTCCTCCCGAGGCCCCCTTTTAAAAGGGTGCCATTTGGAAATGATTTAAGTGAAATTAAATGCTATTTATAAAGATATTGTCAGCAATCCGATGCCGCACTTGAGGGAAACCCTGAATTTTACAAGTGCAACAGAGACTTAGTCAATATGTTTGTGCATATACGTATTTTTTTGCTTGTTTTTCTTATGTTGCTACTTTGTTGTTATTTTGTTGTTACATCCACTCCAGAAGAAAAATTTCTGAGGATATCCCTATAAAAATTGGAATAGGATATTTGGCTATTAGATCAGCACTTTTGTCATCGTCAGTATACTTTGCTGATATTCATAGAATCATAATCATAGAATGATAGAATGGCTTGGGTTAGACGGGACCTTAAAGATCATAGAATCGTAGAATCATTTGAATTGGAAAGGACCCTTAAAGGCCATCTAGTCCAACACTGCTGCAGTCAGCAGGGATACCTACAGCTTGATCAGGTTGCTCAGAACCCCAACCAGCCTGACCTTGAATGTCTCCAAGGACAGGGCATCCGACACACATCTCTGGGCAACCTGTTCCAGTGTCTCACCATCTTTACAGTAAAATACTTCCATATATCCAATCTAAAGCTCCCCTATTTTAATTTGAAGCCATTTTCCCTTGTCCTACAGATACTGATAAAGAGTCTGTCCACTTCCTTCCTATAGCCCTTCTTTAGAGATTGAAATGCCGCTATCAGGTCTTCCTGGAGCCTTCTCCAGGCTGAACAGCCCCAGCTCTTTCAGCCTCACTGTGGAGTTGTTCCTTCCCTTGGATCATTTATGTGGCTCTCTTCTAGACAAGCTCTAACACGTCCATGTCTCTCCTATACTGAAGACACCATGTCTAGACAGAGAGCAGTGTAGAGGGGCAGGATCACATCCCTCTATCTTCTGACAGTGCTCCTTTTGATGTAGCCCAGAATATGGTTGGCATTCTGGTTTATGAGAGCACATTGCTGGCTGATGTCCAGCTTGCATTCCACCAGTACCCCCAATTCCTTTTCAGCAGGGTGTGTTCCATCCTTTCATCCCTCATCTCACATTCAGTTTCTCAGCTGAAAGGGCTGTGTGGGAACAACATGAAGACAGCTGACAACTAATGACATCACGCGGAAGGAGAGTTTTGAAGGGTATGGGAGTTCATCTCCCTTCTTTCTCTGCTCAGAGGACTAGCTGGGCATTAGTCAGTAAGTGGTGAGCAATTGCTTGTGCATTACTTTTTATGTACATTCATACACAGATATATATTTGTAATAATTATTATCCTTTTCCTTTTCTCTATCTTAGCAAATAGATCTATGAGTTCTACTTTGAGTTGTACTTTGTTGGTTTTTCTTTTCGATTCTCTCCCCCATTCCTCTGAGAAAGGGGAGAGTGAGTGAACAACTGTGTAGTGCTTAGCCACCTGCCAGGTTAAACCACAAAGGTCATTTTTGGCACCCACTGTGGGGCTCGTCACAAGGATTGAATTGACCACAGGACTGGCTGTGGGGGTTGTGGCTTGTACTGATAGTGGGCATTGCCACAGCCCATATGTAAGACCTTGTACTTGGATTTGTTGAACCTCACAAGGTTTACCGAGGCCAACTGCTTGAACCTGTATAGGTATCTCTGGATGGCATCCTATCCCTCAGGTGTGTTGACTGCACTGCTCAACTTGGTGTCATTCGCAAACTTACTTAGGGTGCACTTGATCCCACTGTCAATGTCATTGATGACGATGTTAAAGATCATTTAGTTCCTATCCACATGCTATGGACAGGGTTGTCAAGGGCCCCATCCAACGTGTCTTTGAATGCCTGTAGCGACGGACATAGATACATCATCAATAATTTCAGATGTAAACTTATAGCAGGTAAACAACTGGGGGGCAACTCTCCAGGGCTAGCGTTCCCCCTGTGTTAATGCAAAGTATCTCCATCTGTTAGTGGTAAATAAAAAAAATGGATTAGCTTATTTACTTAATGTTGTACATTTTATTTTGCATGAAATAAATATGGCTAGATGCTGTTATACTTTCACTTTTGATAGTATTTTAGCATATCCTTTTGCCAAAGGAGAAAAAAATCTGCACTGTATTTAGGCTAAGAAAATATGTTGTCCATAGTTGTTCCTGCATGCTGCTACCCAGTCTTGATATATCTCAAAGCTGTAATGGCGTGTAACCAGCACTGATCTGTGGCTACGTGACTAAGTTAGTAACAGGGGGAACCAAGACTGTTCAAAGAGGAACATATTTCATGAACAGGAACTGGTAGAAAAAGTGAAATCATTCAGATGGAAACAAAGCAAATGTAAATCACAAATGTCAATTAAGGCAATAAACCAATCAATTGGGAAAAAGTAAACAAAAGCAAACAGTTAATCTAGTAGAAGAGAGTAATATTAGAGAAGATGAAGAAAAGAAATTAAAAAGGAAGCAGTAGTTGCAATTTGGTCTAGACAGGTCTGCATGTTGTTATCTCTGTGCTTGATCACTGCAGCTCAGGGCAGTTCTGCAGGATAGTAAATTTGTTGCTTTGATTGCAAATCTGTTGAACTTAAAGCTGCAATCAGAAGCACTATAAGCATACACCTTAACAAAAGTGATTTTTTGACTTGTCCATGCCTTGAAGTTATTGGCCATCTTGCTTAATCTTTAGGAACATAGTACCTATGCTAATTAAAATGACTTAGATCTTACACAGAATGAACTGTTTTCTAAAAGTGCTTTTTTCCCCTCAGCAAAAATGAAACTGTAGATAACAAAGGTAGTAATGAGGGTCTCAGGTGTTTCAAGGAACATGAGATAAATGTAACCATAATTCTATATCTGGTGACTTTATGTCTACGACTAGCTGAAATACATTGAGAAGTATTCAACCTCCACTCATATAGTTATTTGTAGTGTCAATGTCTTCAGCATTAGCCTTTTTACTTGCACAAATCAGCACATGCTAAAGTCAGCAGAAAGTGATTACTCCTTGAAGAGAAGGCTCTGGTGATACCTCACTGTGGCCTTCCAGTACTTTAAGGGAGTTTGTAAACAGGAGGGAGACTGACTCTTTACATGCTCTGATAGTGATAAGGGAAGGGGAAACAGTTTTAAACTAAAAGAGAGGAGATTTAGATTAGATGTCTGGTGGAACCACTCAGAGGGTGGTGAGTCTCTGGAAGAAGTTACCCAGTGTTTCAGGGTATATTTTCGATCCCAGAGACAGGATGCCTTAGGAGTGGAGGCAAGTAACTACGTACTTAGGGAAGCGTGGAAAGTTACAAGTTTTATGTGGCACACACATGCACAGGCATACACTTAGATAACCCTAGTAAGATAAAACAGAAGCTCCTTTAAGCAAGCTTAATATGACTTACCAAACCTCTGGAGATGGACAAAACACCAAACAGGAGGAGGAAATGGAAACATGCCAGCAGTGAGTTCAATAATAGATACAACAGGGCATCCCCTACTCTAAGACACACTTCTCCCCCAATGCACCACAGCCTCTCCACTGCTTTTATTCTCTCCCAGAAGAGAATAAAAAACTGAAAAGTTTTTTCCCACTTGCACAATGCACCCATGTGGCCAGCACGTGATACAGAGCCCAAGAAGGTCACCTGCTTGCAAGCAAGCTCAGCTGCTTGCAAAACAAAATAAACTGGCAAGGTCAACTCCCTTCAAAACAAGCCACAAATACAGCTTCCCTTAAAATTGTCATGCGGCCTATGGTTCTAGTCACATAGCCATCCAGTTATGTTTCCTCCCAGAATCCTTTAATTCAATTCAGGATCATTCTTTGATCAGAACCTTTAGGTCCCTGACACACCCAGAGGAGCTGTGGATGCCCCATCCCTGGATGTGTTCAAGCCCAGGTTGGGAGGGGCCTTGAGCAGCCTGATCTATTGGGTGGCAACTCTGAGTGTGGTAGGGGGTTCCAACTCAGATCCAACTTAGAAGGGTTGGAACTAGATAATGTTTTAAATCTCTTCCAACCCATGCCATTCTGTGATTCTGTGACTCCTTGTGGAGTTTTGCCAGAATATGAAGGCTAACTTTTCTTCACGGAGAAACAGAGATAACCAGGATAGAGGCCTTCATTTGACCCTACTGTATGAAAATAAACAGATACATGGATCAGGTAACAATTATGATCACATAGAACTTTCTGCAGTTCAGGTTTATACACATATAATATAGAAAATCATTTTCAGAAGTGAGAGTTTTCAGTCACTGTTGGAAACTCCATGACTGACACAATCAGCCTGTTTTATCTCTTCTGTCCCATAGGCATGGTGATCACTCATGCGTCTCCTGCTAACTTCAGTGGATTTTGACATAAAAAAATGGTTAAATCTAAGCTTCAGATAATAAGTTATTTTCACCAAAGATCTACTAAACAAGCAAAGCATAAAATTAATTAGAGTTTAATTGAATTTATGAAGTTAATCACTGTAGAGAGTCACTGCTATAGCACATGGAGGGCACTAGATAACAAATTACAGTACTTGGCCATGAAATGGAAGCTTGAGAGGAGAGGATATTAATTGACTCAAAACAAGGGAAAACCTAACTTTTGTAACTAAATTGATCAACTGCAGTAAATTTCTTTGTAGTGTGACAATGATCAAACTGCAAAATTTTATGTTGCTATGATTTTCTAATATTTACCATAAATCTACAGAGTGGTAGAAGATGTACAGTCCTCTAATTTCCAGAGTCCTGATGCTCTACTAGCAGGATACATTTATTTCTGATTGTTTTGAATCATCTGTGACCTTAACAAAGAAAATTATGTAGTCTTGCCGAGAAATAATCAGTAGGCAGATATTAGCAGCGTGTTGAAAAAAGAAAAAGGAGGCTCATTAATTTTAAATGTATGTGTATAATGATGACAGGCAAAAGCTGTTTACTTTCACTTTTTTTTCACCTTTGAAATCAGGGTTCTGTTTTTAGTACAGTGTTGAATTTTGTTTTGTTTTTGATTGTATTTTTCAGTCTTTTTTGACTTCTTATTTCTTTTATATATATATATATATTTTATATATATATATATATAAAACAACAATTAAAGGCTATGTATGTTTTTCCTTCTCTTCTCTCTGGACACATTTCTTTGCCTTTGTAAGTAAACTGTGGTAGTAGCTACATCACAATGATGCATATACTGTGCTTCAATCATAATGCCTCCTGTTTATTTCCATGGAAACTACAGCAGATTCAGATAGCACAATTACACTATTAGCAGTATTAGATAGAGAAGATTCTCAGCTACAAAACACAATTTTTAAACATAGACACCACCTTTAACTATACATTTTCATTAACAATGAAGAAGAACCTGCATTCAACACCACTATAAATCTGCATGACCATCCCAAATGTGTCTTGTCTTTTGTGTCACTGTCACTCTTGCTGACATGCACCACACCATGCTCACATCCACTGTTCAGTTTACATCAGTGGTCAGCAAGCATTGATGAATATCAGTGTGTGCAATTTTTTCGTTTTGGAGGAATTCAGTGATGCACTTTTGCTTCATACACACTTCCATGTTGGATGCCATTTTGTCAGACTGCCCCGCTGCTGCTATTTGAACCTTTACTGCCATATCACCAATTTCTCCTCTGACATTGAGGGCAAACATAACAAAATAAGAGACATTATTTCAAATAAACCCTTGTATATAGTTCACCATTCCTGCCATTTTCCTCATTAGCTCCTTCCTTTATTTCCTCCTCCATCTTGTGGTTGTACTTCACTTTCTTCTGTTTGGTTGCATTTCTGATTATTTTTCTATCATTCTTCCTATTATGAATTTGAACTATTTTTTTCTCTAACACCAAAACGTAAAATACGTGGGTTTTTTGCTCTTCCTTCTAAGATCCTCTTGAAATCCTAATGAAGCCCCATATAGTGACAAAAATTACCAAAATGATTTAGAATAACATACTAGTCTAAGTTGTTGTCATTATGTACTGTGCTACATTAACGACAACAACAGATTGTATTTAAAGGTGCCTTCTTCCTTTCTGCAGTGTTCCAGATTAGCTGTTTTAGGTGACAAATTAATGATAGAAGTTCCTGCTTATTTATTTCACTCTTTCAACGTCTCCTCTTGGTTTCAAACTCTATCAGTCAGCTAGGCTCTTCTCAGATGGTCAACATCCAGTTGGAGTGGAACCTGTCACATGCCATGATGAATATTACCTTATTTCCTACTTTCTCAAATTATCCAGTAAAAAGAGTAAAGAGAAACACCTTTCTGCTACATAAGTTTGACTTAGACATCAAAGGTATGCCTCTCGTGACCTAGAAACATATACTGCATGAATGCTATTCATCTCTTCTTGGCCAAAATTTACCAAGTACATTTAGTTAAAATTCAGATCACTTTTTTTTTTTTTTTCCTGCAACATTCTGCATATTAATTCTATTTAAAATAGATGCAAGATCATTTGAATTGATAAAGTTAGATGAAAGCAATTGAGGATGAGTTGATGGAAAGGTCAAGAAGAAGTTTTCTTCTGTGCTCACTGGTCCACAATGAGTAATAATGTTCATAATGAATCCATAATGAAGTTTGTAGTTCAACAAAAACACAGAAACTACTTGTATTTTTAATGACCAGCCTGACACAAGTATCTCCATACTAATAAAGTAAAAGAGGAACATCTGTGGGTACAGGTAGTTTATTAAATTACATTTTTTACTTCACACTAAAAACAAGTCCACAAATGTACATATGAATATCAGACACAGAAATACAGCATGTGCTTATCTGTTTTGCACTTGTATTTGGATCAACTTAGCTCTTCTCTCTGAGCTCATTATCAGATGCTGTTCATTTTGAAAGCTGCTTGTGAGCATTTAAGCACATGCAATTACAGATTTTCCAAGATATCCATCAGTGCACAGAACATCCCAGCTTTAAGAAACAAGACTGAGCAATCTACTTTTGAATGCAAAGCAAATATGAGATACAAAATCAGTTAGGTGTAAAGAGATTGAGGATGAAAACATAATCTGAAAATGACCACATGTATATTCTGAAAGCAATTAGTATAACATTCATATTAGGAATCTTAATTTCTGTAGAACCTGTAAGTGATATTTCTCTGACTTTATTTGTATGAAACTCGGGGCTCTGAAATTCATGTTTTTTTTACTTCTTCAGCAAAATATGATTACTTACATGGATGTTTATTTTGATACACTATTTTACTGCTAATTTATAGAAGTAAAGACTTCTTTTAGATTTTGTTTCTGATTTTAGATGTTAATTTCTACTGAGTCACTTCCACTTTAGATGCACATCACTTAACAGAATCAGAGGGTTCTTTGCTCACAAAATCAAAAGTAGGAGATGCAGCTGCAGATACAAAACTCCTAACAAAGATGTCAGAGAATCGGGAGAAGGAAGTCTACTTGAAGTTCCATACTGGTGTGAAAATTTAAGATGATAGATGTAATATACTTTTTTTTTTTTAATTTTAAAGAACATAAATATGCTGATGATGCCAATCTGAGTGGTGCGGTTGACACAATGGAGGGAAGGGATGATGTTCAGATGGACCTCAACAGACTTGAAGGGTGAGCCCGGGTGAATCTAATGAGGTTCAACACAGCAAAGTGCAAGGATCTGTACTTGGGCCGGAGGAATCCCAGGCGTATATACAGACTGGAAGGAGCAGCTCTTCAGAGTAGCCCTGCAGAAAAGAACCTGGGGGTCTTGATGGATGAAAAACTTAACATGAGCCAGCAGTGTGCTCTTGCAGCTTGGAAAACAAATGGTATCCTGGGCTTAATCAGAGGAGGGCTGGTGAGCAGACAGGGAAGTGATTGTCCCTCTCTACTCTGCCCTCGTGAGGCCTGATCTGGAGTACTGAGTCCAGGTCTGGGGCCCCCAGTAGAAGAAAAACAGCTGTTAGAGAAGGTCCAGAGAAGGGCCACACAAATGATTAGAGGGCTGGAAAACCTCCCTTATGAAGACAGGCTGAGAAAGCAGGGCTTGTTCAGCCTGGAGAAGAGAAGGCTGCAGGGTGACCTCACTGCAGCCTTTCAGTACCTAAAGGGAGCCTATAAACAGGAGGGGAATCAACTCTTTGAAAGGGTAG
>JAOWBP010000001.1:27429154-27443130 GCA_028571105.1 Tragopan temminckii | reverse complement strand
GAGGTGTTCAAGGCCAGATTGGATGCAGCCCTGGACAGCCTGGTCTAGAATTAAATGTGGGGGTAGGAGCTTGGTGATCCTCAGTATCCTTTCCAACCCAAGCCATTCTATGATTCTATGATATGTCTGTGTTGCACCATTATGTTCATCTGCAGTAAGCCAGAATTACCAAATGAAATCGTACTGCTGAAACAGTGCAGTCAACAGTTAAGTTATATTATTTTTACTTTTTTTTTTTTCTCTGCATATGTATGTATATGTACATAATTCTGCAACTACAATGCTGCTTGTTTCAGCAAACCTGTGCATTTGTTATGCTTAGCGACCTTTGTAGTCACAGTGGTTCCAGTTCTTGCAGTTCCATCAGGACTTGGTGTTCAATTTAAAACAAGATTTTTGGTGCTTTCTTTCCATTTTAGTTCCATTTTTAATTTCAAAGAGAGTTTCTATCTGCACCAATTCTTTAATTCCTTTTGATTATAAATGTAAAGAACAGCATGAATCAGTTACTAGATTACTTTCTTACTTCTGATAACAAAATAATTTGGTTATTTCTTGAAAAAACATTTTCTTCAGAATGAAACCATAATAGAATATTATGAAAAATGTGAGTGATTTAGATACACAAAAATTAAATTCCAGTCTCTGAAGGGGGCCTACAGGAAACCTGGGGAGGGACTTTTTATAAGAGCACATAGTGACAGGACAAGGTAAAATGGTTTAAAACTGGAAGAGGGTAGGTTTAGACTAGATATTAAGAAGAAATTCTTAAGTGGTGAGACACTGGAGCAGATTGCCCAGTGAAGTTGTGCCCCTTCCCTAGAATCATCCAAGGGATGGATGGGGTTTTGAGCAACCTGGTCTAGAGGGAGGTGTCCCAGTTTATAGCAGGGTGGTTCGAACTAGGTGATCTTAAAGGTTCCTTCCAACCCAAACCATTCTATGATTCCGTGATTCTATGATTCTATGATTCTACGATTCTATTTATTTCTTTGAAACAAGTACAAAGAGATCATTAACACTATGTAATAGAGAAAATTCTCAGCTACAAGACATGGTTTTTCAATATAATCACACTATTAGCTATACATTTTCACCAACAATGAACAAGAGCCTGCAAGCTCTGTTTGTAAAAATCCGCGCCAGGAAAGGTGACCCACTGTCACCATCACCACTGCTGAAATGCACCACTCATTGCCTCACTGTACTCACATCCACTGTTTGGTCTCCATAAATGTTCAGCAAGCATCAATCAATGTCAAGGTGTGTAAATTTTTCCACATAGAGGATTTCAATTACACTTCTTTGCTTCATGTGCACTTCCATGTCAGACACCATTTTGTCAGTGGACCCTCTGCTGCCATTTGTTGCATGACAACAAAATTTAATGGAACATTGTTGGGAAGGTTCAATCTCTACTGCCATCCACCAACATCCACCTCTGGCATTGTGGACCAACATAATAAAATAGAAGACATCATTTTTGCTGCAGTCCTCATGTTATGTAGAAAACATATGTCACTTGCATGGTACTATGACCATTAACAAAAATAGATAACTGGATGATTTTCATTCAGGTCTTCTTTGGGAACAAACTTCTTCTGGTTAAACAGAGTAATCTGGATTTGGGAGTGGATGAAGGAGGCAAGGTCAGGTGAAAGAAAATAGCAATGGAAAGTGACATCATAGTCCTTAGAAGGACGGAAGGAATAGAGAGTTTCAATTTTTAGTGAACTGGATAATGTAATGAAAGAACTCAGCTCTAGCACAATGGTTTGAAATATTTTTCAAGACATGGAATATGATAAAGTTATAAAGTAAGTACACTGTTGTCTGGAGAATGGTTAAAAATATCTGTTCTGGGATGATATTGTGCTTTTTCTGGACTTTTCTTTGTAAGTTGAGTACGCCTACGATAATTCATGTTGCAACAAATGTAAATGCAAATAGTAGTGCCTAAACAATCCTTTCCACTTTTTCTTATATTTTAAAAGTATTCACAGTTGAATGTCCTTATTTGACTGATGGACCACTGACAAACTAGTTTCTTACTGAACAGTTGAAGAAGTATAAAATTTTTGAAAATTTATAGATGGAATGATGTGAACAGAATCAGCCATCTAAATTTTTGACTTAAAAATGTTAACATATATACAATACACTAAAGCTTAAAACAAGATTGGAAATTGCATACTTACTACAGCATTTATATGACTGAAAACCTAGGGAGTATATGGGGAAAAAAAAAGGTGGAAAAAAATTGTTATAAGAAGTATTGCATTCTTTTATTGGACAAGATTTTGTTAGTAGCAGGGTCTGCAGGAGTGACATCTGTGAGAAGATCCCAGAAACTGTTCCATGTCAGATTGTCACATCCCACCTGTCAAGGGAGAGAGAAGTGACAAGATTTGCAAGCCCCCCCCCCTCACCCCCCCCATTTAGGTTAAGGTGAAATGACACTCAAACTCCAAAAATGACAGTTACAGTGAGAATCTCTGTACTACAATTATCTTAAAAATACTGGCACTCTTACAATTATATCTATCTAAGCTGTTCATCTAAACTATGTGACTTTATAAGAAATAATAATAAAAAAAAAAGCCTTGCATTACTTATCAAATTCAAGAAAAGAGAAAAGAGAGAAAGTAGAGGATGGATTAAGGAGGGAGGTCACCGGTCTGAGTTCCAGTGATGGCTCTGCAAATGGCAGGTCATGGATCTGTGAGAGAGCTCATCCAGAAGTTCTAAAGTTCTATGATCATCTACGATATGCACTGAAAATCCTTCTTTTGTAGCTAGGTAAGGGAGGATGTTCAAATCATAATTTAATCAGAATTCTACCTATAAAAGGTAGTAATGGAATCACCTGTAGAATTTGCTGGTATGTAAGTGTAAGCGGTGATTCCATAGAACAAAAACCACCCCAAAGACAGGATTAAATGTGCCTTGACATAGATTACATTCATTGTATCATTACATGTCAGTTGTCCATTCTTCATGTCCACCTTTGGTTCAGTACAGTTAACAAAACTAAAGCAAGTGTCCACCTGTGAGATATTTGCTACTCAAAAAGCTGTTACTCAAAGAATTATGTTCAAATATAACTCCCATGTCTTCCAAATCTAGGGTTTTGGCATTAATATCAAAATTTCTTAACATGGTGTAATTTTGTAAAAGGGAAAACGATGTAGGCACTCCTTGAAAACATGTAATTAATATGTCATCAGCTTAACAACCAGGAAAACAAAAGGCAGATAAATTAGCTGATCACTGAGCTAACCATACCCAGGTGTTCATGAAAGCTGGCAGATGTTTCTCCAATTCAATTGCCAGTGTTATAGATTTAAAAATAATGAGCCTGTACCATAAATTGCAAAAGTTCTTGTCATTAAAATTTGGGTTTATGCAAGATCATTAAAATTAGAAATAGAAATATGGTTATTACAAACAGCAATAGTCCCTGAGAACACTAATTAATACAATAGTTCTTGGCTTAATACACACTGATCTCCTCTTTCCAAGGGATCCATTCCTTCAGCCCTAAAAGCATCCTATTAAGAAGCAAGGTTCTGCTGGATCATTGGGTAGTTAAGAAAACTCCATGCCCCTGCTATCCTTATTCCTCATCTTCTGATAACAAGGCTCAATCTCTGTTGGTCAGTGGTTCCCTCCAAACAGATTCTGTCTCAGTTTCTTGAGCTAATCTGCTATACCTCTCCTGGATTTTTGACATTTCGTCTGCGGTGCATGACACTGTTTGAGTAATCACCTTTGGGGCCCCTTCATCTTGCCTGTTATTAGCACTCTCCTTTTTGATCAATAATCTCATCACCACATCTTCATTCTCAGGATAAAATATCTCCCTGCTTATTTCTAGTTCCTTAATCTGGTATAGGGGTCCCTAACCTAGTCTCCATTTATCAGTCAGTTTAGCCAGACTTGAAAATCCTGGCGTACTTTTTGAGACTAAGATAGAGATTACTATTAGGTGTGGTTAGAGTTGTATGTTTAGTCTCTGCAGTTCACTGACTTGTAGCACATTATCTAGGGTTAGTTATTTAGTTATTTAGGGTTGCTTGGTATCCTGAAGATCTGTGTATAACATATATAGAAGAGAAAGCTACTTTCAGAAATGATTTAGAGAATTTGAAACAATCCTTGGAAATGTCCTTTTTGCTATGTTTATCTATGAAATCAAGGAAGAAAACCTTCCTTAATAAAATAAATGCAATATACTCTCATGAGAAAAAAAAAAAAAAAAAAAAAAAAAAAAAAAAGATTATTTTACTCCCCATTATCTATCTTCAATATTTTCAGGGGAATTTGTCCCAGTGCTAAGAAATAGATGACAAAAGACTTTTTATTTTAACCCAGTTTGTTTGTTTTATAATGAATCTACATCTCCACTGATGCAAGGAAATAAAACAGTTGTTTCAGCATCTTTGCTTGTGAAAGAGTTTTCAGGTTTCATTAAGTTATTTTAATCTGCATTAGATGGCTGAGTTTAAATCAGACAGTAGAATAAAGATCGCTGTTTCCCTAAGTACTCATAAGCAAGATTCAAGAGTCATTTTCTTTCTGGTATTTAAGGTGAAAACTACAGATCTTTTCCTGCTTCTGTTTTCCTAAGAACATTGAGGACATTGTTTATCAATATAATTACACATATAAGTAGTCATAGTCCATTATGTCCTTCAGGAGTTGCACAAGATCATGTGTATGATTACCCACTTACCCTCAAAAGTGTAAATTTAAAAAATTTACAAGTTATAGATTTTTACTTTACTCACCAGCACTTGCAGACACAAAAACATTTCTCAAAGAAATTATTAAAATTTAAGTCTCATTCTTATCACCACAGTCTCGTCAGACTTGTCACTTTTGTGGCTAGACTGTTGCACATCAGGGAAAGTATATATTCTGGATATTTTGTTCTCTTTCACAGAGACTCATTTCAATGTGAGGAGAGTTCTGTGAAGTTGAAATTCAGCAAAGGAAAGGGATGAAGATATGAAGGAAAGGTGTTTTTGAGCATTTACATTGAATTTAATGGAGTTAAAACAAAGGGCAATCTATGACAATTTTATGAGAATTCTTCAGGATCCACTCTACAAACTTGCAGAGCTTAATAGAAAATGCTGTGTGTTACATACACTCGGTTTTAACCACATCATAGAGTTCTGGGTAATATTACAGTGAACTATTAAATGTTATAAGACTTGTTAACAAACTCAAGTAAAAGCGACTGTACATGCAATATTAAACTGGTGGTTATCTGAAGCACCAAAAACATGAAGATGTGAAAGATTTATAGAATTGTAGAATCACAAAATCTTTAGAGATGGAAGGAATCTTTAAAGGGATTGAGCCCAACTCCCCTGCAGTGAGCTGAGATACCCACAGCTAGATCAAGTTGCTCAGAGTCCAGTCAAGGTTAACCTTGAAAGTCTCCAGTAATGCAGCATCCACCAGATCTCTGGGCAACGTGTTCTAGAGCCCCACCCTCAGTGTAAAAGACATTTTTCTTGTATCCAATCTAAATCTACCCTCTTTAAGTTTGTAACTATTTCCTCTTGTCATTGTCACAACAGACTCTGATAAAGAGTCTGTCCCCTTCTTTTGCATAGATCCCCTTTAGATATTGAAAGGCCACTCACTATCAGGTAACATTACAGCCTTCTCTTCTCCAGGCTGAAAAGCCCATCTCTTTCAACTGGTCCTCGTAGGAGAGGTTTTCTATCTCTTGGATCATTTTTGTGGCCCTACTCTGGGTGCACCCCAGCAGATCCATGTCTCTCCTGTACTGACTCCACATCTGAATTCTGTATTCCAGGTGAGGCCTCATCAGCTCAGATAGAGGGTCAGGATCACCTTCCTCAACCTGCTGGCCATGTTTCTTCTGATGCAACCCAGGATATGATTGGCTTTCTGGGCAGTGAGGACACATTGGTGGCTCACATCCAGCTTGCATCCACCAGTACCTCCAAGTCCTTTTTGGCAGTGTGCTCAGCCTTTTCACCCCCAGCTTGCATTGGCAAATGAAGGTTGCTTTGACCCAGGTGCAAGACTCATGAGGTTCTTCTGGGCCCACTGCTCAAGCCTGTCTAGATCCCTCATGTCCTTACCCAGTAAAGGAGGCAGAGAAGAAAAGATGACCTGTGCATTCAATTACTTCATCTGTCATCCCAGGGCTCTGACATCCCTTTTGATGGCCCTTGACCCATATGCAGTTGCTTCATTGCTCCCCACATGGAAAAATAGTAAGGGGTTGTAGCTTATTGGCCATACATGAAATGAGTAACTGTGAGGAGTGTGGGAAGGAAAACAAAGTCTACTGTGGAGATGCAGCTATTTGGATTCTAAAACATCCACTGGTAAACAGGAGATATCTCAAAACTGCTTGAAATGCTGTATTACTGTATCAGAAACCATGCTAATTATCATAGCTATCATTTATATGTTGCATAGCTTGAGATCATTGCTTCCTATATTTGATTTTAATAAGAAAAGACAGAATCACTGTTTCAATGGAGAGAAGCATGTAAAAGATAGGCAACCATTGTGCAGAATGCCACTTCTGATATATTTGTTTTTCTGTCTTGTACTTCAGACCTTTAAGTGCTCCCTTATTCTTGACTGTGAATAGAAATATGATATAGACTTATTCCATTCTGAACCTTGTGTCTTGCAACTTTTTCTAAAAAGTAAGAAGTGCAGCTAAGGAATATGAAGGATGCAATGGGAGACGGTAATTGAGACTCGGTGTATTCTTACAGTTGTTTTTCATGTTGTTAACAGATTCTGTGGTTCTTTTGTTCCTGCTGCTGCATGTATTAATCATATTGGCTCTCTTGATATAAAACTCATAGACCTATAGTTCTGCTTTGTCTAACTCCTCATTGGTGAATATTTGAGACATGCACACTGCAATATAGTTTCTACTCTGGAGAACTTGCAATGTCTCATATTGTTGAAATAGGACAAGATATCTTACAGGGAAGCAGATTTTAAAAAAATCTACATGAAAAAAGAATAATCATGTGTTCAGTCTGCTTACACTCCAAGTGAGATGTATGTGAGATATGCCAGACTGTACCCTGCTGACTCTGTTAGCAATGTTAGCAATGCTCTGTGACCTTATTGATATACTCCATCTCTCAAAAGATTGCTACCAATACTCTTTTCTACTTCAAAACTGAGTATATCCTTTTACTTTTGTCTACCAGAATGAAGCAACAAGTGATGCCAGTAGATCACTTTTCTAATATAGTTAATTTAATAGTGTTATGTTGAAAAGTTTTGAAGCAAGAGCAAACATTTCACTTTCCTCATTCCATAAAGCCTAGAAATACTACAAAATTCCAGTAAGAGTTGCATTAATATTAACTAGGGACAGTTTTTAATTTAATTTTAAATATCAATATCATAAATATTTTGTTGTCTAAGAATGTTTTCAATAATGCAAGAAATATTCTATACAAAACTTATCAACTGATTTCTATTTTTCTAGGAGAAAACCTTTTATTTTCTTAGTCTAGCCCTTGCAATGGCTAAATGTGAATATTTGACTAATTTCTTGAGAATCTATTACTGAAAATCTTCAAAGGATACTTTGTTATTTTAAGTTCTAGTCAATTGTAAAATAAATTACCTATATTCACACACATACTAGTTTATCATTCATTCACATTTTGCTTTAAAATATTGTAGGAAAAGCTGTGCATATGTACTGAGGATTCTATAGCTCAGATTCAAGAAAAGAATAAAAGATGTTCGTTCATTGAAAATTATTGTACACTTCTTGCCAATTTAATGATGTCGCATGGAGACAAAATATATAAAATAATATCTCAAATATCTTCTATTGTCACCTCAAAAGTTATTCCCATCTATCTTTTAAAATATTTTTAAATTCAAGAACACAAAGATACACATGAATTTTAACATCATGGTTCTTATGTTATTATTATCCTATTATTTTATTATTATAGTTATTATTTTTTGCTATCATTATTATTATTGATGTTATTACTATTACTATAGTATTCTATATTATAGTATTCTATATTATATTATAGTATTCTATAGTATAGTATTCTATAGTATAGTACTCTAGATGTACTGAAATCAACAGAAACATGAAAGATGAATTTGTATACCAACATTTCCCTATAGTAACTATTTTATCTAAAGTAGAAGCTCCATTTAACTTACTCATGCAAATAGTTTCAGAAATGTTAATGTTGCTACAGTGATAGGTAAAGAAGTCATGACTGTGTAATTAATTTTATTTCCAGGTGTTGAGGTCTTGGACTATAAATCTAAGCTGTCTAAGCAAACGTCTTCTTTTTCTTTACTTCTTTCCAAGCAAATTGATCAGAGGTGCTTTGGGGTTTGGCTGTGTGCCCAGTTCCCACAAATGCCAAAGACTCCTGCATGCTGACTTAATTAAAATTGACTGCTTGTCTTAGACAGAAGAAACAAGCTATATTCTGGCTTGTTCTAAAATAAATAAATAAATAAATAAAATGATTTAACAATTTAGGTAAAGAAAATAACTTTTTACTAAGCTAGGGAATAAAAATAATGTATTGCTTTGCCTTGAAAAACAGATCATATTTTTACTTCGTTTTCACTTTTGCCTCAAATGCTTTTTTTCTGCTTTATTTTTTTTTCTTTATCCTGCTGCAGTGAACTCAAAATTGTCAGGTTTGTGTATCCCAGGGACAGAAAGACATATATGAAATTAAAGATAAAGGCAGATTTTACAGACTGAAATTCTAAAGGATGGTAATACTAAAATGTCTAATCCAATAGGTGTTTAAACCTCACAAACATCATCCCTTTTGACTGAAACTTTTCCAGTGCCTAGTGTGACTCTCAGTCAAGTGTACTCACACTTTTGCATTCTACATACACAACTCAGCAAGGATCGTATGCTTAAGAGCAGCCATGTATCTAAGGTCTCCAAAAGACATTTAATATGTGTTTCCTGAGAAAACTCAATGACATTGACAGTAGATCTCTCAATGAAGTAAAACCATGTTCAATATTTATGTCATTCATACATTCAGATTCAATGCTCTCCTCAATTTAAGGGTTAAAATTCACACTCCTGTATTTTTTAACAACTATTATTTCTATGGCATACTATGGGCTGAGATTAGCAAGGGGAAGCACTCCCTACATCTACTTCTACTATACAGGAAACATTATGTGATTCATAGAAATATAGGGAAAGAGGTGAAAACAGAAACTGGTGGGGAATGAGAAGAGAAGCACTAGAAAGAACGTTATGCTATAATTCAGCATTTATAGTGTTCATAAATTCTTTTCTTACTTCAAGAGGCCCTTTTATACTTTTTAGTAATCTGTCTACTGGGGAAATAGATGAACAGACTCCAGAAGAAATGCATAATTGCCTATTTTCTCAATGAGTGGCTACCTCAGAAGGTTATAGAGCCATAGGTTTCTAATGGGTCTTGAATGCTATTTTGTATAGTTGTGAATTTTCACCTGGCAGACAGTGAAGGTTGCTGAACAAAAAATGTCTAATAACTTATCGGAGCACTCTTACTTATTGGGGAAAAATGACAAGAATTTGGTGGTAGATGACATTGTATGATAGTTTTACTTCAAAAGAAAAGGCTTCGGCTTTCAAAAGGACCTATATGAGGAGAAGGTTCCAGTGTCTGGATCTGAAATGAGCAGAATAGTTTCTTTACATGATTAACTCCCCAACCTGTCCTTAAGGTTTCCTATTGATTTGATATTGTTAATTCCTGAGCATATTAGCTGTTCTGTGCCCCAATCTGAGAATTTTAGCATCTCCCAGAGCCTGTAGCAGATGTCCTCAAATCAATATATATCCACAAAATACTTATATTTTTAAACTATTTTATGTTTTCTCAACAAAAATAATTAGATGAAAGGCTGACTGAAAAAAAAAAAAAGATCTAAAATAATCTTTTTGTTTACTAACTGACATTACTACTCTATTCACATACTTGCAGTAGAGAAAATGTTTCAAATCCTGTTCGTGAAGCAGCATGATATTAATTTTACCACTTGGAATGATATGAGGATCTTAATAGAAGAATTAATTAATCAAGGTAGGGTATTCACAGTTCAGGTTGGGGATGTAATCGATTAGACTAATGTTAGCGTAGCGATGTTAATCTCTCCAGTGCTCTTTTGAGACATGAGTTTACAAGCTTTAGGAATAAATCTAGAAGGAGGACTTGAGAATCAGCTGTTCATGTGCAATGGATACATTCTACCCAGTGTTGCAAGACTAATCTGAACAGATCAGGGTCCTAGTACAGAATAGTACTCATGCTTTACCCAGTCATGTTTTTCTGATGATCAGATTTCATTGTGTCTGTCCTTTAAAATTTGTAACTTTTGTCAAGTTTGCGATGACTTGAGGACGGTCAAGTGGAGACTCAGAATGTGTTCTGGCAGATGAGGAGTTATCGTAGTGGTGTGGTATCAGTCTGGACTGTGATTGGATGGATTTTCTTCCTCTTTTCTTCACTGCTTAGTTTCATCAATACATAAGCTGCCATTGTCTTCTCATTGACTCTTATCAGTAATGTGGCTCCTCAAGTTTCATTTTTATTAGCTAGCATCAAGTGGAGAGAAAGATTTGTGTGTTGTACATGTAAAGTGTATTTGCTACATGTGCTCTTGCTTCCATTAAAAGATTAGCCACAAGCATTGTGAAGAGCAAGCTATCACAGCTATGTTCTAGGGTAACATCAACACGTATCTGATTGAAGTACAAACAAATGCAAGGTGTAGGCCACATCTTATTTGCTGTTCTTGTGCACATCTTTGTGTATAAGTGTGATGTCACATGGTTATTGTATTCTTAAGGATAACTTGTAATCTCCTTAGGCTTCTTAACAATTCACAGCATGTAAAGATACACTTCTGAATCACTTAACTCATCCCATTCACTACATCAAGAATAAACTGTGTGGAAGAATATTAACTTTAAGAATACCCATTTTAGTGGTATGTTTTGGTGTATTTAGATACAAGCGCTGAATGAGTTGAATTTTTCACAAGATAATTAAACATTCTAAAAGCAATTTTATATTTATACTGTACAGAACAATGTACAGTATCAGATCTAGTTTGTGGAAGGCAAAGTGAAAGAAGAAAAGTTCAATTTCCATTCAGCTATAAGCATCTTCCTTTCAGAACCACTATGTTAAACAAATTTTTATTTAGTAACTCATAAAAATAAAATATTTTTTTCTCACCATTTACTTGAAAATGCAGGGACCCCAGCCTTTAGACCAAAGCACTGGCATAACATTTGACTTTGGGGTTTTCACAGCAAGAAGAATTCAAATAATCCTTCAGTAACCATCTATTAGTACTAGTTTATCTAGAAAGGAACTAAGGTGGAACATGAATGAGCTTTGAGTTATTGTCCAGTGAATTAGTATGCTGTAGGTGTAATCAAATTAAAGTTCAACAATGCCCACTCAAAGCCCAATTTCCACATTGTTAGAGAAAGAGTCAAATCACCATTTTCACTGGATAGAATTTAAGAGTCTGAGATGATCATTATAGCTCGTGCTGATTTGTCTCATGATTACATTTCTTTTTGTGAATGTTTCTTCTTGCTCTTTGTTAAAAGCCAAAATAGAGGAGTTTTATCTTTCCTCTGGAGATCTACCTCTTGTGTAGCACAATGTGCCATTTGCAACAAAGGTTTAAAAGATTTTCAAGAGGAAATAATGGGATTTCTTAACCTTGCCATAATGTTAAAGTGTGATAAATGAAAATATTGAGCTGGTGAGTAAGATGATATGAAACATTATATGTTGACAATCCAGACACTAAGTTTGGGAAACAGGGATGTAGCAGCTTCAAAATTTTGCAAAAGGATGTAAAAAGTGTTTGACAAATAATTTCTGTCTTTAACAATACATGAATTAGGTTATGCCATATTTGCTGAGGAGGTACTTTCAGCAGGAGCAAGACTAAAGGAATATAACTTATTGTTACCAAAGAGTCTCAAATCAGAGTATCAGCTGCATTCAGGATGGTCTTGGGTGCCAGGAGATAAATTTTCAACATGAGAAACACTTCTTTCCTTCTCTCTAATTTTGTTAAAATTGACACCCAAACCTCAGACTGTCTTAATTTTTGCCACCAGTGTACATAATTTAATATTGAGAATGGTTATGATCTGCTTTAGTCTGTGCTCAGCAAAGACTAATGATGTCTTCGTTAATAAAGTAAAAGCTTATCTAGCACAGTGGCCTGAATCTAGGGCCTAGTGTTCTCAAATGCTGAGTGATGTGAGATAAATTGATTTTTAGGTCCTTCTGACAAAGTGCTTAGCTGTGTTCAGAGGATTTCTATCGTTGATAGTTTCCATTTCTTACCCTTATCCATCCTTGTTAACATTTCCAGTGCAAATATTGTTTAAGTTTTAGATCACAGCTATAATAAATGCTTTTATCTTTCTATATTAGCCAGTGTAGTTACTTTTTCCTTTTTTGTTTTCTCAATTCAAGAGTAATTTATTTAGAAAAAAACCCAAATCCACTGGGAAAAAAATAGAATGACATTTCAAACACAATTATCTTAAGTCTCTGACAAAAATATTTTGCTTTAAACAACAATTATTCAATTGCTTGAATAGCATTATGGTCTGAAGAATGCGAATGTTTTTGTGTGCGATACGCTAAATTTAAAGGAAAGATTGAAAATAATTTCTATGTATTCGAGTCTTTTTCACTCAGGAAATCATATAGCTGATCATGCCGGAAAGTGCTTCAGAGTCAGACTGGTGGGACAGAATGAGCTGTTATACCAGGGTACTGGCCAGAATTGTAGCTAAACAAAACTTAAAATAAAATTTAACTTCTAAGAGCTTTAATAGATCCCCAGCCTTCAGCTAAACAGGGCATACATTAATTGTTACTATGGAACTACAGTTTAAAATCACAATTGAATAACTGTATTTTGGCAGCTAAGCAAGTGATCTAAAGTTCACATTCACTGAGGACTGAGAAAAAATGTAAGGATTTCTTGTTACTCTACCAGATTTGTTTATTCTGTGAAAATATGAGTATCTGGACTTTTTTCTTTCTACCAATGAAGTTTTCTTTAAACAATGTTGCTGTCCAGTAAAAAAAAAATCAAACAAGCAAAAAGTTTAGCAAGCTTTTCCTACATCTTCCACTAAGTTCTGTAAATAAGTCAGAGAAAATAAGTTCAAAGAATAGCCTAATTCTTCACTGAATACTTCTGACAGTAGTTCGTTAACAAACAGGTTAATTTACCATTATTTAGCAAAACTGAAGTGTTTTTGTTTGTTTTTACTATATTAATTTTTTTGCTTATAGAACTAGCACCACAGCATGAATCTTGTACTTCCTTATGTCATATGAGACTCCACTCACAGTACCAATTCAGCAAGTTAGTTACGTATTACAGAATTTGTGGTGTGTTACTAGAGATTCACTAGGTGAAACAGAGCGAGCATTGTCAAAATGAAATACTTCTGTGTATTTAAGTATCAATAATATTATATTTCTTATTTGTTCAAAACTGGAACTTTACATATGAAGGTGCAAATGTTATCTCCCTTATTTTTTAATTTATTTTTTTATTTTTATGTTTGTTTTGTTTGTTTGTTTGTTTGTTTTTGTGACCTTGAAATGATATCACTGGCAAAATTACAACTATACTGTATATTGTAAATATCTCTTATTTTATAGCCAATCCCTATTCAATTTATTATTTACATTCTTATCTCATAAGACAGGGGAGGACCACAATGACAGCCATTATTTAAGGATTTATTGATGAAACATTTTGCAAAGGATAGTGAAAGGAAAGTTTTCATACACAAACAAATGTATTTTGATTTTAAAAGTTAAAAATTGTCAAGTCTGATGCAAATTCATTGAAGGAATAAGTAACATTTAGTTATATATCTCCTGATA
>JAOWBP010000001.1:27400965-27416022 GCA_028571105.1 Tragopan temminckii | reverse complement strand
CACCATCCCTGGATGTGTTTGAAAACTTTTTTGTGTGATGCTCAGGGACATGATTTAGCGGAGGGTTGTTAGAGTTAGGGTAGTATGGTAAGGTTGCAGTTGGACTTGATGATCTTTAAGGTCTTTTCCAACCTGAGCAATTCTATGATTCTATGATTCTAATATTAAGCTCTGTACACAGTTCCCTCGTCATTATCTGCCAATTTGTATGGATGACCTGATTGAGACAGTCTTCACTGTGTGGTGTGACAGATGTACATGGCTGTCTGGAACATGGCTTGTCTTTCATGTCACTGCTACCACTGCTGAAAAGCACCTGTCACTCACCACCTCACTGTGCTCACATCCACTCTTTGATCTCCATACACTTACAGCAAGTGCTGATGAATGTCAGTGAGTGAAATTTTTAGTGCATGGAGAAATTCAGTAGTACACTTTTGCTGCCAGACTGCTCCTCTGCTGCCATCTGTCATATGGCAGCAAAATGAAATGGAATACTGGTAAGATGGTTCAACCTCTATTGCCATACCACTAGCATCAGCCTCTGATGCAGTACTTTCAGAGCAGTCCTCATAACAGCAGCTGTGAAGTCTCTTTGCTTACAGCAAGTAAAGCAAATTATTATGACTCCATGCTACAGCAGGTGCATCCATATGTTTGCTGAAATACTCAGATGTGACAACTAGATTTAAGGCAGTATTTAAAAAGAAAAACATGTTCCTACTTCATGGTATTGCATAATGTTCAACATGCAGTAGCCTTAGGAGCCAAGGATCCTTACATAAACTCAAGAGTGAATACATTTCAAGGACCACAGACTGGGAGAAGGAGATTAAAATAAAATGCCTGAGATGAAAGACAAATAGAAAATAGTTGGGATAACTATTTAATGTTTTTGCCCAAAGCAATGATGGAATAGATATCTAATTTTCAGGACTATCAAGGATCAGCTAGATGTCATAGCCTGCACATCTGTTAAAGACTTCTGTAAATCATTCTGTAAGGCAATTATATCCCTAGTACCCAGCCTATTAACATAAGAAGACATATTTGAACTAGTATCATAATTTAGTAAATGAATTTCAGTGTTACGAAAATTGTGGGACACATCTTATGTATGATATTATGGTTTTCTTTATTTTTTTTTCTTTTTTTTTCTTTTTTTTTCTTTTTTGTTTTTCCTTCATACTCCTGTGAAGGTTATGTTTATTTTCAATTAAATATACTCAGATTTTATTTTCTATTTTCCTATGTTCCTTCCTTGTATATTGGAATTCTGGATACATAAAAACAGCAAAGAATCCTTAAATACAAATTGCAATGAGGCAAAAAATGAAAGGAAAAATAAAGGATATATGTTGTTATTGTTGTTGTTTTTGTGTTCTTTTGTTGTTGTTGTTATCATTTTTTAATTTTGTCTAATAGCAAAGCCAATTCCCTTAATTTATGGAAGTTTTCTCAATACAAAATGTTGACACTGGTAATTCTATTAAAAAAAAACAAAAAACCAAACCAACCAAACAAACAACAACAACAAAAAAACAAACAAACAAACAAAAAAAAAACCAAAAAAAACCCAAACCAACAAACAACAAATCCCTCCTTCAACTGTTCTTTAAACATAAACTTATCTGAGAGGTGATTTAATAGGTCTTTTTCCAACCATGTGTCACTGCTCACCTATGACTTCGTCAGTTACCCCATTGTGTAGCTCCATGTTCTCAAATTATATTTTGCTTAGATTTCAAAGGACATCTTCTTCTCTCAGCCTTGAGTTGGTTGAAAATCAGGGACATTCACTCAAGGCTCTTAGAGAATTTTCAGGCAGCTAAGACCAAAATTGACTCTAAATCATTAGCTCATTTTTTCTTGTAAGTAGATATACATTCAATTAAGTGCAGGGTGTTCAGTAGCCTCTCTTTCAGTGAGAAATGCACAGACACACTCCTGAATATTAGATGATAACACACCCATGGGAATCTGAATTCTCCATTACCATTTCTATCCTTTTAGCTTGCTTTTGCACTTTGCAGTACCACAGATATCATAAGCAAAATGATGGAACAGCTGTAGAGTCAATCTAGGTAAATACCACATACACTGTCACTTCTATTTTAGCAATATAATTAAACAGGAGTTAGAATTTACAGCGTGTTGACATTTTATCTATTAAATCAAGGGAGAGATAGAAGGAAAAATAATTTTGGGGATGTCAGTGAATTGTGGCTTTTCGTTGCTTTTTATTTTAACTTTTTAATGTAAGAAGTTTAGTAGGTTTTCCATTATGATTTCTCATTTTATGTTTTGGTTCACTGCTATACCTTTCCAACTGATGACTTAGAAAAGTAATTACAATGAAGTGAGTGCACAACGTTGGGCTCTACAGTTTGGTAAATTCTCTAGTGGATCTTAAAAAAAAAAAATTGATTTTCAGTTTATTTAGACAAAATTATATTCTCTTTCTTCTCTACTCCTTCTAAGAGCCATTTTCTTAATAGTGATACATAATTCTGTGCATAAATGCTGAGAAAGTCTCTTGGCAGGATTTGCAACAGTGATGACACACCCTCCCCTTGACAGTTGATACCATGTAGATGACACATTTTTTCACAGGAAAATAACTTAAGGAAACTTATAATTTGCTAGCCTTCACTGATCACCATGGTTGCTATTGTTAAGTTACAGTTTGGTTCAGCAGTACACTAAAGCCAAACAGGAGTACAGGTACATGTTTCTAGGCAATCCTACTTATTTTTTCCTGAGGCATTTAGACAATGGGAAAGAAAAGTGGTTATTTCTTGAGTAGTTTCGGGGAAGAGGAAAATCTTGCCAATTTAGAGTCGAAAAAACCCCAAACCTGAAACTGTCAAAACAGGATAAAATATAAGATGTGGCATATTCAGATGACAGAAGAAGGTGTTGCAGCATGGCAATATGGAAACCATATGAATATCTTATTTGATACAATTATAAGATAAACTATATGCTAGCGTACCTGACTGCTATAGGATTTGTTATGTTAAGAAAAGGTGTCCCATTATCATCTCTCTGAATTTATTTCTGTATTTTTTCCAGTGTCTATTGGAAATGTTAAATTAAGGGTTCTAAAGCATTCACAGACAACATATCAAAGGCACCAGGGATACTTCCAGTGCTCATACTTTTTTCACTCAGACAAGTATTTTTTTGCTTGAGAAGTACAGCTGAGATATTTATCTAACACATCACACAAACACTATTTATGTTCTGATTATAGCTTCATTATATTTTTCCCTACTTTTATATTTCTCTCTAAACTTTGACTTTAAAAATTTCTCTGTAGTCTGATGTAGTCAATTCCCATTTTCCATCTGATAGCAAGTGTGAAATATTGCTAGTGTTTTCCAAATGAGGAATTAAATAAAGCCCACTGTGGAAGGACTACAGCAGAAGTCCAGAGACATTAAGCAATCTTATCAAGTTAGTTTCATTTCCTATAAAATGAAAACTGTAGGTCAAACAGACCCTACTTTAATTCCTATATTAAAGCAACAGATGCAGTGGAACACTGGCCTGGCTAGTCAGAGCTGGTACTGCATTGTAGTGAAAGGAAGTATATTTGTCTCAATTATGTCTCTCATCCTACTCCATTTTCATATCCAGAGATCTTTATCTGGAAAAAAAATAGTGTTTCAGTATTCCCCAGCAGACATAATCTTTATAGACTTCAGAAATGTCTGCAGATGCTCAAAACTGCTCCAAAAGGGTGGCATAGTCCTTGAGATCCTTGATGTAAGTGTGGTTTACATAAATGCTTCTTCAGTCTGCAGAGGGCATGGACAAAATACTCTAAAGGATCTGAACTAACGTATTCTTTCTCTGGAGTAAGCAGACTCCACCTACAAAACATTTTCGGGCAGAACTGTTACATAAAGAATCAATATACATCACATGCAAAAATAAACATTGTCATGGAGTTAACTAGATCAATCTATGCCCGTTACAGGGGGCCCTCCCCGGCCCCACAAAATGGGAAGGAAAAGGGAAAAGGGATAGGGAGATGGGAGCTGAGCTCAAGGAAGGGAAAAAAAGACGGCAACGATCTATGGAGGAAAACTTATTTTACTAACTATGATATCGGAATGCAAGATAACAAAATATAATACAATCTAATTGAAATTGAGACTAACAAATCAAATAAGATAGGAGACAGAGAGTTCCTGAGATCAAGTCAAACCTGAAAAGCTTGGTACAGCTAGGAAAGCACCCTACAGCACCCACTGCCAGGCAGTGAGAGACCGCCTAACCAGGAAGGGCCAGATCCCATGACTTCTGTGATGTACAGGGACAGGTACCCGAAACTGGAGCATTAATACTTTAACTCCCAGTGCATTACATTATGTTATGATGTGGAATACCAACGGCCAAAAATCACAAAACCATGACAAACATGCACATATTTGAAAAATAAAATATTTAAAAATTAATCTTTTGCTTTATTTTTCTCATGATATCCTACCAGATTTTTGGCAGCAAAATCACATAGCATTTCCTGGTTCAGTGATTAATTCTTACATTCTCATTTGATGGCATTGGACTGTCCCTGGATAGTGGAAAATGGAGAAATGTGCATCATTTTCTGAAGCCAATGATTTACATCCCCATATATGCTCATGGGGAAGCACTTTGCCAGGCAGAATTCTATTTCAGTTCCTCATTACTCTGCTGAAGCCAGGTTTTCTTTTCTAGTCTCTGAATTTCCTCTTTTTTATCAAAATTTCTCTTGCAGCAACATCCTGAGTATTCCTGAAGTTTGTAGTGTTTCACTGCTCTGTAGTGCCTAGCTCTTTCATTTCTGTTACTGACAGATCTTATAATAGAAACTATGTTTCTAACAACATACTGTGTTGAACTCAACCAACTAGAAGGAGAATTAAAGGAGAGAATATTATTTATTCTCTGATACAGAGAAAGCGTCTTCATTTGTGTATTGCAGGATATATTACAATAATTTGTTTCGCATTTCTTCATTACACATACATACTCTCTTCATAAAGGCTACCGTGATTTATTTTGGACAAGGTTTTTCATTTATGTTATACTTAGATTAGTTCTCTGTAAGGTTCTGCACATGAGGTACACACATCCAGGTAATTCAGACTCAGTCTGTGTTAGTGTGCAGCTGCCAGCCTGGAAAATGTGATTTGTGTGAGGAATGATTTTGCAGTGCAGTGTTCTGTGCTAACTGCAGCTTTAAAAACTGGTGGTTGAGATATGAGCATTGCTACATAACTGTTCAAGTTCTTATTTTTTTAGCATTTTTTTTTCTTCCAAGTTGGACCAAAGAAATATAACTATCAGCAGTACCTCAATGAGTAAGTGCTAGGTTTTCATTTCAACTGTCTTACACTACTTCTGAATTGAGTTTAACTAATGCTACTACAGAAAGAGAAGATAGGGCAAAAAAGATATGGGTGTCTTTTAAATTAAGCTTGTTCTAGGGAAATGTATGATAGGATATCATTTATAAATACTAAGCTCAGATTAAAATTCAGGTATATTCCCTCTGCTCAAATATATCCCTTAGATTGCTACAGGAATCAGTTGTAGATCTCAGATCTTTTTAGACATGGCATTAAAAACAGGCTTTTCTGAAAAGGGTGGGTTGATTGTCTCTGCTAGCTTAATAGATATTTATTCTTTTTCTTGTAAGATAAAATTATCTGTACAATCTAAACTTTGATAAAAGACAGTGTCAAATTCTGCTTAGTCAGAGATCTGCTGCTTCTTCCATGCACTCTTCATTATCTTAGGGGAAAAACAAAACAAAATTGTTATTATTTTTCAGATTGCAGTTTACTTCTCACTTCTCAGTGGTATTGACCCTAGCTTGTGGAAATGTCCAACTGTGAGTTTGTTACACCATTTGTTCACCATCCTCCATTTTTCTATTATCCTTAGTGAAGTTGTTGATTCTGTAGTAGACTTTGTCCTAAGTGAGTGTACATCAAACATGTCTAATGCTCAAATAGGCTGATTACCAGAATGGATTGTAAGCAGTTATTTCATAAAGGATGACCACTGTGTTATTCACAATTTAGATGCCACAAAATACTATTTGTATGCTTAAATTGGAAAATACTGGAAGTACTTTTTTTTTATTATTATTCAAACAATATTAAGAAACATGACATTCTTAAATTTGCAGTGAAATTTCTGTTAGGAAATTTTTATGATAGAAGATATGCCCAAAGGAAAGAAAGGTTTCCTTTAAGAATCTTGGATAGTAGATAGAAAATTTTGAATAGATGTATTTTACATTGGTTTAAACAATAATCAACCAGATTACTGGTTGATAACCAGAAAACAAACAAAACAAAAAAGAAAAAAAAAAAAGGAAGAAAACAAGTAAGCAAGCAAACAAAAAAATGCCCAAGGATGATTTCCATCATTTGTAGCTTACCTTTCAAGAGCAAACTGATGTTTTAAAATCAGATCCGTGACACAGATAGTTGAAGTTCTGTTTAAAATGATGTTGCCTTTACCATGTTTTATAGCACAAAGTGTATTCCCATTGCAACAGGTCCTATTTTCTTCTTGTCAATGGTTTATGGACTGATTTGGTCCCAGACTAGCAGGGCAGAGGGGCCTGTGGGTCCACACCTCTGGAAAGGGGAAAATAAAGGGAAAAAGAGATGGGCCCCAGTGGGAACGGTCTGAGGAGAAACAAATTTACTAAATAAGATATTGGAATGCAAGATAACACACTATAATACAATATAATACAATATAATACAATATAATTAGAATTAGAGCTAATAAATCAAATATAATGAGATAGTGTCTGAAAGCCAAAGGCCTTACTTTAATGCTGATGGGAGACGTGCAGTCGTGACAAGCAGAAGGGAGGAGAGCCTGACGATTGAAAGGGGACATCAGGTGACCTACCAAGGCCTTCATCTGTTCGCCCTGAGAGGAAATGATAACAGAACAGTGAACAGTCTTCTGGGGGATCTAGTAGTTCTTCTCTTCTGGGACAGGTACCAGGACCTGGAGCATTAACTCTTTAACTCCCAGTGCAATACATGATGTTATGACGTGGAATACCAATAGCCCAAAATCATAAAAGCATGACACTTTTGTTCCATAAAAACATAATGGAAAAGACAGGAATTTTGGCATATTTGCCTCTATGGAGGAATTACCTGCAAGATGACTTTTCCGTAGAATTCATTTTGTGTATGGAGTAGTTTTAATCAGGAAGTCAAGATTTCTAATGCAGTAGCAGTTTTCTTTCAAAAAATGAGTTGACTTTGGAAAATCTGCTTGACAAAATTTGTAGTATAGTATGTAGATGGGCATATGTTTCTATACTGAATAGCATCATATTCTTAACTCATTCAAATTGGAGTCAAACTGGAATAATGCTAATATTCTTACAAACAGGGATACACTGCTTTTGTAAACAGCATCTGTGTTTATTCAGATAACCGAATGATTTTCAAGCTGTTGTCCTCTGGAAGTTATCTTTCCGTATTCCTTTGAGGATCTGTGAAATTAACCTTATTCTGGAAGAATGTGCGTGACCGAGGATAAATGGCTCAAATCCTTAAGGAGACTATCCTCAATGAAAATGTGACGAACTGTTAACACACAAGTTGAGAAGACTTCACTAGCGGAAGTGAAGGCTCCCTAAAATGAATGAATTTTTGTTTGGTTTAATATTATCTATATATGGTTAACTGTAAGCATTGTATATATTTTGAAGAAATTCCAAATTTAGCCAAGATTTATAAATGTGAGCATTTTCCTGAGGTTCTATTTTCTTTAACCCCAAATAACATATCATTACCAACGTCATCTTATTCTGTGACCAAATTATCTGTCTAGTAGACAAAAGAAAGGCTGCTAGTCTAGCGTACCTAGACCTTAACAAAATTTTTGACGCTGTATCCCACAGTATTCTTCTGGGGAAGCTGGCAGCCCATGGCTTGGACAGGTACATTCTTTACCTGGGTAAAGAACTGCCTGGAGGGCTGGGCCCAAGAGTGAATGGAGATAAATCCATTCACAAGCTGGTGTCTTGTTACGAGAGGCGCTCCCCCAGGTTTGGTATTGGAGCCTGTTCTGTTTAATATCTTCATTGGTGATCTGGATAAGGGGATTGAGTGCACTCTCAGTAAGTTTGTGGATGACATGAAGCTGAGAGGAAGTGTCAATCTGCCTGAGGGTAGGAAGGCCCTACAGAAGGCTTTGGACAGGCGGGATTGCTGGGCTGAGATGAGTGGAACAGTGCTGGGTCCTGCACTTTGGTTGCAACTACCTCATGCAGTGCTACAGGCTTGGGGCAAAGTGGTTGGAAGACTGTGAGAGGAAAGGGATCTGGTGGTGTTGGTTGACACTCAGCTGAACATGGCCAGCAGTGTGCTCAGGTGGTAAAGAAGGCCAATGGCATCTTGGCTTGTATCAGGAATAACTTTGCTTGTAGGAGAAGCCTGTACTCAGCTCTGGTCAGGCTACACTCTGAGTACTGAGTAGTGTTCAGTTTTGGAACCCTTATGACAAGAAAGTCATTGAGGCCCTGGAGCGTGTTCAGAGAAGAGCAAAGAAGCTGCTGGGGGAACTGGGATTGTTTAGCCTGGAGATGTCTCAAGGGAGACCTTATTGCCCTCTACAACTACTGGAAGTGAGACTGTGGTGAGATGAGATTTGGCCTCTTCTCCCAGGTGACTAGTAGTAGGAGTAGAAGGAATGGCTTCAAATTGTTGGAGGTTGGAGGTTGGATATTAGGAAAAGCTTATTTTCTGAAAGAGTGATTAGGCACTGGAATGGGCTACCCAGGGAGATGGTGGAGTCACCACCCCTGGAGGCATTCAAGAAACGTGTAGATGTGCTATTAAGGAACATGTTTTAGTGGGCATTATTGATGGTATGCGTACGGTTGGACTGGAGGATTTTAGAGGTCTTTTCCAACCTCAATGATTCTGTGATCCTAGAATTATATAAAGCACGACAAACCATTTATCTCTTTGATCATAAGAGAAATAACTAGATTGTATTATCTATTACCAACATGGCAAATCGCCTATAGTCTAGAAAGGTGGTGTATTTTTGTTAGTTTGTTTTTGTTTTCCATCTGCTGGGGATGGAAATTTTCTGTGATTAGAAAAGTGTACCCCAAAGCATGATTTCCAATTTAGAAATTACCTGTTGCCACTTGAATGAGGTTTTCTGAACTGAATAATAAAAATTATGGCTTTCAGCATCTACTGATACTGCTTGCTTTGTGCTACTAATACAGATCTTGACTGATCCAAAGACTGGAATTATGAAACAATTTGGATGCTACCATTTACATACAAGTTCCCATTTACACAGGTCGCGGCTAAAATAATGCCTCCTGTTTATTCTGATGGAAACCACAACGGATACAAAGATAGCAAATTCTCTATTAAATAGCACTATTTCTCTATTAAATATTGCTATTTAATAGAGAAAATTATCACCTAGAAAACGCTATTTTTCAGCATACTCACCACCATTAGTTATGCAATTTTGCCAGCGATGAACAAGAGCCTGTATAATTCGCTCATATAAATCCAAATGGAAGTGATCCACAGTTTTACAGCTGGTATGATGGTGTCTTTGCTGAAACGCAGCATCCACCACTTCACTGTGCTCACATCCACTGTTTGGTCTCCATACATGCTCAGCAAGCATTGATGAATGTCAGTGGGTGCAAATTTTTCTGCATGGAGGAATTCAGTGACACACTTTTGCTTCATACGTACTTTCATGTCAGATGCCATTCTGTCAGACTGCCCCTCTGCTACCATCTGTCACATAGCAATAAAATGTAATAGGGTATTGGTGAGAATGTTCAGCCTTTATGGCCATGCCACCAACATCTGCCTCTGACATCATAAGCCATCATAATTAAATACATAGCATTACTTTCAAAGCAGCCCTCATAGATCTCATGCACAACTGATTCAGTTTGAATTGCAACCTTTTCTTTATGTCTTCTGAAAATGTTTTCTGCATTCCTGTGTTTGTTTGTTGTTTGTTCTTTTCTTTTCTTTTTTTTTCCTTCACTGGAGAGGTCTCTTTTTGTTGTGAAGAATGTCACGTAAATTCTTCTTCTACTATTATGATAAAGAAAATTTTACAGATTCCACTTTGCTTTCACCATAACCTACTTTTACTTAGTTATTCTAAAGAATATTACTAAACAAGTAAGGACTATCCAAAAGACTTAACATGTACCAAGCTATGTCTGGGTGTACTATGTGTTCTTCACTGCGTTTTTCTGAATTTATAATGCAAACATAATATTTCTAAAAGCTCTGTGGAATGAACTTAAGTGAAGTTTTCTACAAAAGGTAGAACCATACTACCTGAAATAATTGCTTATAAATTGCAGAATCAGGAACAAAAAGCTAGAAGATGCAGGAAATCACAAGAAAAGTAAGAAAACTAGAGGATTAAACTAAAATATAAATTTAGTGACACCACTTATGAGGTACTAAATAACACGCTCTGGATTTTGCTTAAGAGACTGCTATGAATATTCCTTGGGTCGATTGCTTTCATTATCCAAATGCACACCGTATTTTTCAGATGTATAAATTCGTTTTGAAAATTTGTATCTCTAAAATGATTCTATAAACTTTAGATCTGATTTTTAACAAAGGATTATTATCACTTATTTTCGAGATGGCCTAGAGTGACTAAGCAATAGTTATAAAAATAACGAAATCAAACTCCAAAACATGTACATTTGTCAGTAGAGATAAGCAATTCTTTAGGAGCAGGGAGAAAGACTTTTTCTGCTACTGCATAGTATTTAATTTCAGATAAACAAAGAAATTTCCTTTAGAATATAAAAAAAAAATAAAGAGTTTTCCTCCAGTCTTAAAGTTTTCAGAAGCAGATTTGTGTATTTATTTAATAAAGAGAAACCTTAGACAGAAGGTAGGAGAGTTGAAGAGTAAATTATATTACTAAAATTAATTTTGTTCATTTGAAGAATTTAATTCATTAAAAAAGTGACACTGTTTTTCTTAGCTATAAAGAAAAATGGCATCAAAAAAGAGCTAACGTTTTGTAACTTAGAGAGTATTCTTGATTTTAATTTGTACTAGGAGGCTGAGTTTAACAATACAATTTTTACTTTTACCAGAAATACACTTTGCAATCATTTTTCACATTCTAACAATAATGCACAGTAAAAAGACTACAATATATAAAACCACCTGTATATGTAGTGATGTATTAAATACTGCTACACTGTATTTGATCAATATATTATCTCTGTACTGTGTTTTTTTTTCAACATTTTGGTAAAGATAAACATTTAGAATAAAAAGAGGAGTCTGTGTGAGTATGCAGTCACAAGAACAAAGAGAAAATAGGCTGATCTGCATTTGCAGAACCTTAAATTGACTGCTTAAATTGACTGTAATGTATTTCAGAAAAAAAAAATTGTAATCTTTTCTCCTATGATTTTGTAAATTTTGACATATCTTCCAAATTCTTTAATAATATTACAGAAATTTTCCAGAATTCAGTATCTCACTTCTGCATGACCTACATTTCCCTAATGCAACTGTGCATTTTTGGGGTTTTCATAAAGTTCATTTTTTTTCATTTAAAAATATATCATTCTTGCTTACTCTGAGTCTTATTTTCAATACTTTATCAATTTTTTTAGCCCTTTAATGCTTTTCCACTTTGTTACCTATAACAATTTAAAAGTGAATAATATCAACAACAAAAAGTGTTGAATCATAATTGCATGTTTAAATGCACTAATTTCAGTCCTGTTTTACAGCACTCATAATAATTTATTACTTTCACATGACACTCTTAAATGCCAAAGTTGGCACCACTTCAGTCCATTTTTCTTCAAGTCTATTACACTTTTCCTTGCTGATCTCCTTGAAATGGAAATCTTTCTGCCACTTTTCTTTTCCTTTATTTGTAAATCTAAGCATCCAAGGCAGATAAGCCCCCCCCCCCATTTCATTTTCTAATTCTAATGCTGCTTCCCATAACTTGTAGAGCAGCCTCCCTGAAGCCATCTTTTTTATGTAGCTTATCAGCTACCATAAATAAGTTTATAATTGGGTCCAGCCTCATTAGATCTGAACTAAAACCGGCAGAAATCCATCATATACAAACTTACTGATCCTATGAAAGGACCAAAAAGTTTTAATAGATGTGAAAGATATGTCTTTTGCCCTGATGGGAGAAAAAAATAAAGCCTGTAATCAATAAGGAATCTTAATTTATTTGAGGAAAAAATAGCCTTTTCAAACCATACTTTAGTTTTCTTTCTTTTCACCATAGCTTTATTTTCTACCCTTTTTTTCCTTCCTAACCACATCTCAGCAAGGTTTCTCCTTATCTAAATTGAATATATTACTTTGATCTTGACAGACAGAGTGAGTGTATAGGCCTTGACTTTCTCTGGTGTATACAAAATGTTGACAATAACTTTGGAAAAAAAAACTGTCTTAGCTAAGAAACAGGAAAGAAGCTGGAGGAAACCATGCTTCTTAGCATTTTTTTAAAAAGTCTATTTCTTCTTCAACACTTTTACAGTCTTTTCTCTTCCACTTAATTTTCATAGGGGAAATGGAGTTTTTCTTCCTTCACGTGTATTATATAAATTATGTTGTTTCACAAAATGATGACTCACAATAGAGAAGCTTAGTCATTTTAATTTCCCCATCTATTTTAAATGCAAATTTGAACCAATTCATCTTGAGATAATCCAGTCCCAGGATTCCCAGGGCTATGTGTTTGGAGCAGCATTTTAAGGGAGGAAACCTCAACCAAATTCTTTGTTCTAGTCAGAACAAATTTGCATCTTGGACTGTTTTAAACTTTGTGACTGCCCAGAACATCGATGCATTCTTCCTTGGTTTTAGAAATAGAGATGTTTGTTTTTCTTACTGAAAGTCAACATGGAAAGAAATTTTCGCTCTAGTGGCAGATATCAGATAATTTAACAGCTTTTCTACAAGTTATTTTTAGTTTTGGCATCAGTAATACCCATCTCCAGAACTAAAATATGTGCATTGATTTTTTTTTTTTAATCTAAACTCCTCCTCTTCAGGAACCCATAGAAAGAGCAGAAACTTATGACTTCCTGGCTGGATTAAAAGATCATTCCTTTAGACGAGTTCTCACTTAACAATGTCTGGACATAAGACTATCTGAATAAGTGTAAATGGGATAAGAGAAAAAATCTGAATGTGGAATTCATTGTTCTCCATAACACCATTTTTTGAAGCCCAGTGTAATCTACCTCCTGATGAGAAGGGAAGCAGTATGAATTTCTTAAGGTCCATATCTGTAGCCCACACTTTTCACAATCTATTTACCTGAGAAGCAAATACAAGTAGAAAATCTTCCACAGTTTGAAAAAGTTGAGGTCCAAATTATCCACATCTTGGGAGAATACTTCAACATATGCTCCTCCCATTAGTCATTATCCTTGCTTTTTTTTTTCTTTTTTTTTTTTTTCCACTTTTCCTACAGTTGTATAGCAATTCAACTTTGTCTTCAGGTGTTTGAGACTGTGCTCTTGCGTCATATAACTGCATAGCATGGAGATCAAGCACTCTTCTGGGATGATAGTGTATCAACCAAAGGCTGAGTAGCTGAAAAACAGATCTCCAGTTTTTATGGTAGAGTATAGAGATGTCTTTGACAACATTTTAGATAATTGCCTACATTATTTAGATGGCAGTAGAGCAGCAGGCAATATGGATGTGTGTATATCTTCTGGATCAGGTACAGTACTTGCAGCTTAATAAAACTGGATTTAGGAGTGGAGGTTCATAAGATGGATAAAATTGTGCTGTAAGCAGAATAGACTATTCTCCCTTGAATTTCCATGCTAGTGTACTCCTTTCAGTTCTCATGTTGTTCTTTAACTTCTGTGAAAAGTTACTAGAGAAAATACCCAGCATCACTTCATGTCCTTGAGCAGTGAATAAGACTGGTGTTCTATAGGGAAAGAACTACATGATCAAGTCCATACCCTATACACAATATCATTTTGCTAACTGTGTTGCACAAGCTCTCTTTACACAGATATATCTAAAATTTTAAGTGCTTTATTTTCAAACTATAAAAATTGTGTTCTTTCAGCATAATGTATGTTGTTTCCCTTTCTCTTTGAATAATGAAGCTGAAGAAGGAAACTGATTACTTCTCCACTGATACTGTACTGACAAAATTTTATGGAGCTGCCTCATCAGTGTCAAGGAAATACTAGGAAACACTCAATGATTATGATATATTCCTTCTGTTATTTCCCTACAATACTAAGATGTTAAATGAAGTCTGAATACCGAACACCTAATTGTGAGACCATATATTACCTGAGAGAAGATATGAGCTGTCTTTGGCTAGTACAGATAAACAAGTGGATTTGCTTCTAATTTTGAGATTTTTTGGATTCATGAATTTGTTTGAAGAAAGATAATCAATAAATTTATTTGAGAAGTTGTTATATATGCTTTCTTTACTTTAATAGGTCTCTGATATGTTCATGCATACTAATACCTTTTAAATGTTTTAATTCTAATGTGATATATTAAAAAGTTGATTTATTAAAGGATTTAATTTTTATATGATGCCCTAAGCAGATTTCATCTACAGTGAAATGAGAGAGCAATATTTTGCGATACTATACTTGAAGAGGATTTCCTAAAATTTTTTGAAAATTGTATTTTTACTTCCCTAAATACACTCTCAAACATGTGATATTTATAGACTCTTCACACAGACAGATGGAATACTTGATTGGATAGTGTTAAGTGTAGGTACATTTTCCTCTTGTATTTGTTTGTGGAATTTGTGATTAGGTCACAAACAGCTTTTTGGTGTCCATGAGACTTCCAAACTATAATTATAGATGCTAGCTTTTAGGTACAGAATCAAAGCGCAGATCTTCTCTCTACAGTCTTTCCTGAGAACTTAGACATCACAAATAACCTTTCAAAATATTTATTCTCTGTCTAATCTGATGGTAAAAATTGTAATGTCTATGTGTCACTTTCT
>JAOWBP010000001.1:27383450-27397077 GCA_028571105.1 Tragopan temminckii | reverse complement strand
GCAGGGGGGTTGGACTCGATGATCTCTGAGGTCCCTTCCAACCCCTACAATTCTGTGATTCTGTGATTCTGTGAAAGTCTGACTGCTGAGTCAGTATTTCAGATTTCAGGAAGACTAACAAACAACTGAAGTACACACAGATACTGTAGGTAATAAGAATGCGATGGATTGTTTTAGAAATAAATGGTCTCAGGGACTTTGGAGCACTCAAGGTCTTTACAGGTGGCACGCTTGTAATTTAGAAACACTGGATACAAATAGAGTTGTCATTTCTATCCTGTTTGGAGCACATGCTATGGATGTCAAGGATAAAGAACTCAGAGGAAAAATATAATGGCTGAACCTTACTATCTAACACCACGATAGTTTGGCCTCTTAATGGACAAAACAAAGGTGTATTTTCTACCTACTTCCTAACATAATTTTGGGTTCTCGAATAGCCTTTGTTTGTTCTGCCATTCTTGGAAAAGATAGCCCAAACAATTTTATCTGACAAGGGCCATTCAAGAAGTAAGCTGTGATGTCCAGTTGAATGTGATCTTTTTTTAGTGTGAAGTTATACAGATAATAATAGTGGAACATTTCCTGTGTTAAAAAACTGTTATTTGCACTGGTGAATTAACTGAATTTTTTAGCAACTCCACCTGCTCCATCAGAGGTATTTCTCAGATTAATTAGATTTGAATGATAAATTATCTGAAGGTTTATGAATGTGTAAGTTCTTTTTTTGGTGATCATAGCCTGAATTCTGTCATCTTCAAAACACAAATGCATCTCTTAATTCAAGCCTTCCTTTAATATGAATATGACCACCAGGCATTTGCCAGGAAGACAGATAACCAAAGGAAATAACAGATTTTTAAAACTTCCAAGTATAATGAGAGAAGATGTAGATTGCCTTTCCTGACAAGAATTACACGCTCTCATTTGGAAGAACTGTAAATCACTGAAAGAACCAATGTAGCTTTCTTACGGAGATAACCCTTGTGCAGCAAATCTGCCACTCATTATGAACCTCTGCACAGAAATGAGAAGTTTCTGCATTTGACCTTTCCATCAGAGGTTACCAAGAGGTCTTCAGTCTTCCTTATTATATTTCCACCACTTAAGTGCCCTTTTGAGCTGCTGTCCAGAAATTTAGAACATTCATTAAGTATGGACTATTGACTGTGGGATAGAGGAAACATGACATATGACATTTTTATCATAGGTCACTAAAGGTCTTTTTTTAAACAAGGTTTAATATAAAGTAGTCTCAGCCTGAAGTCATAAGCTCATTTATTATCAAAAATAATTTTAATGGACAGAGCAACTGTGTCACTAGAAATCTCTGCCAATCCAGTATCATAGTCAATAGCAGAATAATCAATCATACAATGTGTGACAGGCATTTGATAATCACATGGATAAAAAGTGACGATATTGTGTTACCAAACGCAATGTAGACATTGTTTAAATGATTAGTGCCCTAGGTAGATTAGAGTGACATCTGAGTGGATTAGATGAAAACTGATTTTTAAAACTTACAAGCAGATACCTAAGTATTTACTGAGAACACATTTTCCCCATCCATAGGCATATAATTTGTATAGGTGCTGTGACCCTTCCATTGGATTCTACACAAAATTTCCCAGATTTCTTATGCTAGATCAATAATTAAGTTCATATAAACATATAAATGCAATATCAATAACAGTGTAATTTATACGATGACATTTAAGAATAAAACCTAATACTCTTTCAAGTCCACAACAAAACTGAATAGCAATTATATCTTTTTAAAGAATCCCACAATTTTTATGCTGTGCTCTGTTCATTTCCCTTACGTTTATTCTTATCCTTGTTTTCATTTTCTTTAAACAAATTGTCAGCTTACAAAATGATACTTTGGGGGATTTACACTTTGAATAATTATGAATAGAAGATGTGACTTTTCCTTTTCTTAGTCAGAGTGTTGTACTGATAAAGATGTGTTTCATTTCTCCACTGAGGTGTACTGATGGAGCACCCTTTCATTTCACCAGCCACCATCTCTATCAGTGACTTCACCTAAGAAGGAATGGTCAACTCACAGAAATTCTGTGAAAAAGAAATGTCAAATATCAGCGACATTTATAGAATCCCAAAATTATGTTTTATGATGTGATCTTAAAATATATGTATTTTCTTGATTCTGTTCTCATGATGAGAAAATTTCACTGAAAATGAAGGAAAAGTTTGTTTTCTATGAACATTGCTTATAGATCTCTAAATTTGATCTGATTAGGCAGTAAACTTCCATTTCATATAACATGCAGTGCATTAGAACAAACTTCTATTTTTTTTTTTTTTTTGTATTTATTTTATTGAGCATCTCCCAACTCATCAGCTAGTTCATCAAAAGATGTTTTCACTTGCTACCTAAGAAATGGGATCATTTATATATACATGATTATTTTTAAATTATTTTTTTTTATTATAAACGTGATTCAGAAATGAAGATTTATGCAGGAGACTGGTCTTTTGGCTATCACTTTTAAAATGGTAAGGCATACAGAGAAATCATTTTGTAGCTAGCAGAAGAGCAACCGGAGAAATGAAAGGCAATTTTATTATGATTCTGCCTATGGCAACACTATTGGAACTACATCTTTCTAAAAAGAACAATTACTTCCTTTCACTTCCTAGAGTCCAAACTGCACAAAAGAAAGATATGGCAGCGATAGCAGCAGATGGCTAAGCCTGTTTGACTACTGATGAGTTTGTGGTTTTATTTCTATCAGTCAGAGATAACCTTCAACTTTGGGGAGTGCTATTTTGATTATGCTTATTCCTATTCTGCTACATTAGAACTGTGATAGTCTTTTCTGTGAAAAGTGGCAAAATGGAGGTTATAGTAGTAGAAAGTAAGACATTTCTGGCTCAGTTATTACTGAAAATGAGGATTCTTATAATAAATATAATCAGGACACAGTTACATTTCTGCTAAATTTTTTGTAACAGAACAGACACCGGATTTCTAGGAGAAATACAGGCATTCATCCTTTCTCTTGATCATGATCGCTGAACAGTGTATTAGTGTCTGATCACTGTACTAGGCTTCTTTCTCAGATCCATAGACATGGGAACTTCTTCATACTTACCTTCCCTCCCTCATCTCTTTCTCCTCCTCATCTTCCTTTCAATTCTTGATAACCTACTTCAAAAACTGGTTTATATTGAGCTCCATGGAATTGTCTTGACCCTAGCCATGTGTGTGTGATATTTTGAGCAATTAGAAGTTTGATATTTTAATGGATTTCAATAGTTCTGTAATTCTTGGGACACAAATGGTCAGTTTCTCATATCAGCTCCTCACTAGCTGATGAATAGCACAACTGTTTACACCTTTCTTTGCTCAGGTATATCTAATATTGTGAATATTATATTGTGTAAAACAGTATAGATATTAATCACAGAGTCATAGAATGCCCTAATTGTCACCTAATTCCAACTACCCTGTTGTAGGCAGGGTTGACAATCACCAGATTAGGCTGCCCAACCTGATTCTGAACAACTCCAGGGATGAGACATCCACAGGTTCTCCGGGCAGCATGTGCCAGTGCCTCACCACTTCTGACTAAAGAATTTTTTCCTATCATCTATTCTAAATCTTCCTTCTCTTGGTTTAAAACTATTCCCCCTCATCCTATCACTATCAGACTGTGTAAAAAGTCTGTCTTCCTTTATAAGATCCCTTTCAAGTACAGGAATGCTACAGTGAGTTCTACTTTCACTTCTCCAGGCTAAACAAGGACAGCTTCCTCAGCCATTCTTCATAGCAGAGGTTGCAGACCCCTTCTGGACCTGCTCAAATGTCTCCACATATTTCTTGTGCTAGAAGCCTCATATCTGGCTGCAGTACTCCAGATCGGGCCTCATAAAAGCAGAGTAGAGATGGACAATCTCATGCTCTCCCTTCTAGCCACTCCTTTTTTGATGCAACCTAGGATACAGTTGGCCTTCCAGGCTGCAAACACACGCTGCTGGCTCGTGTCCAGCTTTTTGCCCACTAGGACCCTCAAGTCCTCCTCAAAGCTGCTCTCAAGGAGTTATCCCAGTCTGTAGACATATCTGGATTTGCCCTGACCCACGTGCAGCACCTTGCACTTGGCTTTGCTGGACATTGTTAAGTTCACACTGAGACACTTCTCAAGCCTATCTTGGTCTCTTTCATTTTCAAGTGTCAGTTGCACTATTCAGCAAATTTGCTGAGAGTATACTTGATTCCATCACTGAATTATTTTTAAAGATTTTAAAGAGTACTGGTCCCAAGACTGACTCCTGGTCACCAATCATCACCAGTTTTCACCTGGACATAGAGCCATTGATTATAGTCCCCTGGTTGCAACCATCCAAACAATTCTTTATCCACTGAATAGCCCAGCATTCAAATCAATATCTCCCCAATTTAGAGATAAAGATTTCATGTGAATTAAGATCATGTAACTGCTTCTGACATGAATTTCATCCAGATCAGTTTATACTAGCATTTTGGAACACTGACTCAGTGCTGATCAGCTAGTTCTAAATATGCACTATTAGTGGAATATGATATTTGAGTTTACTCCAAGCTTTATAAGACATTTGACATTTTTTTAGACTGCAAAGCCTTAAACAATTAAAATGTCTACACATAATGAATTATTTATTGGAGCAAAGAGGTTAAGCTTGAAGTAAAACTACTTTTGATTACATCAGTGTGCTTTTTAGCCAACGAGTAGCTATGTAGATCTAATGTGAGATGGACTTTCCTAACAGAAGCAGTGGGACTTTTTTATTATTTGTATAGAAAATGCAGACAGTGGGTTCAACTGTTCTGATTTTAAATGTTGATTATTATAGGGATCTAACGCTTTGTCCATTAGAAGTAGCATATCACAGTTGCAGGTGACATATACGGGATGATATCTCTGTTCAAGATGCAGACTTGGCAGAAAACAACGGTTATGTTTAAATAAGGGGAAGCTTTCTTGTAAATCATACGTATAAAAGTACTATTTTTTATTTTTTTTAATGTCGAGAAACAGCTACCAAGCATTTATAAGGATTTACAGCTTATGTTCAGAACCTACAAGGTATAGCTTCTGGAGACAAAGTGTTAAAATATGAAAAGACCTTTTGGAAAAATTGCATTGTGAAAAAACACAACTTTTTTTTCTTGAAGATCCAAGAGTCTTGACTTATTAAAATATGCAAATCACTCTAACACTTTGTTTAATTGCTGTTTCCTTAAACCCATCAAATCTTCTTAATTCTTCTCTTCTTTGTCTTTAATTAACACCCACTCCCTATTGGCTAAAGCGTAACCCAGAAGACCTAAGCTTGTGAAATTCCCAACTTATTAAAACTAATTGCTATAATAATTAGCAACCACTGGCAAAATATTCATCACAAAGAAAGCACAAAGGCATCTAATTAACACTCTCAAAATGCTAAGCATTCACTTCTTGATATTTTGCCTGCCATTTCATACATTCTTTTCTGAAGATGTGCAGCATAATACCTTGTCCTAAGGAAAAATGGTATAGGGTTTCTCTTTAAAATCTGAATTTGTTAAAATTGAAACTTTTCACTGCAACAACAAAATAATGATTTTTAAAACCTCATTTAATTCATTTCTCGGGCCCAAAATAGAATTCACAAAGAAAGAAAAATTCCATAACAGAGGCTAATTCAGCAGCTCAAGCAGGATATGGAAGATGAAAAGATAGAAAACTGAATAGGAGCATCCTGTAAACAATGTGAGAACTGTCTTCACAGGACTATTGCTTAGTCTGAAGTGCTTTTTTTCTTTGGCTTTGTTCAGTTTACTATATAGGAATCACTTTAGGAGTGACAAGTTAAAGTCATGTTTTTATACAGGTATGTAAGGGCTGAGTTTATCTATTCAAGAATAGACACTTTCTGGAAAAATCAGAAACATTTGCTTCTTAAGACAAAAAACATTTTCTGGTGGTTTTAAGTGATTAGACTTGATATGTAATTGAGAATGCAAGCATTAACTTGTACTGATCTCTGTGGAGTGCTGCCATAGAACAGACTGTCATGGCTTGGAGTCAAATTTTTCATAACATACATATTAGTGAAGTACAGTAAAGAAAATATTTCAGGTGGCTATGAATTTTACTAGGGTTCGTGAACATTAGATTTCACTTTCCCAAGTGAAAAATAAGCTTTTAGTTTCAAATTTTAATTAAAAAATAATTTGTGATTGTGGATAAAAATTATGAAGAACACATTATTTTGTTTTTATTCTTAAGTATTTGGCAACTTGTGCTGTATATCAGAGAATAACTCCAAGTAGCTGTATGGATTCTGATATTCTAAACTCATTTTACAGTCGTAAAATGTGTTACATTAATAAATAGACTACACTGCAAATCACTATCAATCTGTGTTTTCCTGTCTTTATGTCCTAGCAGTTGCACATTTGATATTTGACTAAGAAAGTGTTACTAAGAATGAAAATATTTATAAGATTGAAAGTTACTACTGGATCAAAAGTAAAGGAAGTAAAACATAGAACAAACAGCAAAATTCAAAGTGGAGGCGGATTTAAATTTGCCTGCAGTGTTTTTACATTGATTCCAGTCATAATGTCTAATCTCATCCTACAGTGCGATTTACTAGTGGTTGACTCCTTTTTCTTACTCCCTAGAGAAGGTTATAGATAGACTTCTAGTGAGATAGGTTGACTAGCAAGGAAAAAGGGGCTTTATTCACTAGTCACTGAGAAACATAGTAAAATGAGAAGATAATAGCATAGAGGAAATTCTTCACCTTTTTCAAACTGGTAATATTGACAGAAAAATTTTAACGCAGATTTATATTGAAAAAGAGGTGAAACTAAGTAAACTACCTTAAAAGTATTTCTAATATATGATATTTAATAAAGTTAACCATAAATACAATGATGTGCAATCAGTGATCAGTAACTGAAACTATGAACAAAAATTTTATTGTTTCATTTTTGCAATTTGATTAGAGCAGTGAATATTAAGAAAACTCAATTTAACACAAATTATTGAAAAACCACGAGAAGAGGCAGAAAGGTAACACTGTTTCCTATTTACACAGCTCATTGCATAAATTAATGGCAAGCCCAGAAAATGTATGGCACACTCCTGTTCTCAGAAGCTGAAAATTACTATACATACTTTATTAGTGCAGTAAATTGCAGAATAAAGGGTAAATACTTTAAATAAGATCTCCCAAACCTCCAGTGACTATTGTCTTAACAATACTTTTGAAATGAATGTCTGCTTCTCATGTGTTTTGTCTATATCTGTGATAAAAAAAGAAATCATCTCAGATTTTACTCAGTGCAGACAGATCTGAATTGAATGAAAAAATGAGTGATAAAAAATGGAAAATTGAAAGAAAAATCGTTTCCCTGACTGGATCCCTGTTTCTAAAACATGCTGGAGAATAAATACTTGTTTTCTTTTAGAAAGGTAGAAAATCAGAATATATAGCAGGTGGATCTTGTGTTTTTTGGAATTTATTTCAGGCTCTTCTTGAAAGTTCCCTTATTCTGAGCCTTTTCCAAGTTTGATTTCTATTCTGGTTTCAAATCAGACATATTTGCAGGAGCTGGAGAACATTCAGATAAATTTGAAATACACTTCATTATTTATGCATGCGCATAATGAAAGCACGCAAAAGAAAGATCACCAGAGAGAAAAAATGTGAAATCCATTGTCCAGTAAGATTGTGTACAGGTAAAGCAAGGTACAGCGTATATTGATCAAACTAGGTTTCAAGTAAGGGATTGAAGATTATCGTTTTCTTAAAATTGCTAATTTTAAGAGTATTTTTATTCTATCTTTAAAACATAAGAGTTAACTTATAAAGTTTAATTTTTAATACTATTTTAAATCATAGACATTAATAATAAGACGGAAAGCATGTTTTACAATGAATAAATTGTGATCTGGTAATGGCTGTGACGGCTTCCATAATCTATAAATTGTGTGGTCTCAGTGTGTGTAATGTAACAGTCAATCTACAGTGTGAAACAGAAAATCACTGGATAATGTGAGATCAGCCGGACTTTGACTGTCATACAGAAATAGCTAGGCTGACATCAGTGGAAAGGTATTCCACTTGGATTTTTGACATTAAAACATCAAGACCCAATTCTTTGTATTACAACTGGTCCAAAAATGGTCTTGCTTTTTCAGAATTACTTATTGCAAACAACTACATCAAAAGAATTGTTCTTACATGGTTCTTATACAGTTCTTATATGGTCAGTGAGAATAGCTGAAGAAATTTAGTTTTGTAAATTGCTTCTATAGTTACAAACTTACAATAATGGTAAATCCCTTAAAAATTTATTTTAATGATTACACTTTAAATTCTGAAATTAACTACCCAAACTGAGTTTGAAAAGATTCAATTATTATTATCCAAGGGCTCATCTTTATGCAATTCCTATACGACGAATGCTGAGCTCCTTTTCTTACAATCTACAATCTACCTTACTTTGTTTGGAAACTCTGCAGTTAACAAGCTTTTTAAATCACCGCCTGAAGACTTAACAGCTTCATCATTCTTTAAAGTGTATATTAAAATAATGTTTTATAATAAAAGCATCAGCTGTAAAACAGAACTGGAATGTGTTTATAGGTATATTGTAAGAAAAGTCTTTTGTCAAAAAATATTGAAAATAGAATTTTCTATGTGTATATTATAAGCAGCATCTGGTTATACACATAAGAATTAAGAGACTCTCAAATAATTGGAATTCAAATATAAAAATAACTTCTGAATATCTGCACAGTTACAACTGTATTTGCAAACTCAGCTCAATAGTAATGGCCCAAATAAACATTTTTGTTGGATTTAATTTAAAAGGGGAACTGTAATAATATTTGTCAAGATCTCAACTCCAAGCTCTTTAGAGTATATTGGGTACATTTTGAATTTAGGAACCTGTATGTCCAGTCAAAATCAATGATTAAAATTCTGGTACATTGTTAACACAAATATCTATGTCAAATATTGTAATATAATAATATCAATTTATCAGTTATATAATCCAAAGAAAAATATAAGAAAGCCTCTTCTCATTGCAGCTTGTTAAGATTATCTCTCTTACGTGAGATTCTAATCTACAGATTGTTTCAATTTATTCTCATCCATCTGATAGGAAAATTTTGAAGATACACAGCTTCTGAACAGCACAGCTTACTCTACCTAGTCTCAGTATCCATGTTTCAGCCAACTTTGCTCACAGAACCTGGCTTTGCTGAACTCACTCTACCACCTTTTTTGAGAAAATAGTTATTCTTTTCATTAGGTAGTTTTAGTTACCATTACAACAGCTTAGCAAATGTTTGTCTTATCCTCTCCAATTAGCAAAAAATATTAAAGAATATTTTATCTAAGAAGAAGATTAATAGGCTGATTGGGAAAAAAGATGTTTAATTGCAAAATGATTTAAAATATGGCTTTACTTACTGGTTGTGTAGGAGTGAATGACAAATATCTGCTTTGTTGAATCATTTGGGTGGGTAAACTCAGACCTCTCCTCTGAGTTTGAGCAGATCTGCATTTATATAACTGTTCAAGGATAACATCCTAATTTCTGGATGTAGCTACTCTTGGGAAAAAAAAAAAAATAAATCACTTTTACCAGACATTGCCCCAAATATAAGAAGTCTGTTGGTAGAAATATGCTTTAGTTAGTCAATATTACATTTTCCATCAGATGTGCTTTTTCTGTGCAAAATCCTGCATAAACAATTTCTTTATCATTGTGAACCATATTGTTACTTTCTGTTCCTTGTTTATCTAGACATTACAATTAAGATCTATCAGTGGGAATACTGTGAAATTTAACATGGTCGATATATCTGAGTACTGTTATTTCTCTAGAGTACTGAGTTCTGAGTACTGCAGTTTCTCTAGTTGTGCTAAATGTGGGTTTGAGTTTGCTGAAGCAAGTATCACAAACTACTACAGTTCACTCCATCAACTTTTCTTCCTCGAGCTTCACTGCTTATGTGATGAACCTAGGACAGTCAGGTATCCCATTATTTATTTATTTACTTATTTATTTTTGTGGTATTCAGCTCATTAATTGATTTTAATCTTTAAATATGAATAAAATGTCCTTTAACATGTCCTGTGTATCATGCTCTTGCCTCCAAAAATCTATTCAGAAAAGCACTTCAATCTCATAGGTCTTTTAAAAACACAGATGTTTTTGTTTATGTGGGTGAACCAAGTTTCCAGATTGAGAATCAAATTAGAAATAAAACTAAAATAATAGAAACAATCCACTCTTTTGGATAGTTCTTTAACTTGACTGCAACACAGGTGCATGCAAACCTACAGCATGCCCTGTGTTATAGTCTTTCTTTCCATCTTTCTTTCCAACTTTAAATTCTTGCAGAAATTACTGCTTTTTACCTTGGTTAGCAATATGAAAATGCACAGTGATTCTGGGAGCAACTCATTTCCTCAAAATCATTGGAATCTTCAGCTCTTGATTTTTCTCGTAGTACTTAATAACCAATACATCCACGAGGCTGAGGGAGAGTCATATATCTCTGACTTCTGCAATGTGGTAAAAGTGATGGGGACAACCAATAAAGGATCACAACTTCTCCAGAGTCACCTATTTAGGCACTGTGTTTATATTCATTCCTTCAAAATTTACCCCCTTCACTCTGGGTCTGCATGTCAGTGTACATTATTCTTATCTCATCATGTGTTTTCCAGCTTTTGCAAGATATTGATGGAGGCCTTTCTGTAATAATTATTCTATTTTTGACAGAACATACGTGACTACTATTATCCAGCTTAAGGCACTGCGATCAGTGATTCTGATTCAAATGGGAAAATATAACAGCTAAGCTCAGTTAGAATAACTGTTAGCCTATCTGTGAGTTTTAACCAACATTTTGTGTAGCAGTAGTAGGAAAAATAATATGTCCCCAAACAAAATGATTTTTGTGTGTTCAAGCAAGTGGGTAGCTGAAATACACAAACAAGCTATGTGATTGTAAGGAAGTACAAAAGTGTCTAGAATAAACAGACAGTGAGCACCAACAAAAGCAGGAGAAAATCAGTGTGATTTTAAAAGACTTAATTATCAGCAAAATAAGTATACCTAGTTCTTATAACTAAGGAGACCTAAGCCTACAGGAGTGACAGAGAGTTTCTGGAAAGACTGAGGCACCACCACACTAACCTGTTCAGCCTCTTTCTCAGCATGTATCATCTCTCTCATTGAGCAGGGTTACGAAATGTCATTCTAACCCACCTGACTTCTGTCCCTCACTGCGTCATAACCCTCATGGAAAAGGTGCACTGTGTGCTTAGTGAAAGTGGATGTATCTGTTGTTAAAGTGTTTTGTTTTCCAAACTTCTAAAAACTGTACTTTCATTAGACTGAAAAGTAGACTAGTAACTGCCTTAGACACAGAAACTAAATCACCGGCAAATTTGTGATAATTTAATTATTGAAAAAGAATATATATTTTCTCTTTATGAGAACATCAGAAATTAACAAATATTTCGGCTTACATTTCTAAAGTCACTTAAAAAACAAATTACTATTTCCCTTTAAAAATGAAATAACATCCAGTGATATTTTGTAAGCTACGTTATAGCTAGTTGTGTTGAAGAAGTGAAATAATAAATAGATAATAAAACATTTTTTTTTAAAAAAAAAAACCTTTTACCAGATAATTTAGCTACACTATCAAAAGAAACTATTCATAATAAAGCGCTCCTTTTTTAAAATTACTAGATATTTTGGTTTTGGCACAAACCTAAATCTCAATGTTGAAAAAATGAATGAATCCTGCAAGGTATTACAGCAATTTGTGATTACAGTAAATTGTCATTTGCAAAGATAATAGAAATATAGTTTTGGAATGGATCTTTGCTATGATGAGTGGAAGTAGCTCAAAGTCATCAAGATCTTCCTGTCAGAAATTAGAAATTTTAAAATCATCGAATACATAATAGGCTGTATCTGAAGCTTGAGAATATTAAAGGTTGGAACTGTTGAAGTCAGTATTGTAAGGAAGTACCATGTGAAGTGGTCAGGAAACAGACTTCATGCTGAGGAACTGAGGAAAATTGCTCTATTTTTTATTTTTCTGTTATCTCCTGGGTATGCCCTTCAGCAAATTGCTTCATCATCCATTTTCCCTAGCTTCTTTTAACATTTTGAGAGATAATTATTAGAATTCTATTGCTTTAAATGCCTTTTAAAATTAAATTTATACATTAAAATAAAATTCAGAAGGATTTGAGTAAAAATATTTTAATTTCATTTTCTAAATGCTCAACATTTCAGTTAGCCTTAAAATTATCTGTTAAACTAAGTTTTATTTTTCTGGACAAATTCTAAAAGCTACTCTGTCTTTGCTGCTGTTTCACTCCTCCTTCATCTGAGTTATCCTGTAACTCACATATGATGGGCATTTGCAAGAACTTTCTTGGTGCTCATTCAGCTGTGAAACAAAACAGTTCAAGGAGTGGAGCATGATATCTGTCTGGGAGCTACATAGAAGATAGTTTCAGGAGAACTGAGTTAGACTGACTTAAAGTGCCATGACTAAGTTTAATCTACTCTTGGATCATCTGTTAGTACGTTATCATATTTTGCTTGTCTGGATATGACAAGGAATAGCTAAAATTATCTACATACATCTTCACAATTGTCATTTGTAAGCAACAAATTCACAAGTTTGTTCTGTGGTCCTATGACAAGTGCCAGCTGGAGGGAGATTTTTACCTTAAACAAACTGGAAAATAACTACCATAAATAGCCATTTCACATCTTTCATTTAAAAAATAAAATAAAATAAAAGACTCCCAAAATATTTTTAACACCTTGTTCTCTTTGGTGGATTACCATAGTTCACCCATTTAATTTCAGCTGGTGATTCTCAATGGTACATAGCAAAGGTTTTGGGAACAAGGGTACATATATGAAGTGTACACGTGTCCATACATATCTCAGAGTGTTATCATGTCCTGTTAGGAAAGCTGTTCAGAAACCTGTTTGTCATATTGTGAGAAGATATTATACTGTAGCATTTGGTCTGGCCCCAAAACCACTAAATTTTGAAACACTTTTTTTCATTCAAAGATTTATATTTGTTTACTTTATAATTACTCAATTTTCTGAATTTCAGTACATTCGCTTCTCTATCTCAAAAGTGTTCGAACAAACTTGAAGTCTCCCAGAAAGATAAGTAGAGCACAATAAACATTTAACCATGATGATGTACTTTGAATTGTGCTCTGTAAAATGACAAGAAATATCTGAAAAGTTTTGAGTAACACTATAAATAGCATCAAGGATGGCTAGCAGAAACTCTAGAGAACTGGAGAACACTAGAACTGATAAGCATGGCAATGAGCATATTCGCTTTCCCTCCCAGCTGCAGTTGCTTCTGACAAAGGAGACTGTTCTTAAGCATTTGTATGAGTAACTTCAATTCCTGTGGATTAGGTATAGACATTTTAAATGTTCTTACGTAAACCTCTAGATCTTGTTCCTTGTCTGGTTCTCATATCTTTGTCCTTAGTTATTCGCAGTAAGGATTCTTATAAAGCATTTAAAAGTTCACAACAT
>JAOWBP010000001.1:27363399-27376238 GCA_028571105.1 Tragopan temminckii | reverse complement strand
AAGGAAGGAAGGAAGGAAGGAAGGAAGGAAGGAAGGAAGGAAGGAAGGAAGGAAGGAAGGAAGGAAGGAAGGAAGTGAAAGATACAGAAAGGAAAACCTTTGTAATGAAAAGGTGCTGTAGGTAGATGGCGAGGTAGGCAGAAACAGCGGCAATCATATAGGTTATTTTAGATTATTGTTACAAAAGAATATCACAGTAGGATATTAGTAAATGACTCCTCAAATGTTATGTGTCCTAAAACACATCAGTCATTCCTCATTGATTTCATTCTCTCAAAGAATGATGCATTTCCCGGTTGATTCATCCATAGTCTGTAATTCCATTTTCTACACAAGAAAAACAATTTTAAGGGAAACAATGCAGATCTCTTCAAACTGTTTGAAATCCTATTTCATTTTGCAAATCCAATCCACCTGTAAGCAGTGGTAGTACAAATGCAAGATCTGAATCTAAGCTGACATGCCAACATAGAAGAAAAGAGATTCATTGGCATACATAGGGCAGTTACCATTCCTTCTCATTAGTGAAACGTTTTTGTTTCGTTTTTTTTTTGTTTTTTTTTTTTTTGTATGTTGCTATTCATTTGTTTTGCTTTGCTTTCTTTTTTAAATGGTACGGGATATTAGGATACATCAGGGAAGCTTTGGTTTTACACTGTTAAATCTTTTTCAGTTTTTGAAACAGCTGCAGCTGTAGGTGCATTTGTCCAAAAGAAAAGTAACAAAAGAAATATAAAAAAGAGTCATGGACACTACCTGCTTTTTACAGAAATTCAGGTCTCAGAGATGTCCCAGGTACTTAGCCTTCTTAAAAGACAGGTTAGAATACAATTTAGCAGTTATGAGGGTTTTTTTAGGAACTGAATTTCACTGCAGAGTTCCCTATATTCCAAAGGTAGCATCCGTACTGAACACGTGAAGCACTCGTGAATTTTGCTTTTCTATATTCAACAGATACATTTCATCATATCCAGTACAAACTGACAAACTTTGGCTACTACTATGCTAAATCAAACCTGAGAAAATATTCCTTTCATATTCAGTGTGTATGCATAACTGATTTAGTTAAAATATAACTTTTGCCACTATGGATAAAATGCAACCACCAAAATGAAAATATGTATCTGTTGTCTACACAACTAATAAGAAAAATAATTGATTCATTAGCTACACACATACAACATGAAAATAAATTCAACTTCATGTCAAAGTGTCAGGGGACAATAAGCTAAGATCTCTGTTTTGCGGTAAGAGTAGAAATAAAAAGGAACCCGCGTTTATTAGTACACATATTTACACATTGAATATGTGTAAATGTATATATGTGTGTGTGTTTGTGCATATGTGTATATGTGAGTATACACTGGATATGCACAATATAACGCAAGAAAATGCCCATAGTTACCACTTGATTTGCAAATACCTTTCTTTGTCTCATCATAGAATCATAAATAATAGAATGGCTTGGGTTGAAAGGGACCTAAAAGATCACCAAGTTCCAATCCCCTTGCTACTGGCAGAACCACCAAGCTCCAGGTCTGGTACAAGATGGAGCATCCACAACCTCTCTGGGCAGCCTGTTCCAGCACCTCACCACTCTCTGTAAAGAACTTCGCCCTGATAACTAATCTAAGCCTTCCCTCCTTGAGATTAAAACCATTCCCTCTTGTCCTATCACTATCTACGCAAGTAAAAAGTTAATTCTCCTTCTGTTTATAGCATCTTTTTGAATACTGGAAGGCTGCAATGAGGTCTCCTTGCAGCCTTCTATTCTCCAGGCTGAACAAGCCCAGCTCCCTCAACCTGTCTTCATAGGAGTGGTGCTCTAGCCCCCTGATCATCTTAGTGGCGCTCCTCTGGACCCTCTCCAACAGCACCACATCCTTCCTGTTCTGGGAGCCCCAGACCTCCAGATGGGGCCTCACAAGGGTAGAATAGAGAGGGACAGTCACCTCCCTTACACAGTATTTGAAGTAACTAAATATAGTTTGGAAAAGACAACAAATTTAAGAGTTGTAGATGTGGTCAGTTGTGGGTGAAATGTGCATTTCAATCAATGTGAATTAATTTAGCTTACTAAAGATTTTGCTACACAGAAGCTAGAGATTTTAGTACTTTAGTAATGAGGCCACAAATACTGTTATTGCATTGAGAGTTTAATGACAGGATTTTATTTTCCTGTTCATGCTGCAAGTCAGAGTAACTTAGTGAGTATTTATAAAACCACAGATCCTGAACTGCAAATTCCACACACATTCACTTCACTTTGTATGTCTGACTCACTAGATTTAACAAATTTACTGTTCCTGGATGTTCAGTAGAGTACACAAAAAGCTTAGTTAGCACCTCTGGGATGTTCCAATAATCATTCTTCTAAGTTCATCTAATGCTTATTTTACACCCAGGCATACTCTCTGAAAATACATCCAATTGTACATACACACAAAATGGCAGAGGAACCAATTTTATGTAGCACTACTGAACCTTAAGGATTCACACTGAATGTATGTCAACAGTGACCTAATGCCACTAATGACTAGTGCAGGCAGGTCCAACCTGCGGATCATGGACAACATGGGGCCTGGAGCAGCTGGCACTGCAGCCCATACCCAGGCTTGCTCTGCCCTGCCGAGTGATCTGGCCCTGAGTGAGTGCCCATCAGTCAACAGCAACCAAACAGTGGGGTACAACTGGCACTGTCTGGTCTGAAACCAGGGCGCAGGGAGGGAGCACTGCAGTGATCACTCGAGTTATGGGAAATAATGTTATGCATGTTGATTTGCTGTTTAAACACAGTCCTCAGAATAGACTTCAAGACTGAAAAAAAAAAAAAAAAAAAAAAAAAAAAAAAACCCAACAAAACAAAAAACACCACATCAATTTATGTTTGTGACTCCATTTTTGGTTGAAGTAATACATTACCTGCACATTTTCAAGTGGAATATACAGTTGCAATCAGCTATTCAACTCAAAAGTTTGGTCTTTCTACAAGGCTTTTATAAGACCTATCTTATCAGAGAGAAATATTCTTCACTCCACCATTACATATTTTTTATGTTGTAACTTCTTGGCAATACATGCATTCGTGAACGATTCTCAAGATGATGAACATATTAAGATCTCAATAAGAATTCTGACCACTTGCACTGAACCAGACCAATGCATTAGTTTCACAAAAGTGAAGTCAAATAGGCCACTAGTTTTAAGTCTTTCTTGCTCAATTTCATAATGTTTTAATAAAAATATTAAAAATTAAACTGCTTTGTTACTTATATGTTTTCAAGGGATGCTCTAAAAATAATGTCTCTTATTTTATTATGTTGGTCTATGATGTCAAAAGCAGATGTTGGTAGAATGGCAGTAGATGTTGAACCTTACTCCCAGTATTCTATTGCATTTTCTTGCTGTGTGACAGATGGCAGCAGACAGGCAGTCTGTCAAAATGGTGTCTGACATTAAAGATAGAATAAAGAGAAGATGTGTCATTGAATTCCTTCACACACATAAAAATGGCACTATTTGACATTCATTGACACTTGTTGAATGTTTATGGAGATCAAGCAGTGGATGGAAGCATAGGGAGGAAATAGAAGCTATGTTTCAGCAGTGGTGTCAGTGGGTCGCCTCCAATGGTACATGTTTTGACAAGCATGGAATGCAGCCTCTTGTTCATTGTTACAAACATGTATACTAATGGTGATGAATATGTTGAAAAAATGTGTTTTGTAGCTGAGAACATGTTCTATCAGAGTTACTGTGCTTGTTGTATCTGTTGTAGTTTCCATGTAAATACATCGGAGGCATTACTTTCAAAGTGACATGCAGTTCAAGACAATTCCTCTTCTCTCAATGCAGCCCTGACAAGCCAAAGGATTGGACGCCCAAGGACTATTGCCTCTCTCTTATTATGAATGACACTGGAAAACAAGGCTGTCAAGCAAGTACTTCCACACAGGGATTACCAGTTTGAGAGGAAGACACTGGAAGGCGTAAGACGCCAGAATAATCATAGAATCATAGAATCATTAAGACCACTGAAAAGACCACTAAGATCATCTAATCCAATAATCAACCTATCATCACCATGTTCCCTAAACCACGTCCCTAAGTGCCATGTCTACATATTTCTTGAAAACCTCCAGGAATGGTGACTCCATTTCTTCCCTGGTCAGTCTGTTCCAATCTGTTAACACTCCAAGAAGAAATTTTTCCTAATACCCAACCCGAACCTCCCCTGGTACAACTTAAAGCTTTCTCGTTCTATTGCTGTTACCTGGGAGAAGAAACCAATCCCCACCTTGCCACAATCTTCTTTCAGGCAGCTGTAGAGAGCTATAAGGTCTCTCCTGAGAACCTCTTTAACAGACTTAGCAATCCCAGTTCCCTCAGCCACTCCTTGTAAGACTTGTGCTCCAGATCAAATTAAAGGGAATATTCTCATTAGAAGATACCTTATTTATAGATAATTAATTGTATAGGAATAGAACAACAGATAATATATTTTCTTCCTTCAGATAAATTATTTCCTGGTTTATTTCTGTATATTTTGAATGTCTGTATTATTACTTGGGCTGAACTTGCCAAACTTCATGCTATCCATATACATTCTAAGCCCACAGGTCTAGCCATCAGACTGTTTTAAAGGGGATCAAAAAGTTGTCTACATTCTCAGTGCCAGAATCCTGAGTGAAATATGTATGCCAGGACTTACTTTTTCAAGAGGCCATAATAATTTATTTATACAATTTGTTACTTTTGAAGGAATTCTACATGTTGTTACTATTTTTAAATTTACATTTTTCAGTACTTAAGAGATTTTAATTTTTATTAAAGCATAAAAAAATTGCAGATGTGGCAGCTTTTGTAAGCTACAGCAAGTTAGCAAGTCTTTCCTGGGTTCTTTTTGTACCACACTTTCTTACATTATTTTAGATTTTATGGCACAAACCACTCATCTGAGAGGCCTGAAAAATACTAAAGGTATTACTTGAAGTTAGAGAATTACCCCAAAATATTTTACAGAAATGCTAGAATTCTGTACATATATGTATAAACAAAAATAAAACTTATAAAAATTTCAAATATATTCCATGTATTTGTATGCATATACATATATATGTGTATATATATATGAAGTACACATGTACTGAATGGAAACTTCATTAATATTTCCTCATAAATATACAAAATGTATGTATCATATTTGAATTCTTAGAGTATAAGCTGCTGAATATTTTTAGAGAGCATAAAATGTATTTGATAGTTTGTCTCTGCTGTAACTTAAAAATGTGATCTAAAATGAGGAATTAGACAGATATTTCAGATTCAGAAAAAGCATAGCAACCTGTTGCTGCTATCAATAATGCTGTATAGCATGGTCTTCCTGGAATGGATTCTGTACATGGTTAATCAAATAGTCATGTATATGATCTTTTCTCTCAAAAGGAAGTTGTCTGTCTTGTATCCTGTGATAAAGATTTATTCTATTAAAACCATAAAAGGTTCACTGAGGAAAATGGAAGATTTGTGATCCATCTTAGAGCAATTTTTTCTACCTTTTCAGTAAAAATACTATCATGCTTTCTATAGACATACAGAATATACTGTCAGTAAATTCACTATCACAGTGAATTAACCCCCTTCTCAGAAGCTCAGTGTACTCTTTTTGATAATTTGTGTTTCAGTAATTGCTGCTGGGGCACTTCCGTAGGCCATTTATTGTTTTCTGAACTTGTGTTATTCAATATTCGCATAATCAATAAGAAACATTAGCACATACATACAGGACACATCTAAGGCATGATGCTATTGAAGATTTTTAATTATGGAGATTTCTAGAACTATCTTTAAATCCTCTCCAGATTTTCAGATAAATAAACTTGCACAAGATAAAGCAACAATGACATACCAAAATAAAGGTCTTGTGATCAAATCACAGTGTAATTACTCTTTAACACTCAATTCACCTTCATTATTTAAATAGACTTTTAAGAAACTGCTGGTGTAGTCTAGGACTGCAAAGAGTCATTTAAACATAGAAAGGTTTTATGAGTTCTTGCCTGTCTTGGCAAGAAAGCAGTGTGCTCACATTTTACAAGGGAGGCATTCTTATTCACTGGTATTTATTTACCCACAAAGGTTTTGAACTTATATAATAATATAGTTATTTCTAAAATTGTGTATCTAATTAGATTCAAGTTAAAGAAAGAGTTTGTTAAATTGTATGGTAATCAGATTACTGAGAATTTTGAGAATTTTCTCTGCATATGACATCTACAAAGATATCTGCTGAATACATTTTTTTGTATTAGAATAAATATCATTTACAATATACAATGTGTGTTATATAATTTATGATGAATATTTAAGGTTTAAAACTTAAAATGACTTGCTTTGCGTTAAGTGTCTAAACATTATGAATTCAGTCTGCATCATTGCAAGAGTTATATGAGTTATTTTGAAAAAAAGGAAATCTTTGAAGAATGCATTTAATCAGTTACACTGTCAAATGCTGTGGTGGAGTAATAAACCTCCTAACAGCCTTAATATCCTTTACACATTCTATTCATTCCAAATATACTACTTACTTAACTATTAATGATAAAAAGGAAGATAATATATTACGTGAAGTATAGAGTGCTGTATAGAGTATACAGTAGCAGAGAGAACTTTAATAACATTGTTTTTCCCTTTTTTTTTTACTATTCAAAGGAGAATAGAAACTTATTAGATATTTTAGGATGATATTAACTAACAGTGAAGATAGTTCATGGGAATAGACAAAATAGTGAGTAAAGATAAGCTGAGGATGTTGTGGATTTCGTTGTGGCAGAAACGCAAAAATTCCACTTCCTTAAGGAAATAGTGTTTACAAAGAAATCTAAAATAGAAAAGTAGAACTAAATTCTGGAGTAAAAAAATCCACTTACATAATACTACAGATTTTATTTGGGAAGTAGAAGATAAAAGTGCCTCAGGGTCATTCTGTTCAGCTTGGCTGAAATTCTACTTAACTCTGAGATCCTTACATTTATAGAATCATAGAATCATAGAATCACCAAGGTTGGAAAAGACCCCCAAGATCATCCAGTCCAACCATCCACCTCTCACCATTATTGCTCGCTAAACCATATCCCTCAGTACAACATCTAAATGTTTCTTGAACACCTCCAGAGTCAGTGACTCCACCACCTCTGTGGGCAACCTGTTCCAGAGCCTGACCACTCTTTCAGAGAAGATTTTCCTAACGTCCAATCTGAATTTCCTCTGCTGTAACTTGAGGCCATTCCCTCTACTCCTATTGCTAGTTACATGGGAGAAGATTTTGATCCCCCACTCACTACAGTCTCCCTTCATGTAGTTAACGAGAGCAATAAGGTCTCCCCTAAGTTTCCTCTTCTCCAGACTGAACAATCCCAGATCCCTCAGTCACTACTTATAAGGCCCTTCTCTGCCTTTCTCTGAACTTGCTCTGGGGCCTCGTTGTCTTTCTTCTATTGAGGGTCCCAAAACTGAACACAGGACTTGAGATGTAGCCTTGGTAGAGCTGAGTACTGAGGGATGATCACTTCCCTACTCATGCTGGCAACATTATTTCTGATATAAGCTAAGATGTCATTTGCCTTCTTGATCACCTGGGCAAAATGCTGGTTCATGTTCAGCCAAGTGTAGACCAATATCCCCAGGTCCATTTCCTCTGCACAGTCTTCCAGCCACTCTGCCCCAAACCTGCAGTGTTGCCTGGGGTGGTTGTTGCTAATGTGCAGGCCTCAGCATTTGTCCCTGTTGAACTTCATCCTTGTTGACCTGAGCCCAGCAATCCAGCCTGTCCAGATACTTCTGTAGGGCCTTTCTACTCCCAGGCAGAATCATCACTTCCTGCTTACTTAGTGTTATCTGCAGTATTACTGAGAGTGCACTCAATCCCCTCATCCAGGTCATCAATTAAGATATGAAAGAGGGCAGGCCTCAATACTGGCCCCTGGGGAATACTGCTCATAATCAGTTACCAGCTGATTTAAATTCACTCCCCATTACTCTCTGGGCTTGGCCATCCAGACAGTTCTTTACCCAGCATTTCTGCTTGTGAGTTAAATGATTCCAGTCTCATCAGTGTAGGAGCATATTGAATTTATGTTGTCAGCGTCTCCTCGTGAGTTTTCAGCAATCAGCTATGTGTAATCAATGGTTATGAATGTCTATAAGATTTGCTACAAATATATGAAGTCAGTATTCTTAGTCTGCTGGGTTTGCACTGGCTGCATTAATTGTACATGCAAGAAAGGCAAAAAGGCTTTGGCCACTTTTTTTGTAATATTGTTTGACTATCAGTTTGGCTGCCTTCCCTTCGTGCCAATTTGATCTTCTTCCCACTTCACACTCATTTATCAGATTCCATGGATAGCAGTTGACACTTTGCATGGAATAGTTTTGGCTTACTATCTCAAAATTTGCTGAGGTTAAGGACCAATTTAAGTAAGAAGATCTGTACTACCTTCAGAAGCTCTCCATATCACAAGTGTTGCTGTCTTGCAATATTTACAGCAATAGCTCTGGTTTGCTGTGCACCTTTTCTACTTAGCGATTAGACATGATTTTTATCATGAAAATATGTACATTTTTAATGTTTGATATAGAATTGCACTAAAAAAGAGCCAAATTGAGCCATTAAAAAAAAAATCTATCTATTCATCATAACTTCTATATTTCCATTTGCTTCTGTCTTGAATATTTGTTATTTAAACAGTATTATCATAAAAATTCAATAGAAATTACTGTTGAATTTAGGAGTTCATAAAACAGTATTACTGTTTGTTGAGATTTATTTAGTGTTCTTCACAAATGAGTGTATCCTTTTTGTTGACAAATAAGGCACTTTTTTTTTTTTTTAACTGTAATAAATGTCCTTTTATCATAAATTCTTTTGCTAATATATGAAGTTAGTATTCTTGCTCTGCTTGAATTGGTTTGCAGTGGTTGAATGAATTGTATGTGTAGGAAAAGACAAAAATTATTTATTAAACATAGTTTAAGACACAAAAACTGTTTCAAATTATGGAGAAAAAAGAAGAACGGCATTTATCAATGTAAAATTTTTTGAACAACGTAGAGCTTCCATATGGTCATGGCCAGGGAAAAGCAAGGACAGACAATCAGCAGGGAATGATATTAGTTAGCTGGTTTTGTCAACTTTGACAACATCAATGTGATGAAGATAGGGAAATACCAGAGTACCTCCTCCTTTCTTTACCTAGTGCCTACTCTTTGTTCAAGAGACCTCATGACAAAACGAAGTGCCAGAGCACAGATGGCATCCAGATAACCATAGTGGAGGCATGGCTAGACATGGCTGAGGATGGCAAACAGTATCAGAGGATGGCTATACGTACCAGACTTGATCCATCCCAGGGCTCATTGAAATAGACATCACTACAGTGAAGTTTTACAGAGAAGTGTTATAGAGAAAATACTGAAACTTCTTTGTTGTTTCTTGTGCCTTAAGTGTATGAGATGTCTCTAATCTTCACCTGTTCAGGTGACTCCCTTTGCGTGCAGAGGTTCTTTCAGGCATCTCTTAGCCACACATGTTGCTCTACAGCCAAGTGGGTGTTGTGGTAGGCTACAAAGAATGCTGTCATGATGGAGTTTGGGTGGAGGAAAAAATTCTTATATACAGACATACAAAGACTCAAACTCAGAACTATTCACAGTGTGTTTATTGGGCTGAAAGTTTGGTACTTTCACATTCAGATGGATAGAATAGCTCAATAACACCATCAGGGAGCTCAGCTGTTTTGGTGGATACTAAAATTGATCTTTAGAGTATTTAATGAAGTATGATAAAAACAGAGTCAATGTGAGGGTAGAAAGTGCAGTGAAAGTATAGACTGTGATCAATTTTAATGTTTTAAGTACGGATCAATATTCTATATTTTTCTTGTACTGGGGAGTACTCTATCCAATTCCAACAACTCAAATACACAGTCATTAAATTCTGTACAATAAATTGCACATCTTACAAATACAAAGTGTGTTACCATCATATGAAGATAATGATTTAATACTGGCTTACGGGAAAAGATACTAGCTTTCCATTCAACAGTAGTATTCCAGATAAAGTCGTTTGTAGTATGGGACTACACACATACAATTCAGTAGCTGTGTTATCTATATTTGCAGTGTGAAACTTCCATATATATTTTGCTGCTCACCTGTTCAACTTGCCTCCTGCCAGGTACTATATTAGGGATGAAGTTTATTTTCAGAAAGCTGACATGCCCTCCATTTATCTGTTGATAAATTTCTAATTACTACTTATAAATTTCTAAATTACTACTTAGTTTTAATTGTAGAAAATTGTATAACTTCACTCCTCTTGAATCTTTTATTTTAGGAAAAACTGTTAATGTAACTATATATAGGATTAAAAAAATATATTTTTATTATCCTTTACAATTTTTGTCTTCTTCATGCCTATAAAATAGTGGTAAATTCTGATGGTATACATTCAAAAACAAACAGACAGACAAACAAACAACATTTTTTGCGTAATTCAATATCAAAATATTTATCATTGGAACTGGAGGTGACCCATGTGTTTGTTTAATTTTTCCCTCCTGGGAACCTGAATTTAGGAGGGACTTGGTAAAAACAGATATGGCAGCTGAAAGTGAATGTAATCAGAGAAAACATTTAATGACTCAAGATACTGTTTAGGTAGCTTCTTCTCAGATTTTTGTTATTATTCATTTGAGCAACTTGAACAGTATCGTATGAATTAGATACCATTACATAATTTTTTGAGCTGTCTTGCATAACATTTCTGTAGTAAAGTTAGGACCAAATCAGAAATCTAAATCCAAACTCATACCTACATACACTCTGGGATTTTTATTTTGATTCCAGCAATAATATCCACAAAGTGGAAGTATTTACTTCTGTTGCTACTGCTACAATCATGCTTGATTGACTACATATATTATTTTGAAACTATCAAGTGATTTTTTTTTAATTTCTACTAATATTTTTTAAAGATAATAGTAGCTAATTTAAGGACATACTTCTTAAGCTATTTTTTTTCCTGTTAAATATTGAATTATTGATTGTTGTTACTGTTGTAAATTTATTTTTAAATACTTTACAATGACACTTAGAGCTCTTGAATTCCTGTTTCATTCCATTGTCATGATTCCCAGACATCCTGGTCTTCAATAGACTTATAAGACACTAGACAAAGTTTCTGTGAACAGAAATTACCATAAGAAACCTGTAATATCCAGTAAATAAATGCGATAATGCAATAATGAGGTATGGTTTGGGATGCTCAGTCAGTTTGGGGTTTTGTTTCATTTTTTCATTTGTTTAGTTGTTGTGGTTATTTTGTTGTTGTTGCTTGTTTGTTTGCTTTTGAGATATATGTTCAGTATCTTTTTTTCCTTAATTTTATTATCACCTTACTGTTTTGCTTTACCACCACATATGTCTCTAAGATGGCGTATTCATTATCATCTCTAAAGGGATAATATTATTTTGTTGTTTTTTATTGCTCCAGCTATTCAACACAAGCCAATGGCTAATTACAGAAGCTGTGCTGGTTCATATCATTTGTGAAAAGGCTAATGGTAATTTTTACTGACATAAAAAGAAAACAGTAAGTGGCATTAATGCTCTGCCCAAATTTGTCTTCAGAAAAGCTTATGTCTTTCATCTCAGTCCATTGTTTTGTGGTGTCATCTTGAAATCAGCCATCCAAATATCTACTAAACATACAAGTGACTACTGAGCAATTAATCTTGTTTCATATTGTTTGATATATTGTTTGAAGTAAAAAGTGCTTTCTTTCTGAGTAAAGAGCATACTCTACCAGGCTGTTTAATGTAAGTGGAATGAAAGACACTAAATCCTGCTCAAAATAGGTATTTTTTGAAAATTCTAGCGTTCACATTTCTTGAAAGCTATTCTAAGTGCTATAGCTTGCTCAGCAAATAGGAGAAAAAACATTTCCCTTTCCCTTTTCTGATCTTGTTACAGTTGCATGTGGTAAAGTGGTTGGCATTATCTGGAGCAGTAGGCCCATTAGGCACAATAACGTGACTAATTAAAGGATATTGCTCACAGGGGTTGCAAGATCTCACTTCAATACACCCCACATCAATGAGAAGAGGAGTGTTTCATTTAATTTCTAATCTGAGAACTCGACATGTTGTGTCACACATCCTCTGATCTGATAATTATTCAAATCTCCAATTGTGTATAAAATCTCTGTGTTTTTGTTTGTTTGTTTGTTTTTAATGTTTGAGGCTAGAAAACAAGAAGTGTTTTCTTCAAAGCTAGGTAAATGCAAACAGATTCTTAATGAACAACAGTATGTAATGAGATATTCAGGTTTTTTTGAACTATAACATCACTGAAGTCATATTTCTAAACTTTTTATTTGTCTTTCCACTTATTTAATGCACACACTTCTTTTTTTATCAGAATACATGTGTGCAGAGCAGAATATTAATAATGTTCTCTCAGAACATAAAAATGCTTAAAGAATGTTTATGCTGTTAGGTGTAAAAATGCAGGCCTAAACTGAAGTTGTTCTCTTCCTTTAGTTTCACTGAAAAGTTTTCCCTTGTTCTTTTAAATACAAACACTGAAGTAATAAAAACAACAAACAATCAAACAAACTGAGAACAGTATATAGGGAGATGAACTGCATTTAAAGGAAAAAATAATCCACTATTTATTTAAAAGCACAATGGGTAAGAATGAACGGTTTGAATGTCAGGGGAAAGTTCTTTACTTTGAGAGTGGTGAGGTACTGGAACAGGCTGCCCAGAGAGGTTGTGGAT
>JAOWBP010000001.1:27328210-27344191 GCA_028571105.1 Tragopan temminckii | reverse complement strand
TTTGAACCATTGTTTCTTAATCTCACGCTGGGTATACAGATATTAAAAGAACCTCCTCTCCCTCCTATAAATTGGAGTGAGACAAGTGTCCAAAACTAAAAGCCTTACTTTGAATTGAAGGTGCACAGCTGGGGAGCACACTCACACACTGCCAGGCAATGAGAGAGAGGGAGTGTCCTGTCACTTCCTCCCATGACTCCCTCTGAAAGCCAAGTCCTCTGGGGTATGTAGTTCTGCTCTTCTGAGAATCAGATATCCAGAAAATTGTCAGTCCATGGAACTGGAGTATTAACTCTATAAGTCCCCATGCTTTACATGATGTTATGATGTGGAATACCCATAACAAGAATGGCCTACTAGCTGTAGGGCTAGCTGTAGCACGTGGTCCATCTAGTACAAAGTTTTTAATGTTCTGTTCTTTTTCATTTAGGCTGGAGGAATCCCAAGCATCCATACAAATGGGAAGGAGCAGTCCTTGAGAGCAACCCTGCAGAGAAGGACCTGGAGGTCTTGATAGATGAAAAGCTTAACATGAGCCAGCAGTGTGCTTTTGCAGCTCGGAAAGCAAATGGGATCCTGGACTCCATCAGAAGAGAGGTGGCCAGCAGGGACAGGGAGGTGATTGTACCCCTCTACTCTGCTCTTGTGAGGCCCCATCTGGACTACTGCGTCCAGATCTGGAGCCCCCAGTACAAGAAAAACAGGAAGCTGTTGGAGAGGGTCCAGAAAAGAGCCACAAAGATGATCAGGGGACTGGAGCACCTCCCCTACGAAGACAGGCTGAGGGAGCTGGGCTTGTTCAGCCTGGAGAAAAGAAGGCTGCAGGGTGACCTCATTGCAACCTTTCGATACTAAAAGGAGCCTACATAGAGGAGGGGAATCAACTATTTGAAAGGCTAGATAACTGAAGGACAAGGGAAATAGTTTTAAGTTGAGGGAGGGAAGACTTCAGTTGGATGTCAGGGGGAAGTTCTTTATAGAGAGAGTGGTAAGGTGCTGGAACAGGCTGCCCAGAGAGGTTGTGGATGCCCTGTCCCTGGAGGTGTTCAAGGCCAGGTCAGATGGGGCCTGGGCAGCCTGGTCTAGTATTAAATGTGGAGGTTGGTGGCCCTGCTTGTGGCAGGGGGGTTGGAGATTCATGATCCTTGAAGTCCCTTCCAACCCTGGCCATTCTGTGAAGAATCATAAAACCATGACAGCCAGTTATGCACAGATATAGAGCAAGAACTAAACATATTGTACTAATTGCTAATGTTTGTGTGCATATGGATAGAGTGCTATTAACAGAGTAAAAGCATTTCCAGACTGATAATTAATAGGATACTTCTGTGATGCAGCAGAGGTAAATTATTATAATAAAGTACTTTTGGAGAGATGGAGGACTTGGAAAGGTCCCAGGTACTCCAAGGAGCTGAAAGTGATCAGTAGAAGAAATTAGATGAGGGTCAGCAGGAAAGGCAGATAAAGAAGAAAACAACTAATAAAAATACCCTGGAAAGCTAGTTTATCCAAAATAGTTAAGAAAATTACCCTTTGTAAGTGGTGACCTTTCACTAAGATGTTCTTCCTCCTGTTCAGATGGAACTTGCTCTATTCCAGTTTGTGCCTATTGCCCCTTCTCTTGTTTCTGGGTACCACTGAAAAGAGCCTGTCTCCATCTTCTTGACACCTGCCCTATAGATATTTATAAGCATTGACCAGAGCAACCAGATTCTTTTCCTCAGAGGTTCTTTCCAGCAGCTCATCCCATAACTTATACTGATGCATGCAGTTATTCCTCCCCACGTATAAAACTCTTTCCTTTCTTGGATCTCATAGGATTCCTCTCTGCCCATCTCTTCAGCCTGCCCAGGTCCCTCTGAATGGCAGCACAGCATTCTGGTGCGTCAGCCACTCCTCCCAGATTTGCATCATCAGGAAACTCACTGAGAGTGCATTCTATCTCTTCATCGAGGTAACTGATGAAGATGTTGAGCAAGACCGGACCCAATCTATCCCTGAGGAACATTGCAAGGTACAGGCCTCCAACTAGACAGCATCATTGATCACAGCACTCCAAACTCTGCCAGTCAGTGACTTCTCAATGCATCTCACTGGCCACTCAATTATCCCACACCTCTTAATCTTACCTATGAGGATGTTATGCAAGTCAGTTTCAAAAACTTGCTGAAATTAAGACAGTCAACAATCGTTTCTGTCCCTTCCTCTTCCCAGCCAGCGATGACATCCTAGAAGGCTACCAGAGAGTTCAAGCATGATTTTCTCTTGGTGAACTCATATTGACTACTCCTGATAACCTCAATTTTATCCACTTGCTTGGAGATGACATGGTGCTCCATCACCTTCCGAGGGATGGTGGTGAAGCTGAAGGGCCTGTAGTTTTCCAGGTCTTCTTTCTTGTCCTTTTTGAAGACTGAAGTGATATTTCTTCCTATCTTCAAGCACCTTTCTTCTTTCTCTCAAAAGTTTTAGAAAGAGATTTGACAATCACTTCTGCCAGCTCCCTCAGCACACATGGGTGTATTCGATTGGGCCAATACGTACCTCTAATGACCATAAGGAGTACTATAAGGACAGGTACATGGACCTATTCCTCTACAGATGGTAATAGCAGTGAGGAAACAGTTTGTGCTTTGGAGAAAACTGGAGACTTGATATTTTGATCATGTATATTGTATAGCATTGAACTTACCTTGTAGGTGAATTCATTATTCAATCTCGCTAAGGTTGCTGCATAAAATCAAAAGCATAGGAAAGAAAGAATACTATAATTTCCCTTCTGAAAATATCAGATATGTAATAGATTTAACATATTTATCAGATGGAAAATATTTTGACCTTTTGCTTTATTTTGTAATGTTTTCTGACCTTCATGGGCATGTTTAAAAAGAGTATTTTCTTAATTACTTTTCAGTTCACTAACACCTCAATCATCCCAAAGCTGATCCATCTGCTATTCTTTGTTTTATTTTTGAGTTGCACCAAGTGAAAATAATTTGATGCATTTCTAATGGAGTTGAAGGTTAAATCTCAAAATCTCTGAAGAAATTTGAATGAAATGGAAGTAAGTTCCTGTCATTATTTGAACAGTTAGTTCAATTTCAAGACTTAATTACAAAAACAATTCTCCACCACTCTTAGGGCTTGTTATGCAGCACTTGTCTTTCACTTTTTATGTTAAAAGAATGTATGCTATACAGACGCCTAGATGTCATAAAATCATGGAAAAATAAAATAATTTGAGTTGGGCAGGACCTTTAAAGGTCATCTAGTCCAATTCCTCTGCAATGAATAGTGATATCTACAATTAAATTACTCATATCCTGATCCTGTCTGACCTTGAATGTCTCCAAGGACAGAGCATATACCACCTCTCTGGGAAACCTGTTCCAGTATTTTGCCACTCCTATTTAAATCTCTCTTTTATTTTGAAATCATTTTCCCCTGTCCTGTCACCACAGACCTCTATCCTTACATTCCTCAGCTTGTGTTGATAGTAGAGGTTGTCACAAGCCACATGCAGGACTGTGCAATCGGCTTTGTTGAATCTCATGAGGTTCACCTGAGCCCATAGCTCTATCCTTTTTAGGTTTCTGGATGTTCTCAAATTATGTCACTGTCTTACATGTACCTTAACACATCTTCCAAAATGTCAATATACAAAAGAACTATACCGTCCATAGCACAATGAAACTGAATGTGGTAAGTGTACAAAATAACAGCAAGATCAATGGCTCTGTTGTCAGGATAATATATTTTAAGAGTTATGATATAAGCCATAAAACATTAATTTGTATCCCAGATATGGATATATCCCTTATTTTTAAAGAAAAGTCAAGGACAAAATTCACTCATATTGCTACGCACATTCCTATTGGTTTATTTATAAATCAGGCTCCACTTGAAAAAATAGTCTCCTGATTCACTCCTGTTTTGGGCTAATGTATTTTCTTACAATAAGCAATCACACAGTAGTGAAAAAGTATGTTTGATGAGGCATTTTTAGTGGTATCCAATTTACTTACTTCTGGATGAGAGTTCACAAAAGAGATGAGCTCAAGTACAAGCCACAAGTGTTATTCCTATCAGATTTCTTCTATTGTGTGTTGGACTTTCGCTTTGAAGCCTGCTTAGGAAGAGAGAACATGAGGTGAGGGTAGAAAGAAAAAACAAACAAAATCAAAATAAACCAAACCTAAACCGAACTAAATCAAACCAAACCAATCTTCAATAATACCATGAAAAAAAAAAAAAAAAAGTTTCTATAGATAGACAATGTGGCAATTATGTGGAGTCATGTCTCACACGCTATATGCCCACTGCACAGGACTTATTATGGGATATTTTATCACAGAAAGGGGAGAATCAAGATGATTTGGAGAGGAATGTGTGATTTATGTTCTCACAGATAACTAATTCCCAAGGCACATGTAGAAACTGGTCTACCCGCCCTCAGTTTTTCAGGTGGATATGTGCCAGTTTCATTTACCCATACCTCATTTTCTTTCTTCACCAGGAAGGAAGGAAGGAAGGAAGGAAGGAAGGAAGGAAGGAAGGAAGGAAGGAAGGAAAAAAAAAAAGAAAAAAAAGAAAGAAAGAGGCCTGTCATAAGCTCTCTCCCACTTTTCCATAGAGAGTTATATACATGCTGTCATCTCCATTGGCCTCTCAAGTGTTTCATTTAATTACGGAACCATGAGGGACTTCACAGAGAGAAATGGCGATATATTATTATTATTATTATTATTATTTATTTATTTATTTATTTATTTCCCAAATCAGAACTTTGTATTCACCTGGAGTCTGATGATCTCAGTTAGAGGTTTGTAAGGTCACATTCTGGTTGGATGAAGTGGAAACAGAAAAAATGTGTTCAGCATTAATGCATGACAACTAGTCAAAGAATTTCACACAGCTTAGAAAACACACACAAACAGCATTTACTTCTTTACAGAAAGTCTTTTGTGTTGTGTTGCTAGACGTTTATTTATTTTTTTACTGGTCACACAAAATGATGAGAGTGGGGTGACCATTTCCTATAGGATTGCAACAGTTTCAAACATAGGTTAAATTTTATGCCCTAAACTACTTTGAAGTGTTCTTTGATTTGTCAGCAGCATGAAACACTAGAGGAGGAAAGCAAAAGAATACAAGGTAAAGGTCAGTTCCTTTCTAAAACTGAAAAATACAAGCATTTGTAGAGATGGAGCTTAGTTCTTTAATTTCACCAGGGAGTAAGTTCAGATATTTCCAACCTGTCACCTGGCTTTGCAATTCATCAGGCACCTCACGCTGCCAGAACTGGCACATGGACTTTCTGAGGTGTTCCTGAGAAAGAGAAAGGGGGTGGGCAGATGATAAAATCTTAGTTAGGAAGTAAATGTGTCCTTTGACCCCAGTAGCCATACAGGAAACCTGAGGTTGCTCAGGTTAGGAGGAGAAATTGATATCGTAGTTTTGCTTCCTTTCAAAGAATCTGTGAAGAGTTAGTATGAATACAGTAGGAATAAATATAGTGGAAGTACAGGTTAAGACTTATGACTAAAGAGAACTTCAGAAAATATTTGCTTCATAAAATGTTTCTTAAAGAGTTTTACAGGTGAGAATTTGTCAGTAGAAAGCTCAAATATGTTTATTAGATTTGAAAATTACTCAAATCTCTTACAACTTTCTAGAAAATATTAGTCAAAAGGAAAATAAGAATCAAAACACCACATTGAGTTTAAATAGATATATTCTTAGAATTAAGAAAAACTATTAAAATTAGGTTCATTCCATTTGTTTTTACACACTTCCCTCGACCATTCATGTGTTGCATTATTTGTCCTAAGTATTACTTTATAATCAAAGTAAAGAGAATGCATAACACCTGCACTACCTTTGTAGTATATTCTATGGTCCTTGTACCCTTTATCATTCAAGCAGGATAGCTTCTGCCTTCTATTCTCAATGTTAACCTCCTCTAAAACAGATCAGCCAACTCATGTCCAAACTTCACTGCACATAGATCTAACATGTTATATGTATTCACACATCCTTGCCCACATCTTCCATATTCAACATTTTCTGTTTTGCACTTCTCTTGTGTTTGTAGCACAACACAAGGTCTCATTCTCTCACCTTTACACATCTTTGTGATATTTCAGCAGACATGTAGGTGAATTGCGATGCCTAAAGAATGTTCTGACTGTAGAGAAACTCAGTATGGTGAGCAGCTTTATGCCATGCTGTAGATTTTGGGAGCTGGGAAGGGTGATGCATAGCCCCAGTTGGATGAGATAGGAACTGAACTGCTCAGTGAGATTATCTGCTGCATTAGGTAGGGTCCCTTGAGTGATCTCATACACATGTAGTGCAGGCACTGAGGTGAACCAGAATCAGGGCATAATTCAAAATGAAACTCAATACCCTATTAACATACCATACCCTTCAATCTTTTGTGAAAGTCAGATTTTGGTCTGAAAACTCTGTCCTGACTGTGAAGCCACATTTCTGTTGATGTATAAATGAAGTTTTGGATGTTATTTCTTCAGCATTTTTGATGAAATAATTACTTGTCTCCAGAAACAGTAGTTCTTTGAGAAACATCCCTGTGAGTGAACATTGAATGGTAGCACACTGGAGTTCACTTTTTGGTAGATCCTTATTCATATATGATTTTTTATATTTTGATTTAAATAAAATAATTTAACAATGTAACTTTACACATAGTATTCTTTTCATACATATACAGATGCAAAACAACTCATTTAAAAGCATTTAAATCTGTGCAGTTTGTAGGGAAACTGAGATTCAAATATGAAGTCCTTGTGATCCAAAGGAAATCATGCTTTAGTATTTCAGAAAGGTGAAAAGCATGTCAGCATTGTCCTTTACATTTGTGGAATGTTAACACTGCTTGTGGCATGATCATCTGACAGCGCAAAATGGCTGTCTGTTCTTTATTTTAAATATCTTCCTTTTTATATGAGGTACCACAGTCTCAAAAACTTACTGAGTTTGAATGAATCAAATCACTTTTCTATTTTACTCTCCCAAAGAATTCTGTAGATGCCCTTACCTTTTAAAAATCAAGAAAGGAATTTTTGACTGACTTTTTTCTCCTTGAAAATGAAAAAAACAATGTGTTTTTTTTTTTTTAATTTAATATCTACAGCCAAAATATTTCAGCATTTTAGAAGTGCAACTTTGTATATCTTTTTTTTTAAATCGCAAGTGCAATCTACAGACCTGAAGTGTTGTACTTCAGTTATGTTATATCTAACATGGGGAAAAAAAAGAATTTATTTATACAAATCTCAAAATATATTAAAAAAAAAAAATAAGTCAGAAAAGGATGGAAAAGCACTGTCTTTTAACAATCCACTCTGGTATAAGAAAAGTCATTTTTTGTTGTCCATAAAAATTTAGCAAAGATTTGTGTTAAATTATGTACAATAGATCTATGTAGTTCTACCTGTGTTAAAAGTAAGGAGTATTCCAAATGCAAGATTATATGAAATTCTCTCCAATTTTCTAACCTTAGCTAGAGATTAATTGCATTTTTGTTTTGGTAATAATATTTTCCATGGACATAATTATATCATTGCATAGATCTTTGTAAAAACCCACTAGTGTATTTTCAGTAATAATCTAAGTAGAAAAGCATCAAGTAGAAAATAATCTAAGTAGAAAAGTAGAAGAGTTAGTCTAGTTAGTCTAAAAATTATTCTACTAATCAAGAGCCATAGTTGAGCAATGCAATGCCACCACATATGGATGAGTAATGATGAGCAATATTTTTTTCCTTGGCAGGCTGTCTAAGAGTTCATGAAATTGAAGTAATTAATCTCATTTAATCTTGTTGATGTCATATACATGCTAAAAAAAGAAATTTACTTTTTTTTTTTTTTTCTTGAGGAGAAGAACCTGGAATAGCAGAACATAATTCTTTGTCACTGAACAATCACTATCTGATAAATTGTAATGAAGATCTTTAGGTCAGAATTTAATGAATACAACTTATACTGAAGTAAAAAGTTATAGGAACCTTCTGTCAACAGTCTGGCTTCTTTTTATCATGCAGATGAAAGAGGCCAGGAACTGTATGATCTGTGAGAAGATCTTTACAATTTATTCTCAGTAAAAGCATGAGCACCTGCCTCAGAGGCATTGTTACTTCTTAGCTGCTTGGATCACTAGCAACAGGAAGTCTGCCAGGAAACCAAATAACTATAAGAGCTGGGAACTTGAAATAAATCAGTAAAAAGTAATGATAATGTAGCTACAAGAACAGAGAACCAATGTCCTTGACATCCATTGGAATTTGCTAGGCAGAGTGTGTTGTCTTCTGAGGGAGATTCTTCTTGAACTTGAGGAAGACTTCTATAGCTGCAGTAAAAATATGCAAAAAGTTTTTTAGGCTGAATGAGACTTAGAGATTCCTAAGACACAAAAGGTAATTTCTGCTTAATAACAATGATAGCAAGATACTAGAAATAATCCTTTAAATGCACCTTTGGAGATATCTAGTCTACACTTCTGATCAAGGCAAGACTTTCCAAATCTAGACCAGTTAAATGTGGCTTTGTCTAACTAACTGTTGAAGCTCCCAAGAATGGAGATCCACAGCCTCCCCAAGCAACCACTTACAGTTACCACTGCACTAACTTACCAGTGAATAATATTTTCTTATTGTCCAGTGTAAATTTCCCAAGATGCAATTGTGTGGTTGTCATGGTTTTATGATTTTTGCTTATCAGTATTTCATATCATAACATCATGTAGTGCACTGGGAGTTGAAGAGTTACTGCTCCAGTTCTGGGCACCTGTCCAGAAGAGAAAGAGAGCTACATTCCCCAAGGGGCTTTGCGTTCAGAGAGGTCACCTGATGTCCCTTTTTCCCTTCGGCTCTCCTCCATGCTGCTCACCCAACTGCGCATCTCACCTCAGCATATGGTGAGGCCTTCAGCTTCTCAGACACCTTTCTCTCACTGCATTTGAGATATTAGCTTCAATTCTAATTATATTGTATTATGGTGTGCTATCTTGCATTCCGATACCATAGTTAGTATATTAGCTCATATCATTGCCGCTGTTTTTAATTATTCGGGGTCCCCTGTTTCCCCTTTTCTGGAGGCACAGATTTGCAAATCCCTCTGCCCCGCTAGTCATGAAACTGGGCCGATCCAGCACCTAAACTGTCAACAATGGCTCTTTCCCCTTGTTGCATTGTCTAACACAGGTGACAAGAGTTTTTATTATAGACTTCTCTTGAATCCTCTTAGACATAGCATTACCAGATTAAACAATCCCACATACCTCAGATGTTCCTCATTGATACAAAACTGGACTCCATATTCAGTATGTAGCCTTACTAGTTCTGTATAGAAATAGATGGAAATCTTCACTGGAACTTCAAGTTGTTCTGCTTTTACTGTAGTTGAATGTGAATTTTTTCTAGTTTACAGTGAAAGTGTCTTATTGAATACGAATCCAACTTTCATTCACTATAATCCCCACATCATTTGCTACAAGGCTGTTGCCTTGCCATCTCTTCTCCATCTGCACTGATTCCCTTCCTTGTGGTCCCTTCCAACCCTGGCCATTCTGTGATTCTGTGATTCTGTGATTCTGTGATTCTGTAATATAGATGTTCACCACTTGCAAGGGGGAGAAATTTTCATCCTTTTAGATGACGTGAACTATTTAATTCTACAGATTTCCAAAAAGCCTAATAAATAATTTCCTGTTAATAGGTAATCTTAATTTGTTTGGAGTCCTAGATGATTGTAGTAATGTGTACATATCTTCATTTAAGTTAAAGAACAAAGGCCCTTCTTCCTTTCACTTGTATCAGCATTGCAGTTATGTAAGCTAAGTCAGAAAACACTATTATGACACACAGAAGAAAAAAAAAATCGATAACAGTCAGCAAGAACAGTTGCGAGTCATTGTATTTCACTTAATTATATGCTTCTTAGAATTTCTTTCATTGTTTTTGTTTGTTTGATTGCTTGTTTTCCACGCTTTATTTTCTAAAGTTGTTTTAAGGATATTTTTTTCTTCTGACAGTTTGTTTTCTTTTGGTTCTCTTTCTTCTTTTTCTCTCCTTTTTATTTTTCTCCACTTTTACATTTCTATGTACAATAAAAGGGATATACTCAACAATCTAATTTAATCAGTTCTAAAACTCACTGTTGAATTTTTCAGGGAGATTCAGATTAATGCTTCCATAATTGCTAATCTTGAACCTTTGCAACTAAGGTTAATTTGATGTCCTGTACTGGTAACTGCTGAAACGACCAAAAATCAAATTACACCAACCATCACAGTGATTGAATTGTGAACTGGAGCTCATCAGAAATTGGTAGAACAATTGTGCATACCTGCACAGAAAGTCTTGTGCTACTGAGTTTCTTCTGATTGAAGTGAAGTTAGCAGAAAACTTGTCCATTAATTCCAAAGAGTGAAGACTTGGCTTTGTGTTCTTATGTTATTACTTGTGACACTAAGCCTCTTATTAAAATAAATATCTAATGATATTTCTGACATGAGAAACCAATAATGAGAGTATTAATTGAAACTTGTATCCGGTCAGTGTCTGGACATTTCCTCACAGCAAGCAAAACAGAATTTTTTTAAAAAAGTATTGCATATGCATTGTTTAGTGCGAGGTAAGACACACTTTATGCAGGATAGCTGTTAGCCTCTTTAACAGAAAGAATAAATAGAAGCAAATTTTATTATATAAAGCTTTAAACTCATCATATTCTCTTGAAAAGCAATGTACTGGTTATTCTTTAAGTCATTGTATGCAATTCTACCTTAATGACATTTGTGTCTTGAAAATCATAGTTGGAATTGTTAGTACAGTATATCTATAGTCCTAGAAGATATAAGTTTTGTTAAAATAGAAGAGTTTTAAAGATGGTGCATTACAAGCTACTACCTGAATTTCAAAGCTTTATCTTTGTATTTCAAAATGCATTGATACAATGCAGAAATAAACAGGGAAGAAATAAATATTATACAATGCAAATGTAAGTAATGTAAAAAGTAAATGTAGCAGAATGAAGCTTTTCTTCCCTCTTCCCTTCTTATTCCTTCTCTTCCCTTCCAAGAATGATACAAAATAACTGTCTTACAGTATAGCTTTGTACTCATATTTGACTCTTTTTATTGAACTTTCCATTTGCTTTTTCTCTAGGCTTTTTTCTTCACCATGAAGTGCACCTTCTAGCAATCTCTATTTTTTTTTTCTCATTTGAAAAATGCACACTAAATATACTAAACTGTACTTACGAAATTTTGTTCTAATGGCCTTTAACATTTGATCAACTGCTGATGATATCTGTTACTTTGAGTGTTATACATGTACAAAATTGTAAGAATAACAAAAATATTACTTCAGAATTAGGATATGCATGAAAGTTCAAAGGAATACACTCCAGAAATGTTATTGTGACATACTTGGAGACTTCAGATATGCTAGATTTCTTCGCTGGGATCCAAAGAAAGTGGGGTGCATTGCTCCTGAAGGACAAAATTTACATGTAGCTTTATTGATGAACAATTTACGAGCTTGGCTGGATGCTACCCGGCATCAATTACAGTTCTTGCAAGGACCTAGCATGAATTTACTCACAATTAATGAGGTGTCAGCAAAGTTGAAAGAAATGTATTGATATCCAATAGTAAAGTAATCAAATTCTTACAAGGCCAAGTAATATGAACATCTTTTCAGAGAGTTTTCATCTATCTTAAATGCCATAAACAGATTCGCTACTCTTCACAAAAGGGAAGGAAGAGTGCTAGAAAGTACAGTGCTAGGAATTTTCAAATACTGAATTAAATGCAAACAAATTGAACCTGTGAAAATGAAAATGTAACTTCTAAGTCATGATATTGGAGATGTATGCAGTTAGATAGATATGTGGACGTATACATTTCTATTTAAAAAGTCAGCTTTGAATGAATGTGCTTGGGGACTCTTTTCCTTTTCTTTTTTTTCTTTTTTTTTTTTTTTTTTTCTTTTTTTTTCCCTCTCAACTCCAGTCCAAATCTTCGGCATCTCATTTGAGTGTTCTAACCATGATGTTCTAAAACAGATTAGTAACACAATTACAGTAACACGGCCATGACTGCTGTGTTTGTAATATATTCAGTGATACAAATAGGCATGAGGTGTGGTCTAAACATTTCCAAGGACCAGCACTGTAACTAGCTGTCAGATTTTAAGGAGGGACAAACAGCCAACCATTTTGTCATCTGATTGCTCCAGCTGGAACCATTCTGGATGAGTAGATGACACAGACCTTCCAGACACCTCTGGGAATAGGAAGTACTTGAATAGAGGATTTTGTGTCTCAGTCATGGATTTAGATGCCCTAATCTCTCTCTACAGTACTGCTGAGTTATACAGGGGCTTTAAATCCAGCCTGTATCTTAACTATTCACACACCCCTATGATCATCTAGTTCTGTCATCAGTCTATCACCACCATGACCACTAAATCACGTACTGAAGTGACACATTTGCACATTTCTTGAAAACCTCTAGGGACAGTGACTCCACCACTTCCCTGACCAGTCTGTTCCAATGCATTAACACTGAAGAACATATTATTATTGAGAAGATATTATATTACCAGTGCATCACCACTGAGAAGAGACTAACTTCCACCTCACTTCAACCTCCTTTCAGGAAGTAGTAGAGTGCTATAACATCTCCCCTGAGCCTCCTCTTCTCCAGGCTAAACAATCCCAGTTCTCTCAGCTGCTCCTCACAAGAACTGTGCTCAAGACCATTCACCCACTTTGTTGCCCTTCTCTGGACAAGCTCCAGGGCCTCAGTGTCTTGTAGTGAGAGACCTGAAACTGAACCTGAGGCAGCTTTGCCAGTGCCAAGTACAGGGGAATGATCACTGCCCTGGTCCTACTCTCTACACTATTTCTGACGCAAGCTAGGATGCCACTGGACTTCTTGGACACCTGGGAACACTACTGTTTAATTTTGGAATCAATATTACTACTAAAATTTTGAAAGAAAAATTTTGCAAACACAGATATTTGAGTCAACTATTACCCAGTATAAGGAGATAAAAAAGTTTTAAAATGAATTAATAGTTAATTTTTTTTCTTAGTTGTAATCACAGTCATATTCTTATAATTGAAACTCATTTCTCAGATATTTTTATTTGCACTTAAGTGAGCTCATTGAAAAAGAAAGTGCTTTTATGAAAATAATTGCTTGGAAACACTCATGAGAAAAAATATTACTCTGTCTTAATAGACTTCATAAACAAATTTGAAAGAATAGAAGTACGTAAGTAATTGGGTCCATGAATTCTCATTCTTAATGTAAGGGCAAGATACATTCAATGTAACATAACTTCAGTGTGGGTAATGAGGACAATAATAAGAATATTAAATTGTGAATATTACTAAAATGTTTATGAGAATGAAGGCATGTTGCAAGTGTTCAAATGCATCAAAGTTGCTCATTTGTTTGAAAGTGATACTATGTAATGGTGCATTAAAATTTCCTGATAAACTACAACTTTTATTTTCCTCCAATTAAAATGGAAATAGGGAAGAGATTCTTTGCATATGCTGGATCATCAGCTTAAAATGTGTTGCCCAAATATCTTAAGCTGTTTGATACAATGATTAGTTTTTAAAAGCGAATATATAACTGATTATACCAGAGTATGTAGTTTGTTGTGAAGCATCATGTAAAAAATTCTTTGATATTTAGTATTCCTATAATGAAATTTTAACTAGCTCTTGGCGCCTCAGGATATTATTGAGAATATGGTAGTAAGTCTCAGTAGGATTTTCCTTGCAAACAATTTTTGATGACACATTATATTAAATGTCTTAAATGAGGATTTGATTACTTCAAAATTAACACAGTTTTTTAATTCATAGTAGTTTGACATCAATGAAGATACACATTTGATAATTCAGATATATGTCCAATGGAGTTAAATAAATAAATGATTTCATAGGGAAAGATAAGAAGTTATACTTGTATAATAAATACAGAAAGATTCAGCTCTTTAGATTAAGATGAGGATGTAATGTTTACTTTCAGAAATCTACACAGAAATCTACAGAGTATTTTGTATAATATCTTCAAAGAGTTTGAGATTACCATGGACCCATACAGAGAAAATCTAGAGAAATGTGAAACATTCCATTTTATCAAAATAACTAACTAACTAACTAAATAATAAAAAGATCTGCATTCTATCTTCACAAAGTATTTGTGTTGGCACATCAGCTGAGTTTGTTTTACTGTTACGATCTGTGAAGACCAAGTGAGTTAGCATTCATATATGTACTCAGTGGTCATCTCAAACTTGAGAACAAAAAGAGAACAAATTCTTGCTTTACATAGGCTCCTTCAGTTCATACATCCTTTTCCAAAATTCTCATATGTTCAAAAAGGATTGCACATCAAATGATCTGATACTATGTTGGCTACAAACATTGAAGATGAGTATAAAATACGATCCTGCATTATTTTTAAATCCACTCAGTAAAACAATTGGATCACTGCAAACCAAATCATCCCTGTACTTTTCTTTGTTTATCTGTCTGTCTGTCTTTCTATTTATCTATCCATCTTTCTCCATTAATTGGAGACAGATGTGTGAAAAATGAATCTAAATGTACTTGCGCTCCTGACTGAGAAGTAAAACCTTCAACATCATGATAGAAAATTGTCAATGTAATTCACTTAATCAGCAGTTTTGAGCAAAGCTGTTAAGCACACCGAGTTGATTGATCTGCTTTTTGTAAAGACAACTAAGAGGGAAAACTGAGGAAAGTACAAATGAAATACAACAAAAAAGCTAAAACTTTATTCTACTCTTATGTTTCCGGAAATAATCTGCAGAGTATGTGTGGTTATATCACAGGAATTAATTAGGCTGATGGACATTATGTGAAATAGTAAAAAAAAAAAAAGCGTATGATATCAGCGTTACTTCTCTGGCTTATTTTATTGAATTTCATACTTTGTACTCAGAAAACATATTTGCTGAAATATACTGAGCTTAAGAAGAGCAGCAGTCAAACAGATAATTGGTACTGTTAATATGTATTCTATGGATCCTGAATTTTGTTCTTCTGGAAACTTTGAAAAATAAAACTAATTTGGGGCATTTGAGTGCATCGTTGCCAGTGCATTCAGTTAAAAAATAATCATTTCCTCTTCTGTGCTGCCTGGCTGGGTGCCTGAATAAAAACCATTAGTGTCTCCTTCCCTCCTCACAAGTCTAGACAATTCATGCCTAAAGAGGAGGATAAGCAGAGGAAAAGGACGTTATTTCAAAGTAATATAGCAGAGAAAAGTCGCTTGTAATAAATCATTTTAAAAATGTGTTTAAAGTTACAATTATAACTTTACTAAAGTGTTTAAAGTTACAATTATAACTGTACTAGTTACAACTAGCAACTGTTTTCTACTGGCTTTGAGCTGTGAAATACATTATAATTCAAAACACGTAATTTAAAGAAACCTTCTTGAGGACCTTAGATTTTCATGAGGCCATTTCAGTCAATATTCCTAATCTTCAATCAAGTTTTTCTCATCTATCTAAACTGCCTTTTGAAGATCTTTTCTTCAGATAAACATTTGTGGGTTACAATTGCAGATATTCAGAAGTTGAAAGCCACAGGCCAAGAAAAACATGCCTAGAAGAATTCAAGTGGTAAAGTTGATAACATATTGATAGATCTCAAAACACAATTAATTCCCTCTCCCCCACCCTTCCCACCCCCATCCTCACACTTCCTATACATGCACATTTCACTAGGCAGATACCAGAAGCAAAGTTTCACAGCTGAAAACACAGCAAGAGCAGGAGTGCTGCCAACTGTCTCTTAGCTCATGTCCTTTCTGTCTATTGCTTGTTTGTGAGTAGACCATGTCTTGCTCCAATTTATAGGAGGGAGATGAGGTTCTTTTAATATCTGTACACCCGGTGTGACA
>JAOWBP010000001.1:27305876-27317779 GCA_028571105.1 Tragopan temminckii | reverse complement strand
TTCTTTCTTTCTTTCTTTCTTTCTTTCTTTCTTTCTTTCTTTCTTTCTTTCTTTCTTTCTTTCTTTCTTTCTTTTTAATTTTCCAATTCTAATTCTGTGAATGTTTCTCTCCGTATAATATGAAATAATAGTTTAAGCCATGGTCACTTGCTTCATTGAATTCTGTTAGTGCAGAAATTTCTTTCAGATAGAAACTGAATATCTACATGAGTGGTAGTCCAGACCGTTGGGCAGAATACTACAGATTGTTCAATGCAGTACAAGTGCAACAGCACTTGAAATAATCACCAATGATTATTCAGTTTATTTGCCACAGTACTATGCAGCAAAGAGCAATACCTAATGCATCTATTAAATCATATGTCAATATCATCTCTCTTTTTCTGACTTCTTATACACAATTATAGCTATCTCAAATAGTTGTTAAAATGTGGTAGAATTTTAGTAGATCTCCCATTCAGTCACTGAAATACAAAACTGGATACGGAAATGCTACAAGTGATGAAATATCTCTTAGTTCTAAAGTGTCAGTAATAGCACTGTATTTATCTGACAACATGTCTGTTCTATACACAAAATTTCATACCATAATTAAGGAAACTGAGACACAGGAGGCAATGTGCAATTTTAAACATACAGGGGCTTGTTTGTTAATGAGCTGAAGAATGTTATAAAACATGTAAGTAAATTTTTTTTAGGAAACTTTTTTTTTTTTTTAGCAAGTCTTCATAAACAAACAACATTATCAATGTGTTTAAATAGCTTAAAACAACAGAGACAGAGTTATCCTAGAAAATCTTGTTTTATATACAAAAATCAGGAGTAGATTTCAACACCAAATAGTCTTATGCTGATTCTTAATTACCTTTGCTGTGCTATTTAAATAATAATAATAATAATAATAAAGGTCTCTTGTTCAGAAGGCATCTGAGAATTGAGCAATCCATTAAACGTATATCTTATAAAATATTTATAATTAATTCTGTCTTGGGATCTTGAAGTTTGCTCTCTCCCTGTGATACTGATAAGAGTCATTGTACCATTTCATTGTCCAAGGATCAGATTGGGATAGTCTATGCACAAATACTGTTTAAACATCTACAAATCATTTTACACCAGCAATCCACCACAGAATTTATACAGAACAAAGAAAATGAGCCTGAATAAAGAGCTAAGAAGTACACTAAGTTAAGTATAGCTCCAGGATAAACGTTTCTGTGCTTAGTCACGTAGTTTATTACGCTAGCAGACAAACATAGAAGATGATGCACACATATCTATCATTGTTTTGGTTTATAAAACACAACAATGCTAAGACATATTATTGTGTAAAGACCCCCAAAATTCATCCTGACTTTTAAATCAACAATCTTCATGGTATGTTCTATATTAAAATTCCTGATTTATCTATACAAATATGATAACTATAACAGCAACTGGAACCACAAATGATAAAGCTGAAATTGGTGGATATGATGTGATAAGAACGAATCCATTTACTAGATCCAGCATTTTTATTGGTGAGATTTTTAGATCATTTGTTTGGATTATATATGTGTAGTCTGATTCATAGATTTTTAACTTCAGTAGAAATCTAGAATTTCTTACTACTCAAATTTTAATTTATGCCCCCAGAATTATTTTATTTTGTTTTATTTTATGTTATTTTGTTATTTTTTTTGCTTGTTTATTTGGTTTGATTGTTTTTAGAATCAAGTATCTTCTATCAAGATAATTTCCTTTATCACATTCATTTATACTGAATATTTTTCAGTTACCATTTCAGGATAATTTGTTTCTAAAGACTTTAAAAATCCTAAGATGTGAGACATCATTAAGGCAAATGGGATGAGTTTCTCAGTATCTCAGGCTGTGCATATTGTCTGTGCTGGAGTTTACTGTTCCTTCAGACATATCCTTTCCTAAATCCAAATGAGGAAAAGCAGAATCCATTTCCCATTCTAACTCTAGCACAAGAGCTGTTGTAGTCTGAAGCAATATTTCATAAAGCCATAGAAGAGCTGTATTTAGGCAAATAAATTCGTATCTGCTGTGATACTCTCTGTACTTCAATAGCATGACTTGCATTTCCATTCAGAGTGTTATTCAGACTGTTTCCAATTTACAGTGACATCCTCAGAGAGCTGTGTTAGAAAGCAAACATCATTGTAAGAGAAACTTCCCCTGAATTGGATTGACATAGTCTGAAGTATGCAGTAGGCAGGCAGTTCTACGCCCTTGGGTGAAAGACCCAGCTCACTTGGAGTGACCTCATTGCAACCTTTCAATACTAAAGGGAGCCTACAAACAGGAGGGGAATCAACTCTTTGAAAGGGTAGATAACTGCAGGACAAGGGGAAGTAGTTTTAAGTTGAGGGAGGGAAGATTTCGGTTGGATGTCAGGGGAAAGTTCTTTACAGGCTGCCCAGAGAGGGTGGATGCCCTGTCCCTGGAGGTGTTCAAGGCCAGGTCAGATGGGGCCTGGGCAGCCTGGTCTAGTATCAAATGTGGAGGCTGGTGGCCCTGCTTGTGGCAGGGGGGTTGGAGATTCATGATCCTTGAGGTCCTTTCCAACCCTGGCCATTCTGTGATTCTGTGATTCTGTAAAGCAGTGCAAGCCATAAATAAATATTTTATATATGACATGCTAAAGAACGCTTCTGATAGCTAGGACAGAATTAATCTTAAAGCTCTTCCTAGTTTTCTAATATGTCTTGTATCCTGAGATCCTATTTTTAAGCTTTGTAAAGCTTAATAAAATGTAACATATTTGTAAGACATAGTAGTTCTGGGTAGCCTCTAAATGGCTTCTGTATTTTGGCTTTGGACAGATGGTGTTAACTGGAACTTACCCAGAACACATTTAGGTTGTTCTGGTGTCCTGGGATATTTTTGGACCCACAGCTGAAATTAAAAAAAAAAACAAAAAACCTTTCTCCGTTTACTGTCCTTATTCACATACCGAGCCATGGCTCAGGAATTCTGCAGGTGCTCAGTAGAAATTTGCAGATATCTTCAAGGCTAAAAAAGAGCAAACTCAGGATGACAGATTTGAATTTCTATGTGACTTGGTGATTTTACAACAGTGGAGGCTGTAAATTACCAGGTAAATCTGTGCTCACTATACAACTCACTATACCATACCAATCGTACAGTAAAAGTGGGATCTTTGATTTTAAGAAACTTTTTTTCCTTTATCTGAGAAGAATCTGACATATTGGCGATGACAAAGAGAATCTTAGAGATCTTTCATATAAAAACCTTGATTTCCTTCAACCTGAATAAGTTGATTTTCAACATTTTTGTGCTTATCTTTGACTAGGGAACTAAAATACAAAGGCATGTTATCAGTAAGCTAAAAAAACATATATATTTCCCACCCTAAGGCTCTATATATGAATCACAGATGTTAAAGAAGTTGAAAACTATTTAATTAACAGTGGACTGAACACCATTATTTTGACTCAGGTTTGTGCTCATCTGAATCTGAAGTTTCTGTTTGTCTCCGAAGTATATAATTTTATTCTGATATCTCCTGGAATCCTGCCCAAAAGAAGGTTTGAAGCATTTTGAAAGGCAACGTTGTCTATTAGGCTGCTTTTAAAACAAGAGAGAATTCCATTGGCCCTCAAACTCTCTTTCAAAATTGTTCTTGTACTGAAAATTGTGTTAGATATGCAACCTTAAATCTGTCTGTAGTATCTTCACAGTTTTGAGAATTGGAGGACAGTGTAGAATCTGAGGCGTGGTTTGTCACATTTCCTCTCTACATTTGTGGATCTTTTTTGTTTCCCATTGCCTCTATGCAGGGAAAACAAACAACTTACAGTGAAAGAGAACTTAGTGTCAATGGGGAAAAGTAGAATAGCAAGCAGTCTGTAGGAATGATAGCTGAAATGTTACCCCCGATCTTCCATTGTGGTGTTTAGAAATAACTCAAATACAACAAGGCTTTCAGATCCTTTTCACTGTTGCATTTCGGACTCTGGGAGCAAGTTCAAGTTACTGACAGGACTGTGAGACACTGAGTAATAGTAATCTGCACAGAGGTATGAGAACAAGCACTGATACACAGTCATTGCTGTTAGTACCTTGCTAGTATATGTTTGAGGATGGTTGTCTGCAGAGGCATTTGCACAGGCATTTCCCATACACAGTTCAGGGGACTGAGCTGACCAAGCTAATCCCAAAAGACAGTCTGGAGTCATTCTGTTTTGAAGGATAAGAGGTTTAGCCATCTATATGTCTGTTGTATCATGCCACTTGTTCTCAGAACTAGAGAATGGTCTCTGCTTGTTTCCTTTAATAATATAAATGTAATTGGCATAGACTTGTAGGTTGGTGCAGCTAAAATAAATTGTACCTATCCAGAGAAAATAAAGGTTCCTATGTGAAAGGAGAGCAATAAAAGGAGTCTCAGAAAACACCACTAAAATTCACGCCAACACAGTAGGGTCCTGCTGCCTCCTATTGTCTGGACCAGGTAGCGATGTATGACAATGCTAGTGCTAATGGTGAGCTGTTAGCTTAAGTAATCATGCTTACATCTTCTGGCTCCAGGCTCATTTTCCATAACTGTTCTAAACAAATTATTGTTACTGGAATTTGTTTCACCTTCTGTTTTTCATTTTCTACTCTCTCTTTGTTGTTTTTTTTTTGTTTGTTTGTTTGTTTTTGTTTTTTGTATTGTTTTTTCTTTTTTTTCCCCTCCACATTTGCCTAATAAAGTGCATGGTGGAAATAAAAAGAAAAGAAAAGAAAACAAAACAAAACAACAACAACAAAAAACAAAAACAAAAAACAAACAAACAAAAAAAAACAGGACCTCTGGGGAATCGGTTATCTTTATATCTAGTTTTATTTGTTGTTGTTTGTTTGTTTGTTTCTTTGTTTTTGCGGAAGTTTTATAACATTTGCTTTGCCCACTGGAGATGGTACAGCAGCAAAGATATGTTAATAGACCTCTACTGCTGGGAAAGTCCTACTGTCAAAAGATTCTTGTCCTGTTGAATGTTTTGTGTGATGGAGAGGGAAACGGAATGCAGTCTTATATGTGCTACAATTAATACTTCTCAAGCAGAGCACATAGGACAGTTCATAAAAAGACAAATTTAAGGTTTATATAAGCTATACTTCGAGATTTGTAGGAAAGGTCTGTTTAAAAAATACAGATGCTCTGAATTCCCCTGCCATACTGATCTACATTTTTTTTTTCTGCTATGGTTTATATTTATGGTTCACCTCTAAATCCCCTAAGCAACAAATATACCATAAAGAATTTCCATGTGGGTGAAAGTTTCTAAGAAAATACAATAAAAATGAATAAATAATAAATAGATGAAACTAAAATTTTTCTCAGTATTTTTTGCTTTTTTGCTTCCTACTTATTCTCCAGTATTCCCATCACTGTTCTATTTCTTATAGTTTTTGTACCACATTTTCTATTATTTTTGTGTTATTTATTTTCCTTCCTTCACTGTCTCTTTGTACAATATAATATTTCTTTTTTCTTATTTCTTTTCCTGGACTACCATAATAACTAATTTACTATAGTCATTCTTCCCTTGCTATTATACCTTTTGTCTTGGTATGTATTATTCTCTGTCTTTATACTCTGCTTTATATTTCACTCTATCATTTTCCCTTAGCTTTTTCTTCTCTTCTCTCTGTTCCTGAAGCATTCACCTCCATCTAATAGATCCTGTCCTTTAGGTAATGAGAGAATATTCATTCTTTCAGGATACGTTGTAGGGCAGAGCTGTATCTGTAGGATATCTGTGGCTTGAATTTACTTTAGATGAATCTACTTACTGTGAGTAATGCAACACTATTTGAGTTTTTACATATTAGAAAACATTTTGTTGATACAGTTCAGTTTCCAGGTAAATATTCTAGGACTTCTTCCCATAATCTATTTTCCCACCCATCTGATGGTCAATGGGTATATTTTTTGTATATAAGAATCTGTGGTAGGTTTTTTCTGATTTTTTTTTTCGTTTGTTTGTTTTGTTTTGAGGGTTTTTTTTGTCTATTTTTGCATTTCTACATTACATCAGAAAACAACAATTTTGTGTTTATAAAGCTTGCTATGCAGACTAGCAGAAGTACTCATAATGAGATGCAAATTCTTTGATGCTTGTATAGGTCTGTCTGACATGGGATTAGCTTCCTAGAAACTCACATGGTAGTTCTTTATAACATTTACAGCAGTTCATTAATGTTTCAGTTATCACTGATCAGTGTTTGCACAATATCAAGACCTTCTATATTCCTTGGCATGCCCCCTCAGAGAATAGACTGGGAGATGCACAAGTGACTGGGAAAGGGCACATCTGGGTAGATGATCTAACTAACCAAAGAGATGTCTAATGCCCCATGCCATCATGCTTAACAAAATGGTACAGCAGTGGGTTTAGGGAGGTTAGCTATCTTTTTCTCAGGAACTGGACATCAGTCTACACATGGTAAGTGATAATTGCCTTATCACCTGCTTAATTCTTTTTTCTTCTTAATTATTCTTTTCTTCTACTTTTACTCTGGTTACTTCTTTTTCTAATCTTGACCCACAAGCTTTCTTGCTTTTATTCTTATTTTCTCCTTCTCTCATCCTAGTGGATATGAAGGAGGGAAAAGAGAAAATAAATGTCAGCATATGACACTGGTGTATACACAAGAGGGATGTGCCAAGTGATAGGTAGAAGTTAAGTGGTTATAATCACAGAATCACAGAATCACAGAATGGCCAGGGTTGGAAGGGACCTCAAGGGACCTCCACATTCAACACTAGACCAGACTGCCCAGGACCCCATCCAATTTGGCCTTGAACACCTCCAGGGACGGGGCATCCACAACCTCTCTGGGCAGCTTGTTCCAGCACCTCACCACTGTCTCTGTAAAGAATTTCCCCCTGACATTCAACCTAAATCTCCCCTCCCTCAGCTTAAAACCATTTCCCCTTGTCCTGCAGTTATCTACCCTTTCAAAGAGTTGATTCCCCTCCTGTTTGTAGGTTCCCTTTAGGTATTGAAAGGCTGCAATGAGGTCACCCCACAGCCTTCTTTTCTCCAGGCTGAACAAGCCCAGCTCCCTCGACCTATCCTCGTAATCACTGACTGATGTAGTGTACAGAACAGCTGTTTTCTTAGTTGCCAAAATTTGCTTGTCTCATTGGTTACTAAACATTTTGTTCCTTGTGTGAGTGGCTAAGGTTGAAAACAATCTCAAAAATCCTGATTCTCAGGTTTATTTTAAAAGTTCAGAAAGGATTTAATTGCTTATTAATTACCTATGAGCCAGAGAGAATATATGATAAAGTAATTCCAGGTGTAAATCAATCTCTGCTAGCTACATAGGCTATGCAGATAGCTGCTGCAATTAGTTTTTAAAAATTGATTCATCTAGTAAACTAACACAGGCTTCTTGAAAGATAGAGACAGATCAGTCATTTCAGTTGCGAATTTGTAGCTATGATATCATCAAGAGAAAACATCTTGAAAGAAGTGTATCAGACCTGTCTTCAATTTGCAGTGTTAAAATTTCCAGTAGTGTTAGCATGACTAGCAAATATATATGACAGTCCTAAAACTGTATTAATAATGATTAACTTACTCTCTGCAAAAGAAACATTCTGATCTAGAACTCTATTAACATTTTGATTAAGGTGTTTGGGATGGAGAATACAGGACAGAGGTGGACTGGAAAGAAAGAAAGAGAGCATTTGGTTCCTTCTGTGTATCTTTGTGTCAAGTCATTACATTTACTTCCTGTTTGGCATTCAAATATTAAATCTTTGCCAGACTTCCTGCTTAATAATATAAATTTATAAAGGATGGGAAAAAAGTGAAAAACAAGTAGTACTTGAAATTACAAAGGAGAGAGGTTTTAGAAGACTTTACCTCTTAACAAGGTAACGTGAGAACATGAGCTTCATTCAATAACAGATATGATATCAGAAGTAATGTCAGTGTAGTTTTGTGATACGTTGGCACCCTGACCTCTTAATGGATAGGAAACTTGCCTTTGATATTTAAAGGCCATTCCCTTCAAATTTTTTTTTTAACACTCCTCATTTGCATAATTGTTTAACCTTGAATTCATAGGTTGCTTTTTCATGATGTATAAATGTTTAACATTTAGTATGTTGTCTGTCATTTAAAAACTGGAGGGAAATCTTTCAACTAACAACCTCACCTAATGGCAGAACAATTTTTATCTTCATTTATCGAACACCCTATAATCTCTTGTCCCTCACACTTTAATTAGACAGCTGTGATGTATTGGTAAACACTAATTTAAGTATAAAGTAGTCAAATGATGTGGGTTAACATAAAATTGCAAACAACAACAACTTGATAACCCCTCCCAAGAACTTTTACTCAGATATCAAATAAAACAACAATAGTCAGCACTTAATGAATTTATATCACATTTTATGTCTTTCTATACATCACTTGATGTTTTGTTGTCTGCTGGTGCTTTTAGAGATTTCCCTTGTTGATAATGTTTTTGTGTTGCTACTAGGTCTAATTTGGCTTTCAGCTAAGCCTTTGAATTTTTTATAATAAAGTAATTTACAGATGCTAGTAGATAAATTAACACAGCAAATGCAGCTAAATTGCATAATCACACAGATTGATTTTGTGTTAGCCTTTGAGATGTATAGATACCTTGTGGCATCTCTGTCAAGAAAAAGCAGTGAAAGCAAAAACCTTTCAATTTCTCTGAAAGACAAGGAAAACATGTCACAGAATCAGAGAAAAATGCACCCATTCAACTGAAATCCCAAATGGTTTATAAATGTTCAATATACTGATATTATTCAATATTAGCATTAACTGTCCCCTCGCACTTGGGATGCACCAAAAAATACTCTTATAAAGCACAATTTAGATGTGCAGCAAAGAGTGGGATTTGTTTGCTTTGGTATTGTCATTGATTTAGAAGGAAAAAAAAATTAGAATTCAATGACTTTTGCAGATCTTTTATGTTCAGAAGAGGCTTCTTGAAAAAAACTAGGGCATCTCAGGATTAATGTGACTGGGTGAATATGTTCAGGAACACCTGCAGAATACAAAATAATATTTCCCGTGGTTAAAATCATTTCAGGTAGTGTGGAGAGAAGTGAATTTTTGCGTGAAGTTTGGCTAGCATCTTATGAATGAGCACTGTCACGTGCAGTAACACTTGTAACAACAGCTTTGCTTGAGTATGTTCTGTGTGGCAGTCATAGGAATGGGTGTGTCAAGGATTTGAATAAATGGGTGGCTTTTACAGATTTGTAGGTACCAAATCGATGAGCCATATGCATTGTCCTAAGCTTCTGGCTAAGGTACCAGGCACATCTTTAATTTCCACTGACATTACCAAGCTATCTGAAACTACAAACACCAAAAATTCTTCAGGTCTCCAAAGAAAATAAATTTGCAGTAACATTATTATTATTTTTCTGCCAATTTTAAGGATTCTGTTTCCACCCTTTCTGATCACTCATATGCATTACATGCACCTGAGCTCCCCTGGGTTAGCCCTGCCTTCCTCCATTTCCACTGCATACTTCCTGTCTGAAACCTAATTTAAAGAAACGAAGTTGATTTTCTATTTAAATACTTCTTCATACAAAAATTTAAAAGAAATACTATAGAATCATGAACTAGTGCAAATAGTTAACAGCAGAAAATCACCATTTTAGGTCTCATTAAGGTTTGGATGCAGATATATGGTACTATTCTGACTTAGACACTGAAACCTAACTGGCAGATTTGCTACATATTCAGTGCATGTTTGAAAGAATTTCTGAGCTAGAACCTACTTTGTGCAGACGTTTACACATAGAACACAGGAAAATTTAACACTAAGGGAAACAAAACAGTTTATATAAAAGATGATTTAAAAATATATGAACATGTTAGGCAGTCATATTTTTATTAATCAAGAAAAGACGGTAAGTAAAAAAGGTTACTTGTTTCTTTTTTACATTTACTGTATATAAAAATCTATTTAATCTACTGTAACTAACTTTGCTAAAACAGTTACAAAATAATGTCAGATTGTTGCTATGCTGCAGGGAAATCCTGAAACAGATAGAAGTCAACAAATAAAAGCAGAGAAAAAAGTGGTGAAGCTGAAGTGTTTACCAGCAAGGAAGAATCAGAATTTGAACAGCTGATTAAATATGTTTTTGATAGAAGTAGATTGGGAAAATTAAATGAAAAAAGGTCTAAAAAGAGAAGTCTTATCTGGCTTTTCATGTCTAGGAATTAACAGGGCTGAGCACATAGGACTAACCATCTTCTTTTGTAGGTATAGATCAGCAGGCAATCTCCTGAGAGCTATTTATCCCTTTCATCTTGACCAGTTTTCTTAGTCTGGCATGAATTTCTTTCCACAGAAGTCTCTCTTTCCTGAGTGTACAAAGAGCTTGGATAGCTAAGCTAAGATAGATAAGAAGAAACCCATGTTTAATGTTAGATTGCCCCTTGCACTCTGTTTCACAAAGTGATATTCATATGTATCATGAATTACGTAACATGAAGTAGCTCCTTTGTGCTGGCATAGACTCAGTTCCTTATCTTGAAAGAAATCACAGAATCAGAGGGGTTAGAAGGGTCCTCTAGATATCATATAGTCTAGTGCCCTTTCTAGAACAACTTCCCTAGATTAGTTTGCACAGGAATGTGCCCAGGTGAGTTTTGAATATCTCTAGGGAAGGAGACTCCACAAATTCTCTGAGCAGCCTGTTCCAGTGCTCTGTCACCCTCAATGTAGAAGTATTCTTCCTTATATTCACATGGAACGTGCATGTTCCTGGATTCTAGTCTGTGCCTGTTGCCTCTTGTCCTCTTGCTGGGCACCATCAAAAAAAAAAAAAGCCTGGCCCCATCCACTTGTCACCTGCCTTTTGTATAAGTGTTAATAAAATCCTCTTCTCAGTCTTCTGTTCTCGAAGCTGAACAGCCCCAGGTCTCTCAGCTGTTCCTCATAAGGCAGATGTTCCAAGTCCTTAATCATCTTTGTCACTCTCCACTGGTTTCTCTCTAGAATCTCCCTGTCTTTCCTGGACTGGGAAGCCCAGAACCAGACACAGTATTCCAGATATGGCCTCATCAGCACAGAGTTGAGAGGGAGGAGCATCTTCTTCAACTTGCTGTCCATGCTCTTTTTGATGCATCCCAGGATACCACTGACCTTCTTGGCCACAAGGGTACACTGCTGGCTCCTGGCCAACCTGTTGTCAGCCAGAGCTTCTAGGTCTTCCTCTGCAGATCTCTTTTCCAATGGATCAGCCCCTAACCTGTACTTACGCATGGTGATTATTCCTCCCCAGGTGCTGGACTCAGTTTGTAATTTCTGGCGCTGTATTTTTCTCTTTGAATAATTAGTGAATATGCATTTGCAAAGAAAGTACATGAAGGGATATCAAGTAAATGTTATCTTATAATCTTACTAGTACCAGCAACAATCCATGAAGATATTCAGAAAAGATGCTCAACTTAGAAAAGCTATATTCCAGAGGACAAAGTATTTTTTGTAACATATTTAATGGCTTTTAAACCTATAGGAGAATAAAACCATAAAGATTTGTTTACAATTAGCTTTTGTGTAAAGAAAACACTGTTAGAATTATTTAATATGCTCATTTGAAATAGATATATTGTAAATTGAGGCCCATCTGGTATCGACTTTATTATACAATTTATTTGAAACAAATTCTGTTCTGCACCTATTAATTATTATAATATTACTTGTGCTCTTGTTATTTATTCCATACACTAGAAGTTTCTCTCAATACTGAAATAAACACTTTATTATGCAATTTAAAATTTTGCCAAGTGTATGGGAACTGCTGAATCACGGCCTGAACCTCTGATTGATCACCTGGGGCAAGCAGTGAGTCAGCCATGGGA
>JAOWBP010000001.1:27277596-27296785 GCA_028571105.1 Tragopan temminckii | reverse complement strand
AACAGCCAAACCCCCAGTACATTATATGATGTTATGATGTGGAATACTGATCACCAAAAGTCATAAAACCATGACACTTACACACACACACAGGCACACAGGTACACACACACACTTCTCATACTTACTCAACAAACTTACTCCATCTGCAACACTGTTTCACTATTAATATTTTGATGATAATACAAGTACATTTTGAAAACTATACCAACAATAAATTTGCTGTGCCCTGTTCTTGGGTATAATGGTTTCAGGACATATGATGCCTATGACTGCGAAACTGAACTCAGCACTATGAACACAGCTTTCAGAGCAAAGTTTTCTCATACTGGCAGGCACCAGCTGCATGGGCATACTTTTAATTCCTTATTCTCAAGTTAATATATTTGGGTATGGGTCTGTCTTCTCACACATTGCTCTGCTCAAATATTTCAAAGAATGCATTTGTTCAGAGGCGTGCTCAAGAAGAAATGTTTCATCAATATATGTCAGTATTTTGAGAGTATGTTGTTGGACTGAAGTAGACATCTAGCAGTGAATCCATAGGTCTTCTGAAATTGCTTGTCCTGAGTGTGTACAGGAAGTTTGTATAAAACAAATGAGTCTGTTTCTTCTGTCTTACAAAACTGAGATAAGATGTTGGACACACAACAGTAACATATACATATTTTTAAATCAGTGATTCGGTCATCTACATATCCTTCACATATCTAATTTCCCATACAAATTCATTGATTTGACTGAAACAAGAAGTCAATTTCTCAAAATTTCACAAAGTATATATTTTTTTTACTTCATACAATAGTAAGCATAAGTCTCCCCTATATGTAAATTAACAGTGAATGAACCTTTCAAGTTGTTCATGGTACTTTCATCTACCTGAAAAAAACTATTGTCTCAATAACATTGCAAATTAAAGGAGAAATATTATACATGCTATACTTGTGCTGAATGCTTTATTTCACAGAATCACAAAATTTCAGGGATTGGAAGGGACCTCAAGAGATCATTGAGTCTAATCCCCCTGTTAAAGAAGGCACCCTATAATAGATTGTACAGGTAGGTGTCCAGATGGGTCTTGAGTACCTCCATATAAGAGACTACACAATCTCTCTGGACAATCTGTTACAGCGCTCCATCGTCCTTACAATAAAGAAGTTCTTCTCCATGTCTTTATGGATCTTCCTATGTCCAAGTTTTAGACCATTACTCCTTGTCCTACTGTAATGCACTGAGAAGATCCTGGCCTCATCCATTTGCCTCCCACCTCCCTTTAGATATTTATAAATATTAATCAGATCTCCTCTCAGTCTTCTTTTCCACAGGCTGAACAGACCCAGGTTACTCATTATTTCCTCATACTGGAGGCGCTCCAGGTACTTTATCATCTTTATGGCCCTCCGCAGGACTCCTTCCAGGAGATTTGTGGGGTTTTTTTTAACTGAGGAGCCCAGAATTTGACACAGTATTATAAATTTGGGGTTGGACTCGATGATCTCTGAGGTCCCTTCCAACCCCTACAATTCTGTGATTCTGTGATTCTGTGAAATCATCAGGGCAGAGTAGAAAGGATCACCTCTCTCAGCCTGCTGGCCTCAATCTTTCTCATGCACTCTAAAATACCATTGGCCTTCTTGGCCACAACAGCATACTGCTGGCTCATGGCCAACCTGTTGCTGACCTGAATATCCAGGTCCTTCTTTGTAGAGCTCTTCTCCAGCAGAATATCCCCTAACCTGTACTGATGCACTGTGATTATTCCTCCCCAGCTTCAAGACTCTACAGTTGCTTTTCTTAAACTTTATTAAGTTCCTCGCTGTCCAGCTCTCCAGTCTGTCCAGGACTTGTTGAATGGTAGCACAGTCTTCTGGTGTGTAAGTCACTCCTCCCAGCATTGCATCATCAGCAAACTTACTGAGGGTGGTCTCTATCCCTTCAGCCAGGTTGTTGATGAAGATGTTGAAGAAGACCGGATCCATCACCGACTCCTGAGGAACATCACTAGTTACAGACCTCCAGCCAGACTCTGTGCCACTGATGGCAACCCTCTAGTTCTGCCAGGTACTCAGTTCTCAATCCACCTCAGTGTCCGCTCATCTTTCCCACATTTTCTATGTTTCATTAGAGGGATGCTGGGGAGATAGATCAGATGCCTTACTGAAGTCAAGGCACACAACATCCACTCCCATTTACTCAACGGAGATGACATCATAGAAGGCTACCAGGTTAATCATTATTTCCCCTTGGGGAATCCATGTTGACTACTCCTGATAACATTCTTCACTTCCAATTTTTTGGAGAGGGTATCCAGAACAAGTTGTTCATTGTCTTTCCAGGGATGGAAATATTGCTGGGTGACCTGTAGTTTCCTGGGTCCTCCTTCTTTCCCCTTTTGAAGACTGGAGCGACACTGGCTACTCTTCAGTCTTCAGGCACCTCTCCATTTGCCAAGAACTTTCATTTTTATTTTTATTTTTCAAAAAATCCCCTGTTCTCAGGTACAACATACATACATATTTTGTTTCAGTAACTATTCAACTAAAGTCTTTAAAATTATAACATTTAATTTGTAAAGTATTTCAAAAATTGCTTTCCAAAATAATATTGATGCTGCAGCAGCTTGTTGGTAGAAGAAAATGCACTGGGGAAAACTGTAACCCAACTGATATTGGTGCTGGGCCTCTGCTCCTTCCTGTTTTTATGCTCACCCATGGGCATAATGCCCTTCCACTGCAAAACATTCAAACACAAAATATGTCTCCACCTGTCTTGCTTGGTACAAAAGTGGGGATATCATTAACGGAGGTAATAAAACTTAAAGGTATTTCAGCAAATACAGCTGCAGTGCATATTATAACAGCAGTTACAAGTAGAATTTTCCAAAAGTTAGGAGGATACACAAACCAGTGAAAGGCAAAAACTAGTTTACTATTCTATTTTTAGATGATCTACATATACGGTTGGTGCCTTTCACACATAAGTTCTCACAAACTCTGTTATGATTCTCTCTTGTATGTGTAAATCCTCTCTGAACTTCTTTCCAAATACATACAATATCCTAAAAATTTAGAAAGAAAGACAAAAATTTCCTATCATCCCTAACAATCTCATGAAGAACAACACAGTTCCCATCAACATTTATGAAATCAATGCAGATACAACAATTGTTCTGTCACACTGCTTTTCTTTGTTGTGTTTAAAACAGTTAATTATTTTTTGTCCTTCTCTCTGATGAATTTGTCACAAAGAAGATAATTCTAAAATATATCCAACTTCCAAAATATCAGGCCAGAATGTGTGAAGAGCTGTTTTCTCTAAAGGAATGAATATGCATTTTAATATTTAATCCCTTGTCTCAATCTGTATTTGTGAATGGTTAGAAGACCATGATTATTTTAATTACTTTACTGAAAATCTGTCATGATCTACTTTGTCGCATTAGTCACTTGGCCTAGGATCCACACAATTACTCATTCTCCTCATATCTGTGAAAATACGGTTGACTTTTGATGTTTTCTTCATTAGACTAAAAAAAGAAAAATGATCATAAAGACATGCGTATTTGATTTTGCTTGTTTTTGGAAATGAATAAGTGAATGTGGGTATACTCGAAGAATCAAAGACTTTTCACTGTTCAATCAACTGTAAAAGACAAAAATAAGAAATGAAAATCAGGAATAGGATAAACTGTTTAATCTTGAAGTATCAGGCTTCTGAAAATTGTGAAATTCAAAACGTTGTTAGACAACACTGTTGAATTTCACCTTTTTATTTGAGAGTCTGTAATATTTGTTTTGGTGTTTTTTTTTTTTCTTTTTTTTTCCCCTTTCTCTAATTTTACAAGCTCTGGAAGATTTATTAATCAACACTTTGATTCAAATACATATTAATACAATGTGAGGGTGATATTATCCCAGCCTGAGACTAATGTATATCCAGGTTCTAATCCTAAAGTATTCAATCAAATAATTCCCAAATCTGTACTTGTAAATATGAATTAGTAGTCAATGGCTAGATACCACACAAAGTTATCTAACTCCTCAACATTTTGACGATTCTGTCATGAATCATTATTCATCTGCAAAGTTAGATGAGACGAGTATTTGTGGTTTATTACACACTCCTTATTATACTGAAGTTTAAAATGCTCTGAAACACAGAGAAGGAAAGCAATTTGGTGGCCAGCTCATCTCTAATTACAGTCAATATGTGTAATTTAACAAACCAAAATCTGAAAATGGTGCATGGACTGCATCACAGGATTTCAGTCTGTGGTTAATCTGGTACACTTGCATTCAATTCCAAGGACTTGTGAGGCCAGTATTTCTATTGTTTGAGCATAGGGAATAAGAACAACTGACATTTTTACTCACTTGGTGACTACACATATATTTAAGGAGTTATGGTTGCAGAAAAACTTGCTTTTTCTAGTAAAATACAGGTGGAGGTGAGAAAAAAGCAAAAGTTAATGAGAGAAGCTATTGGATTTGTTGCAGGGCATGGATATTGATTGATTAGGGATGGAAGTGGAGATAACATACAAAAAAGGTTGTCAGTGATAGTACAGTACATAAAGTGTAATAGAGCTGAAAGTTACTTTACCCAGGTGTGAAAAAGAGTCATCGTGGAGAAGCTGATTTTCTGTATTTCCGTTTTCATGGAAGTACTTTAGTATGACTTGAACTGAGGCTATAAAGAAGAGTAGCAAATGTATTGGACAACTATCTCTGTATCAGAACAGAGCAGAGATTGTAACAGTAGTTACAATCATAATTGGTTCAAACACAAGTATTTTTTCATACATATAGTTAATGTACTTTAGTACCACATTATAGAAATAGGGAATGGAATGACAACCAGGAAATCCTTTGTTTTTTTCCCTGCTTCTTTTTTCCTGCTTTTACTGTCTCATCTGTATTTTCTGAAAATTATAAAAGAAAAGACGAAAGGGGAACTATGAAATGGTACACATGATGTGAAAAAAAAACCAAACTACTATTTCTAGAAAGAAATGTCCCCAAAAATCACACACACACACAAAAAAAATAAATGTAGAGAATAAGAATCTAGTTATTTCAAAACTAATTGCTAGAATAGCACCAACTTCAAAATGTTTGTATTTTCTTCCTTTCCTACATCATACAAATTTAATCAGATTAGAAACTTTCTTTACATTAGTTATGTTTTCTAGATACTTATGCCTCTGCCCATGCTAAAACTGAGTGAATCTCACACTGAATTTATTCATTTGTTGGTGTTTTTTTTTTTTTTTTTTTTTTTTAAATATATGATACCAACTTATATATATAATATATATATATTATATCTGATACACACACACACACACACATATACACATATATATATCAGAGGTGGAAATTCTACCCATGTATGCACTAAATCTGTTTCTAGTACTGGGCTTTATACTTCTCCACTCTCGTTGAACATTTCAAAATTAGAATTTGGAAATTTCTCAGGTTTCATTCAGTAATTATTCTATGCTACTGAGTACTGCTGAATACCTGTTTATTGAGATCATTATGAAATAATACGCCTTCACAGTTTCATTATTTCAGATGTTTAACTACAATAAGTACATCTCTAGAAATATCACAAGAAAAAATAGAGAGAATGAATGATTTTATGGGATTTTTACATTTGATACTTAGGTAGTTATCAGAATGTGACTGTAGGAAGAAAAAAAAGAGAGGTAATAATTCTCAAGTTCTGCTTTATAAATGACATAGGGGGGAAAAAGTCACACCAATACCACGATGTGATTGAATTCCCTTTTAGAAGTGTCTTATTGTATTGTTAAAATCCAAATCTTCCAGGAGCTGGGGCAATAGAAAGCATGTGGGTGGTTTGGCATGCCTTTTGAATGTATGTCGACAGAAGCACTAATTAATGCTCAGAAACATTTCAAAGTAAATAACTAGATGCTCAGACAACCTGTAAAGATTTTGCTTGTGAAATGAATTGCGGTATTGGAAGAAAAGATAAAACAGCTAGTGTTTCAGTGCTTGAGATATTATATGGGTAGTTCTATGAACTGAAAGGTATGAAATCACTTTCCAATTTCACTTTGTCTTAAAATGAATAATGTAGTAAAAGTTGGGATATTTTCTTGAACCTTTTTCTTATCCAATTTTCAGAAAATGCAAATTGAAAGATGTTATTATTATACCTACTACTTGTCAAAGACACTGAGGATAAAAGAAGTACAGAGTTGTCAGAGTTTGTGCAAAGAAGAACACGTTACCTCCTTAAGCATCTCATCAGTTTGCAGTTCTAGACAGAAAGTAGAAGCTTTCACTCAATAATAAAAATGAATTTGTTATTGCTATGTTAATTGGCTGTGATTATATGCAGTTTATAATAATCCTTTAATTTCATTTGAGCCTCTCTTGTTTTCCATGGAAGCTTTCTTCCAATTGACTCACCATAAACCCATCAGGTGCATTTAAGATACCATGTGATCATGATACCTGACTGTCTCCAATTAAAGACAATGCTAATTAATAAAATTAAATAGGAAAAGAATCAAAGTACACTTTTTTTGTATAATTCACGAACTTTGATTATATTAAGTTTAGGAACACTAAAAATGCTGTTTATATACACATATTACAAATGTGTTGATGTATGGCTGTTGTGGTTTAACCAGGCAGGCAGCTCAGTACCACACATCTGTTCACTCACTTCAAGGTGGGATGAGGGAGAGAACTGGAAACAAAATAGAACTTATGGATTGAGGTAAATGTTATTTAGTAAGACAGTAAAGAAAAATAATAACAAAAATATAATGAAATTTCTTTCTCTCTGTACATATCACCATTATGCAATTATTTATCACCTATCAGTTGATACCCAGCTAATACAGGTGACCACTGACAAGAACGCAACAGCAACACATCTCATCAGCTATCAAATGAGTCCCAGACATCCCACCAAGAAGCAACTAGTCTGTGGCTAGCTCCCCATCACTTTATGGCCTTTTTAGTGATGTCATATGTTATGGAATCACCCCATGCCTGATTTAGGCCAGCAGTCCCAGCTCCATCCCACCTCCTGCTGACACCCTGGAAACGCAGTGTCTCTTTCCCACTAGCTGCCCCGGATTTCTTTTGGATGTGCTCTCAGCATTCAGCAACAACCAAAATATTGGTGTGCTAGTAACACTGTGTTATCTGACCAGGTCAATGACAGAAAGTGTGTACAAACAAATTAATCACAATGTACTTTAATCTAAAACCATTTATTTGGGAAAGCATTGTGAGACAAACTCTCTAGAAGGACAGCTTAATTATCCATTCAGAAATAAATTGTTTTCAGAGATTTTAAGGAAACTTTTGACTGGAATATATTGCATTATGAATAGATGAAATATTCATTGATTCAAGAATTACATTAGAAAATAAATTCCTGTCCAAATTTTGCAGGACTTCAAACACAAAACATTTCAAAACACAAAATGCAACCGACATTTCAAAGATATCTTAAGATTGCAATTGTCTCTGTAGTATTTACAATTTATAAACAATGTAATCTGTAGTACTTACAATTTCTAAACAATGTAAAACTAACTTTTCATGTGCTTGATTTCTCCAGCAGATAAAATTATGTGGAGGAACTGAGTAAGATAAAATGGATGAATGCACTTAAAATGCATTGATAATTTTAACATAATGGAAGAGGCAAAGATATAGTGACAACTTAAAAATAAATTTGTAGAATCTCATGATGTGTTCCAATATAATAATGTAATAAAGTGCATCATTTATTAAGGTAGATATTCACTTTGCTGAAGATCTGTTTTATCTTCTGTGAAGCAACTACAGAACTCCTCTAGGTATCAACTCACAGCATTTCTGAGACGTGGCATTTTAATTACTTCAAGACTTGTCACAGAACAGCTGAACAAGAAGAACTGAGCATTACCCTTAATTACTTAACAGTTAGTTGGCTATGGATTTTCATTCTAGAAAACAAAAGTAGCACTGAATCAAATATAATGAAATGCCAAAACACGTAAGTGTAGTTTACCACATACAAACTCATTGTTTTCACTTGTAAGACCCGGTACTTAGCGTAAGAAGGGTTTCAACAGTTTGGACATTTCAGAACTGACTTTATTTCATTCTGCTTTATGATTAAAATTACTCAAAGCCTGTAGTTTGGCTGAATAAAGTCTGCTAATAGGAAAGAGAGGAAGAAAAGACTACTGTGTGAAGAAGTCTTTTGCAGGTGGTTAGTAAGTTAAGAGAGCAGTGAACTGAACTGGAAAAGATAACAGTGATAATTGCAGTGCTGAAGTTGAAGTTTTCTGGATGTGACATTATTATGGCTTGCCAGAAGCAGAAAGGAACATTCAAGTCATAAAGGACTGTCCCAGAAGATTTACTAGCTATGACAGGTTACCTTAAAGAGAAGAGTCTGCCTTTTTACCATGAATCAAAGTCAGAAAAATAAAAGCATTTAGGATCACTTAACTCATTTAAGCTATCTTTGTTCCTTGTCAATTTGAGTATATAGTACAAAGAGAAATATATTTATAATACAGCTCAGGCAAAGCATGTAGATCTTTGTCTCCATCCATAGGAATATAAATGCTAAGGTTGGACTTGTTTTTTTGTTTGTTTGTTTGTTTGTTCTTTTTTGTTGTTGTTGTTTTTGTTTTTTAAAGAATGAAAAGAAAAGCATTGAAATATTCTGTATTTGACAGTTTTGAATTACACACTGTGATTTTTCAATACACTGAGTTAATGTAAAGAAATGCATGAAATACTTGTGGCATCTTCTAACATCATAAAAATTCTTTACTCTTGAAAGGCTTACCAGTTCCTATCTACAATTCTTTCAGAGTAACATGTTTCCTCAATACACAACACAATTTGTTGTATTACATCTAACTCTTTCTCTATGCGTGTATCTGGCTTCTTCAGCTGATTCAATTTTTTTGTTGTTCTTGTTTTTGTTTGCTTGTTGGTTTTGTTTTGTTTTGTTTTTGTCTCCATTGTTTTTAAATTATATATAACTATTGCACAAGAAAAATTTGTTTCACATAGGTTTCAGTAAATCTGCATTGCATACTAACATACTAGTACTTTAGTTCCTAAAATTCAAAACAAGTCTAAATGGTTCTGTTCGTAAAATGCTATTTTCATTAATGTAACAGTGCCCTCTATGTTCCAGAGACTGCACTAAGGGCAATAGCATTTTTAGCAAAATTAACCAAACTTACTTTTTTTATTTCAATTCCTTCTTAATAGAGGGAAAAATCACCATCTTTTGAATTAGGCTTTTTTTTAAATACTATCAAATTCCACAAAGGACAAAAAAACCAACATTTTTTTAATCATAAAGAGATTAAATTGAATTTTAAAATCTGAAACAGTAATCTAATTGCTAATATTCAGTCACATTTAATTTTCACATTAAAAAAAGAGCAAAACCAGAATTCTTTCTTTTGTGGGAAAATGGCTGCACAAATATTTTTTCAAACTCTGCAGTTAACATTTAAAGGTCTTATAAGTAATAGCATATTTGCTTTAAGCAGATTGTAACCATCGAGTTATAGGCTTAATGCACGCAGAAAAACATTCTGGAGGTTTCATAGCAAAAGGGAAACATATATAAATTATGAGGCATTGAGATATATCTACCCTCACATACACTAAATATGCTATACAGGTGGTCAGATTGTGTTGAGATATTTGTAAGAGAAAAATGGGAAAGATTTCTACATATTACGTACAAAATTTTAAAAAACATTTTGTAACACAAAGGAATCCTGATTCTTATAGAATCATAGAATCATAGAAGCATTTGAGTTGGAAAGGACTCTGAAATGTCATCTACTCCAACTCATCTGCAATGAACAGAAACACCTACAGCTAGATCAAGTTGCTCAGAGCTCCATTCAGTGTGACCCTGGCGATGGGGAATGTTCAGTGACTTCTGTGAATCCTTATTAATAGCACTATTTTAGTGCTGAAGTCAGGATATTTTCATTAGTCAGAGAAGATTTCACTGTTTGGATATTCTTCGAACTGTATATGATTACAGAAATGCAAGATGTTACAGTGACACGTTATGCATATCTGCTCAATTTGAAAAGATCACTTCCCCAGAAATCTCAATTCATTTTTCATAACAGTTGAGAGAAATAAGCTTTGATTTAAATATGGCCATGGCCTTTCATTGATGTGGTAATTCCCGTATATTGACAGCAACATACTTTTCTTAATCATCTCTGCTTTCTTTCCCTACTCCTTCCTTACTCTTAAATCTCAAGAAGCCCTTGATTTTGTTGTCTGCCATCTTCTCTGTATTAGCACCAGGTCACTTTGCACTATTTCCATTTCCCTTTCATTCTGAAGCCAAGAACATCTTTTTTTTCCTCTTCCTTTCTATGTATCTATGCATATAAAATAAAGGCTGGTGTCAGGCAATATGGATAAAATAAATAAATGTCTTTACTTTTCAAATTCTTAGACTATGCAGCCTCCTTGATTTAGAGAGAGCTCCTTACACTCACTTAGTTAAGTACAGAGAGAGAGCCTGTGATATGGAAGTGTTTATCAAGGAGGTAAAGTAACAACTAGAGTTTAATAAAAAAAGACAAACATGGAAATCACCATAATTCAAGACATATACAAGACACTGAAGTTAAATTAATCAACTTGATGACTAAGGTTGAGAAGTACTGTGATGTTTGCTCACTGCTGTAACAACTTGAAATCTCATACAATTATTGTTCTGCGCTTTTCCCTCTATTAACAATCCCAGTTTTATCTTACTAAAAGATCTATCTTTTTGGAAGAAGAGAGTTCAAAAATGCAGAATCAGTGCATTAGATTTAAGAAGATATTTTAAATTGTCTGTGGTCCACTGTTTTCTTTAGCATAGTGGTTCATTTTACCTACTTAGAAAACTGAATGATGTAATTCTGAAAGTTTATGTTGGCGTCTATTTTTCTTATGCTATACAATACCACTGCAGGAACCCAAATGAACTTGAAAATAGGATGGAATCCTCTCTTCAATTCATTCTAATTGCAGAGGGATAGAAGAGCTGTCTGCTACATTGGTCATGGTACACTGTTTCCCTCAATCAAAATTAGAGGAAATGTACTTGCAAGACTGATTAGAACTACAAGGTGTTTTTAATAATCACAGATAATAATTCATCAGAACAGTTGAAAGGTAGATTACATCAGAATGTGTAGACAAATCCAGAATTTAAAGATGTTGGAAGTATTTTTAGGTAGAAAATATTAGTCGTGGTTGTTTTGTTTTGTTTTGTTTTTCCCATGAAGGGAAGAAGAAAAACCTGGATATAAATTGTCATCTCTGTCACTACTTTCAAGCATGTATGGCTGAAAACAAGTTATTATGGAGCTATAATGATAGATTACTTTCCAGTGCATAAGGAGACTACATAACCATGATTTCTAATGCCTCCTTAATGAAGAGACTTGTCTTTACTGAAGTCAGGCTAGAGTAATCTGAAGCTGAGAGAAGTTTTAAGAAGATTTCCAGGCTATTAATTTTCATAGTTTAATAAATTTAGAAAGTGGGCACAGTACAGTATTGTGAAGTTATATGTGTTGAATGGATCAAGAACTGTTGAGCTGACATCTTAAAAATAAGTCATCAGTGGCTAATCATGTCTGTACAGGAAAGTGGCATTCCACAGGGAGCAGTGCAATTCTCAGTGACATATAATAAAGAAATAATTTTCTTATCACCAGCAATAAAATGTGTGGAAGGAATAAAATTTATCACAATAATAAATACAAATAAGAATGTAGATGCCACACAGAGTGATCTGGATGGCTTGATAAAATAATCATATTCAAATGAAATGTTTCAAATACTTTCAGATAAAAAGCCATTTAGTTGGGAAGGGAGTCTACAGATGCAAAATAAGATTTTTTTTTTCCTGAAATTGAAAAGTTCTGTGAATTATAGTGGTAAGATAGGCAGTTATCAGAATTGTACCTTTAAGAAGAAATCTTCTTTTTGGAGAAGGAAGAGAAAAGTTAATAAGAGCATATAGCTGATTTTACCATTGCTGGGATTGTTATCTGGATATCCCATTCTAGTACATATATTTTTTAAAAGAAGGATAAAAAGGAAAGTTCATGGAGAAAGAAAAATTGATTACAGCATGTAAGTATCTTCAGAGAAAAAAAAATGTATATACGCATATATATATATATATATATCAAATACTACAGAGATATTTTATTTAGTGGAAGACATCGTATAAAGAATCAGTAGCTGGAAATTGAAACTTGATATTCACATTGGAAATAAGCTGTGCATTTTTATCAATTATGGGAGAAAATCTATCAGTGTTACTGACAGATTTTCACATCCCTTGATAGCTTCAAATCAAGACTGTACGATTCTCTAAAAGCCTATTACATTCTCACATAGTGAAAAAGAAGAAAAAAGTTTTTCTGCTTAGTTTAAAGCATCTAGGTAAATTTTTAGGACAGGAAAGCTTCAGGGAGAGAAATAGAAAGTTCCCTCATATTATTAGCGGACATCTTTTAATTAAATTAAATTCCATCTTACATTGAAATTGATACATTTCCCTTGATGTTATCACAGTATAGACTGAAGACATGACATTGTAACTAGCTCTTTAGATGTTCAGCTCATGGTATGTTGCTTCTGCAATATCTGCAGAATGTTACACCTTTCTCAAGAAAAACAGTTTCTTCCTTGTCTTAATCTGATGTCTGGGTTTTAAGTAATACCTTGCCATTCTTCCAACTCATCATCCCACCCAGGCTCACCATGATTATCTTGCACCCTAATCACTGATAGTGCAACATCTAAGTGTTTCTTGAACACCCCCTGGGACGGTGTCTCAAAAACCTCCCCGGGCAACACATTCCAGCATCTGACCACTCTTTCAGAGAAGAATTTTTTCCTACTATCTAACATAAAGATTTTTCATCAAGGCCTTTTCCACAGAGGTGTTTCTTACTTTTGCTAGTGATGGACTTCTCTCAGTTTTTTGTTTCTTTGAAGAATGATCATATCAAATGCAGTAATGTAGTGTAGATCACATAGGATAAATGGCAGGAGCATGCTTTGAAATTATGAACTGAAAAATAAATAATGTTATTTTGAAGAAGTTGATAGCCATTTTAATAAGATATTTTTACTTATTTCTAGAGTCATCTCTGGTTGGATTTGATGACATATCTGTTACTGCAGGATCTGTAATCCAGGACATAGGTTGAGATTGGGCAGACTATAAATTCATTCCTGGAAGGTGGCATCGTAATACCTAATGGCTATATGAAGGTTGACAAGAACTTGAGCAAGAACTATAATTCAATTAGTTTGGCACATGTAATACTATCCATAGTCATCTTCCATGACAGGTTTCAAAAATATGTTTCCTGGAAAAGTTCTGGAGTAATTTTAAAGCAAATTTCTCATTCTGTCTTCCCCTTCAAACTACCACAATACCTTGTTTTTTGAACAGTACATCTAAATATCCTTTGCAAAAAAAATGTCATCACTTTTCTCACAGGCCAAACGTAAAATGGGCTGAAAGGATTTGAAATGCATCTGCAAAAAATCCAGAAATACTCCAAATTACACACTCTAGCCTAGCTAGCCTTATGTTCAAGGCTTATTTTCTGTGGACTGTTCTAAAACTCTTTTTTTGTAAATTCAAATGTTTGTCTTGACCATCAAGTCATAGAATACTTTCTTTTCATTATATAGCTTTACATTCCAGTATCTTGCGATCTTATCCTTTATCAGTCTTTCCTAAATAAACAATTACCTGTCCTCTCAATCCTGCCTGGATATCATTTTCAAATCTCAGTGCTTGTATTAACTGTCTTAGCAGGATAAAACTCTTCTTAAAGATGTTCTAAAGTAATCCTTGAATTAAGGTGCAGTTCCTCAAAGCCAGTTCCAGAGCAGAACGAAAAGATAGCTTTCTGCATTTTCCAAGAGATATTTCTATTTATACGAAACAGACTGATTTGTCTGTTTTTGCTGTGTATTATTATTCATGTTCATGCAATTTATAGTAGTACTTGTTTTACAGAAATAAACAACTACTATGACAAAACAAAAACAAACAAATGAAAACTACACAGACGGAAAGGACTAATTGGAGATCACTTCGTAGAAAAGGGTCTTAAGTCCTAGTTTAACGCTACTGTCAGTTATTCACGCTGTTTTGGAATACACTTAGTTTCATTTCATTTTCATGTTTATTTTCACTATTGACGTGTGCACTTACAGTGTGTTTCTCCCCAGCAGATCTTACTGCTGAAGAAACTGCTTGGCAGACATTGCATCCTGACATCTCTTTTGGCACTGTGTATTGCTGTCGGTCGTTCCTAGGGTGCCCACAGTAAATCAATCCTATATTTCTCCTAATACCAGATTACAAAGAATGAATATTAAAAATAATAATAATAATCTAATAAAATGACTCTCATAAAATGTATTTAAAGAAGTATATTGGATAGGAACACAACCTATATGAATTTAAGTATTTCCGAAGCTCTACGCAAAAACATTTAGTAGACCATTCCTGCAGTTAGAGGCAGGATGATGCGATTTTTTTCTGTCAATTTTTATATGATCTCCACTTTACTGTGATTTGCTTTATGATAATATCTATGTGGAGATAGAACAGCTGGAAGTTTGGGGTATTGGGAAAATGTGTAGGACATTTCTGAAGTATCACCTGCCATAATTCTACAGTTATTTGTCAATACTTTTCTTCAAATAATCTTTCTCACCTTTCTAGCTGGACAAAGGAAAACAGAAGAAATAAAAAGCTTTTGCTAGGCAACCACAGTAGCTCATATATTTAAATGTTACCTATTAAATTATAAAGATGATTTTTTTTTTTTTCCTGTTGCAGATGGTGTAGTGAATGGGAACACAGAAGAGAACCAAAAGCTATGAAAGAACTTCATTGATTTGTTCACTTCTGTTATTTCCACAGGCACCAGGAAAGAAATATTTTCTTTCTTTTTTTCAGAAACATTAATTATTAATATTTGGGTAACCATTCATCAGTTTTCATGTATTTTGAATGAAAGAGGATAGATATCTCTAAAATAGAGTTGCAGGAGGCAATTGCAATCCAAACTAGTGCTATTTTTTAAAAGAATGTAGCAAAGTGATTAGGTTGCCACTTTGGTTTGTAACGGAGTAAGTCATTTGTCTAACATTAGGCCTCAAGTGGCAGCTTAGATGCCCCAGGATATCCATCAGATTTATATGTTCAAAGCATCATTGAGAACAAATTCTCTGGAGGACAAATAGAATGAATGAATATGCAGGAGAAGAGCAGGAAAAAATTTATTGTGAATTTCTGACCTGGATCAGTGTTAGTCTAACAGAGTACACGTTTTGCTACACTTTAAACATAGCTACTTTCCTAAATCATGAAGTTGTCCAGCAAGAGAGATATCCATCTCAGAGTAGTCTGATAAAGAGAGATATACGTTGGTTGCTCCGAAATTAATGCCTCCTATTTATTTCCATGAAAGCTACAACAAAGAACACAATAACGCTGTTTGATAGAGCTACAAAATATCAGTTTTCAATATAATCATCACTATTAGCTATTCATTTCCAACAGTGATGAACAAGAGCCTGCATGTAGCACTTTAAACATCTATTCCAGGGGAGATGACCAAATGTCACTGCCTCACTGTGCTCACATCCACTGCTTGGTCTCCATAAACCTTCAGCGAACATTGATGAATGTCAATGCGTGCCATTTTTCTTGTGTGGAGGAATTCAATCACATAACTTTGCTTCATAAGCACTTCCATGTCAGCTGCCATTTTGTCAGACTGCCCCTCTGCTGCCATCTGTCACATGGAAACAAAATGTAACAGAATATTGGTGGGATGGTTTAAAATTTTTTGATTATATTACCAATATTCACTTCTGACATCGTGGGCAAAAATAATAAAATAGGAGGCATTACTTTCAGAGACGCCCAGGTACATTACATTACATTACATTACATTACATCTAGCAAGCAAGGAACTTGAAACTCTGTTTTTCACGGCCCGAATAATTCTACCAATGACCCTGCAGCACCCCACAATTTCTCTCTTTATTGTATCCACTGTAATTTCAAATTCGAAAGGTTTTGATTTAATCCTAATGACAAACAGAAAAATGGTTTTTAAACCCTTGGAAATTGTATTGAACTGGAAAAACTGTTTACTCATCTACTCAAAATCAAAAAGCCTTTTGCTACTTAGGAAGTAAAAATGACCAAAAAAAAAAAAAAAAAAAAAAGATATTTAAATGTATACATGGTGCATACTAAAAGACATATTAATGAAACTAAGTCATCTACAGGTTTATTTTATAGGCCTTGATAATATCAAGTCTACTTTTAGGTAACACTATGATAATGTGTAAGGAAGAAACAACACAAAGCCACAAAGCCGTTGTTATTAACACCTGTGGTAATTGTAAGTTAGTATTTTGGAAAAGTTTTTGCACTCAGAATTTCTGCAATAATACAGTTCCTGCTCTCAATAGTATGTATGTATAGTTCAGGGCAGTAATGGAAAAGTAGCTTTGTAGATTGGGCAGAGTTTTGTGCTACTATCGAAAAACATTAACGTACATTGTTCTTTGTTATGTTCTGCATGTGCAGATTCATATTGCAATGGCAGCTTCTATACGGCCATATCATGAGCACTGCCTCAGTTCTGGTACATTTTTTCTTTCCTCTGTGAAAAGAACATGCCTTTGCATAAAAGCTTGCTCTGGTCAACTTCTATCATACTTCACATACTTCACTTCGATACTCTCTGGTAGCATCCAGCGTGATGACAGCTTCTTCAGCAGCGATCTTATTTCAGTCTGTCTGTAAATATGTTAACTTGTGTTATTTTTGTGTCAGGCTTCATTTTTTGTATTTTTTGCCATATTTCTAACGTTTCATCTTTTTATCTCTGTTTCTGTTGTGCTCAATATTTCTTTCCTTGTAATGCTGAATGAATAATAGTGAATTCCATGAATATGCTCTATGTTCTTTCAGATAATTAAAGATTGGAAGAAAAAAAAAATCACAGAGATCTCTTGTTTCTTCTAATAAAAGTCTTCCAGGAAATTCACTTTCACGATTCTTCATCAGCCTTTCTTTATATTTCTTCAGAAAGCATTAAGTCAAGTGAAAGTACCTAAACATTGTTATCTAAGTAAATAATATCAGATATTTTGCAACATTTACTCCCTACAGGTGGTATCTGCCTACTCATGACAATCATACTCTAGTGTAAAAATTACCATATTTTATCAACAGAAGATATAACAGTAACAAAATGCAAGCACATCAAATACATGTGCTGATTTTAAATATTGCACTGTAAATTTATCTAGTTATATAAAGATATAATAAAGTTACAATATTTATATTGTCATAGTTATTGCAGCGCTATTACTGCCACAAAAAGAATTATTTTCAGCTTGGATGCTTTTAATCTGCTGATGAATTTTCCAGATTGTGCAAACAACACATCCTTACACATTTATTTGCAATTTAGTAATCTAAAGACATAAATCACTACAAACACTCGCACAAACGTAAAGATACATATATATGTTGGAATGTGCTTGAAAGTGCTTTCAAAAGCTATACTTGTGAATGCATGTGCAAATTTAGATATAATGTTTTTATTTTTATGTGGATATTAGTGCTATATTTATATACCACACATAGTTGAATATTTATTTAAGATATTTTGCTCACTTCTACATCTGCATGAAGACTGTGATTTAGGCTGCTATTTTCACACATTTTATGTTGAGTTCCAGCAGGAAGTTGCACTAATTCCCAGTATTGCTATTCAAAATCTAACTTGTTATCTTTCTTGCATGCACAATTGTGAATATAAACTTTAACTGCATAAACTTTCCCTAGTTCTTAGCACTGTTGGATTTCAGAGCAACTGCATTATGCCTTTAGAAGAATAATATAATAAGTCACTGAAGTCCCCCCTAATTTATATGACTTTTGAGATTATATGCAATTAGATGAGAAAAAAACCCTCTGATCAAGTTCATTATCAATTATGGAGTGTATCTCAGCGAAAGGAAAGAGTTTTATTTCAAGATAAATAAGAAAAGAAAAGCTTGTGCCACACAGGGCTAACCTTGCTTCTAATTATTCTACAAGAAGATGAGGAAAGCTCCCAGCAGAGCAAATGCATCTTCATTTCTAATTGTTATATACCATTAGAACTAAATGACATGAATCCAAGAGTATGTGGATTTCTTTAGGTAGATATGCAGTCTATAAAGGAGCATTCAGTAATATTCTGTAGAGACCAACTTAGCATTGCTGGAGAGTTTCAGGTCCTGAAAATTCAAACATATTTTGTATACTAAACACACATGCACATCAAAACCTACTAGTCCTATTAGCATGATATGTGCAGAAATACATAAATACAACAGAGAGTACAGGAAAGGGTACAGTTGTATAAAAAAAGTACTCAGAAGCTGATAGGCAACTGGATGCTAGTAGTTTTAATCACTGTATCAATAGGCATAGAGAATTTTATTTGAAGTGACTCTTAAATTATTTATAGAATGAAATTAATAATAAAACATAAAAGCATAATCATTACTAATGTAAGTAATTTCTAGAGTATCTGTTACAAATAAAAATCCACATTATTGAATAACAGTACTTCCGTATATTAAATACATAAAATATCACAATTCTCATATTAAATTATTTGCTGCATGATTTTGAATTACACTAGCTGCCAGCATAAATAATTAATGTAGAATTTTAATGAATGCTAATTACATCATATTACAATCATGATAAGTGACAAGTACATTTTACAGGTGATATTTGAGATTTTTAGAGGCAGGAGAAAAACAGAAAGTACGTTGTGTCATAAAATAAGTGTTGATCTCTGGCTACCTGTCTTGCTCCAGTTTATAGGAGGGAGATGAGGTTCTTTTAATATCTGTATACCCAGTGTGAGACTAAGAAACAACGGTTCAAATGTTGGTCCGACCAGTTTAATACAAATCTTAATTAGGGAGATGGGGAAAGGGAGGACAGACACTATTATGAATTAGGGTAATGGGGAAGGGAAGGAGGGTGATAGAAAGGATGGGAAAGAAGAAGCAAGGAGTCT
>JAOWBP010000001.1:27248270-27261247 GCA_028571105.1 Tragopan temminckii | reverse complement strand
GCATCCAGGTCTAGAGCCTGAAACACAAGAAGGACATGGAGTTGTTGGAGCAGATCCAGAGGGCATGAATATGTTTAGAGGGCTAGAGCACTTTCCCTGTGAAGACAGGTTGGGAGAGCTGGGTCTCTGCAACTTGGAGAAGAGAAGGTGCTAAGGAGAACTTACTAGTGGCCTCCCAGGTCTTGAAGGGAGCCTTGAAGGAAAGTTGGAGAGGGACTTTTCATAAGGGCATGTAGTGACAAGACAAGGGGAAATGGTTTTAAACTGGAAGAGGGTAGATTCTGATTAGATATCAGGAAGAATTTTGCCATGAGGATGGTGAGACACTGGAACAGTAAGGTTGTGGATGCTCCCCCCAAGAAGCATTCAAGGCCAGGCTGGATGGGGCTCTGAGCAACCTGGTGTAGAGGGAGATGTCCCTACCTATAGCAGGGGGTTGGAACTAGATGATCTTGAAGGTCCGTTTCAACTCAAACCATTCTATGATTCTATGATTCTAAGATCCAGATTGGAAGGTGAGGAGAGAAAGATGCTTGGCTACATTGGATTTGTAGTAATGTTAGACACAATCTTGAGGTTAGACCCCAGTATGAAAAAGAGAATAGAGGCCTAATGTGTATAAGATTTAGTTCACCGTGCTGCAGTATTATTGTTCCTTATATGAGCAATTGCTTGAAAAAGAGAATTTTAATTTTTTATGTTTTCAATTATAATATGACTCTCATCATACAGTGTATTTCTATGCATGTATGCTTTTTTTTTACTATGCACAAGGCCCTTCCTTTGTTATTACCTAATTTAGAGAGCACAGGCATGCATATTTTGAAACAAAATTTACCTTCCAATGGAAATGTTATTGTCAGAACACAAATAACAATAGGCTTTAAGTATCCTAATAGCTGAACACTGCTAGCAAGCATCCTCTTCATTTTTTGGAGGTGAAGCTTTTTTGTATTTGGAAAAAACAACAAATTATCTAAATCATTTGGAGTCAAAATTGTTTAGGTAATTTTAGATAGTATTTTTAGATAATATTATTTAAGTAATAAGTAGGATTTTGTAATATTTTCTGTAGAAGAATAACTAAAAACACACAGTAATACCAGATAAGTAAGCATATTTTATTCACCATTAAATTTGCAGTTTTTTTTTAATCTGTCTTAAACGTATCAAGGATTATTTTTTTGTATTTTCTTTTTCATCCTTATACATTTGTTTCACTCAATGTTATTTTTCATCATTTTTTTTCACTTCATTTTTATCATTATGACAATCCTACAATGGCTTTCCCCTCAGCTCGAGTGTGGCTGCGTAAAATGCATAATCAATTGCCAAGTAGACATCTCCTTAGGAATATACTGACTACAAAATTCACAAATACCTAGGAGATTTTTTTTAATTCTTTGAAACTCTTACAAGTCAGTAGCAGATCAGATACCAATAATGAATTTTGAAAATACAAGATTCTCTCTTCATCAAGGTGAATCAAGAGAATATAATAAAGTAATAATGCCATTAAAAGTAATTTGAGGATAGGTATGTTTCCCTCAATTCATGTCTCCCTGTCCCTAGAAACATATTTTTCTAGCTTCTGTGTTTATTTGACTTCTTTCACTTTGAAAATAAATAGATATGTTCCAATCAACTATTAATATAACTTCTCTTTGTAAATCTCTAATAGAATTCTTCATCTTCTGTACAGATTTCCCATCAGAAGCAATAACATCATATTGTCATGATTTATATGAATGATGTAAAATAAGGTTTTGGTGTTTTTTTGTTTTTTGTTTTTTTTTTTTTTTGTATTTTCACACTTTCTTCTCCTGTGGAGGAGCTCAGATCATAACATGGATATTTATACTAATATGGTCATAATATAATAAGTATAAGGCAGCTCTGAATATATAACTTCAAATTTAATAACATGCAGCATGTAATTCAGTTGCAACAATTCATTCTTCAAACAAAGAAATATTTTAGAATCTTTGAGAAATCTTGAGGAGAAAATAAGGATGCTTCTTTAACTGAATTTCATCACTGAAGAATTACTAGTGGAATTACATGTAAAAATTAGAGGGAAAGGATGTAGTTTTAAGCTGCCACTTTTTTTTTTTTTTTTTTTTTCATTTATAAAACTAAATAGGCTTTTGGCTGTTGGAAAGGTAGAATTCGTACCTGCATAGCTGATATGAAGGTACTGAAAATCAGGAATAGAAGACAGGAGTATGAGTGCTTTTGTTCCCAGATTGGCAGACAGTGATCTTCATGAAATGTTATAAAAAGCTTTTCTTACTTATGAATAAATTATAGCTGAGCAAGGACATTGTTTAGAACTTGGGTAAACTTTCCTGTATGCAAAGACTAAAGAGATAAAAGTTATTATTCTAGATTATTTTGGAAAAATAATGCACTTCACATTGCTGGCATTTTTGTGGACCTACTTAATGTTTTCTGAGTTACTATACTTTCATTATTATTTATATGTCCATATTAGTATAAATGTCCATGTTATAATATAAGCTACTCCACATGAGAAAAAAATGTGAAAATGTGAAAAAAGGAGACTTGTTTCACATCATTCATAAAATTAATGTGTGGGAGTTAGCTGTTCACTTTATCCTCTCTAAAAATTAGGTTTATATTTCTAACACTTGCTAAGACTGTGAACTAAATTTGATTTTTATGTATAATAAACTGTGTGTGAGTAATGCAGATAGTAATGAATGCAATATGTCCATTATTGATATTTGCCTATGCAGTTCCATGTTGGAAAATGAAGTCAGTATTTGATGGAATAGAGGACAGTGCATAAGAGACATATGCTTTATTTGTGCCACAAATACAACATAGGCTGTTCTTCTAATAGCTTCACTAGCAATAGTCATAATTAAAGTATATAAAAACAATGTGTATAATACCTAAGGTAGGTATTCTGCAATGATTTCTGAAAAGCAAAGTATGATGTCTATCAAAAATATTAAAGGAGAAATAGTGGAACAAATGATTTGGTTATATATTGTTTAAACCATATTGCACAGAGGGAATCACACGTGTACAAATATATTCACATACGCACATGTTTTTTTGCGGTACAAAAATGAAATATATTTAAAGTAGAATTAAAAGAAAGTCTTTCACCTCTGCCATATAAAGAAATAATCATCAGGAAGCCGTACCAGAAATACCAATGAAGTGAGAACCTCTGCTAAATCATTCCACCTAACATCATGCAGTCAGGGCTTACATGTTAATATACAGATAATATTTTGGTCCAGATGAATTTGGCTCATATCTTGTAGATTTTGTTATCCTTCACAGTATGAAATAAGTCATTCTGTCTGATTTCTGTTATGTATCCTGACAATTTGAATCACATTCACTGCAAATAGTAATCGTTCCGAGGCAAAATGGAATCATAGAATATCCTAAGCTAGAAGAGACTCACAAGGGCTTAACTTCTGACTGGCACAACAGTTCAGATTTAGTTGTGAATACTTATATATATTTACAATTTTTACTCACAAGTCTAATTCTAATCTTTTTAATACATGTAAAAATTTTTCGGAAAGGATTCTTGAATTTTGTCTCTTCTTAAAGCTATGTAGAATAACATTAGTGAATTAAGAAAAGTTCTCATTTCTTTTTATTTATCTTACTCTGATAATTTGCACGCTTCCCCAGCCTCTGGTCTGTATTTCATATTAGTATAGCCTGATTTTCTTAAATTGTTGCTAAGTTCTCTTCAGGAAAAACAAAAACCAATGAGTTAAAGGGTTTTTATGTATGTGATCATTTTCCTTATTCTCCCTCTTCTGTCTGTCCACAATTAGTACTTCTTCTATGTCATTGCAAACTACATAGTTGGTTCTTAAGAGAAATTTTAAGCTCTACAACATTGTGAACAATTAATGATATTAAGTAATAAAAATAGAACATAGGAACTCAAGAGCAGCCAAATTGATATACAGAGTATATGGGTAAGTGTTCTGTTCTGGATCTAGCTTGAACAGAGATTACTGTGAGCAAGAAAATAGGATTACTTTTGTGAAGCAAGTAGGAAGCAGAAAAGTGAAAAATGAAAACATGCTTCCCACTTTGAAATAGAAGCAGAAAAGGGTAAGTCTTAAAAACAGTAGTAGTAAAACTTGAGAATGTGAGTATAAAAGAAATATCAGAGACTGTGAAATTTGATGAACATGAACTGGATTTTTTTTTTTTTCTTCCTTCAAAGGCAGTGCTAATCCTGAAAGGTTAGAAGAATATGAATATGAAACACCAGTGTGAAAGAAAGTCTTAAAAATACATTGCTGTCATGCTGTTTTCTCAGTAATATGTACACTTTCTCACTAGGTGAAACAAGTATCTCAGCAGAGGCCAGATTCCCACTGCTCGTGTTGAACAGCAGAAAGAATGGGACAAACTGTGAAGTGTGAAATAAGTAGTTTCTCAGAAGGAGCAGTGGTGTTGGATGAGGTAAATAAAACATGATGACACTTGTCTAGACAACCACTGGTGCTGAATTAATTGCAAATGACAATCTCAGAATGCATTGTTGCATTATCTAAACAGTATCTCACAGTGCTTACCCTCATGAGTGTTGCCATTTGCATCTGCTGTGTGCTACCGATTGCAGCAGTTCTGCATCTGTGGTATATTTTAGCAGTGTGAAACAGAGACTTATTTTCTGTTTTGACATAATATTTCTCTGAGGTAACTTGTAACTGAGCAGAAGTATTAAGAGCAGTCTCTTTGTGAAAGCTTTTATTTATGTAGTCAGGTCAGCAATTTTTAATCAGTAAGAATAGACTAATGTGACATTCTCACAGGTGCATTCGTAAACAAAAGTGTTCCTGAGACTGTTTTGACATTGGTAATCTGATAAGTGGTAGAGGAAGGAAGGAGTTTGTTTGTTAGAGAGGAGGAAGACCAAAAATTCACAGAGTATCTGAAAAATACGATATCACAAATGGCATTATTCCTCCAAATGTTTATTGATCTGGATCACCACAGGAGGAAAAGGGATTTGCATCCCTCATATAACAGATGCTAATCTTTGAATAAAAGGAAATGCCATACCTTTATTTTCCCCTATGCTTTTGCTGGGTAAAGATGGTGGCAGTAATCAATTCCCAGACTTGTATGTTTCCACTATAAAATACTACCATTTTCCCTACATGGGGCTGCTTTCTATCTTCTTAAGTTCAGAAATGATGAATTTAGAGACATCTTACACGGGACATTCATTGGACAGTGTTTTCCACCAGAAATAAGATTCCTAGAAGTAATAATTGTGTTGCTTAATCCTTCCTCCTTCCTGACTGAGTTTTTTAGTCTTACTCAAAGCCATCACCATTTTAACAGTTGAATAAGGAAAGCGACTTGGCCACGTAAATTGACAAGAATATCGAACATCTCCTAGGCCCATGTGAAATTTAAATGTCTTTCTAGAAGAAAATTTTTTTTAACATTCATTTTTAATACACATTTTTGCATTCACTGACTAGTTTATTTGTAAGGAAACAAAATATTTAATCACAAAACAAAACAATAAATAACATTTTATTACAATGGAGAATAAATGCACAAAATAGAATATTTTTACAAAAAAGTATAATTTAAATGATATGGATCAAATATATTCCTAAAATCATTGTTCATGGAGAAGTTAAACAAAAAAGAGGCTACATTTTCTGAATAAATTATTCACTGCAAATAATTCATTCAAAACCCTCTACATTAAGGCTCCTAATTTTTCCAGGATGTGTGACAAATTTTCAGATTTCAGATCACTTAAGTTGTGTTACTGAATGTTACTGTAAAGCCTCCAGCAACATACTGCTGAAGTGAAGTAAATACTCACAGAGGCTGCCATATCTAAATGCAATCACAGTTCTCATTGAAACTAGCTAAGCTCTTTAAAAGAATGTTAATCAGTGCTCTTCAGACAGATCATTTTGCTGGAGGCAAGGAACAGTGACTCTTGTACTGTTTACAGTCTCTGAACAAATCATTTTAAAAAGGATAATTTGTAGATGAAATTGAAAGTACATTATATTGAAAACCTTTTCTAAAAAATCTACGTTTTAAAAAATCTGTCATGTTTTATTTGCATAGGTAATAATTATGAGTTCTCAGACTGAAAAATTACTACCAGCATTATTAAGCATAGCCAGAACATTTCCTACAAATCAGAAATAATCAACTCCATAATGGATATAACCTCTCCTATGTAGTCTTCTGAGATATGCTGTATATCATAAACTGTACTGAAGAAGCCGCTCAGAATCCATCAGGATACAGATTTGATCAAGCTATTGAACATAAAAGATCAAGGTATTTACAAAACTTTGGGAATACAAGAAATATTTCAACTTTTTGTGATGTGGCATATGTATCTTGTCTTATTCGCTTCGGTGGAGCATAAGGTTGCTGAATTGTATCTATGAAGACTGTTGACAAACACAGACAGAATCAATTTTATAGTTGGCAGAGATATGTCAGGAAAGTTTTTTATTGCAAGTAAACAGGCTTTATTGCAAGTATTTAACAAACCTGAAATTGTCATAGGCAGGGGCAGAAAAAAGTGAGTAGACTTTAACAAATTTTGGAATATGATGCTTTTTATTTGTTTACAGTTGAATATCTTTGAAAGCACACTCTGCATTACATTCCCTTATCATCACCTCCTTGGAAAACAGAAGTTAGTATCTTTCCCTTAAACTCTTTATTTCTTATTTTTATCAAATGAAATTTATACTCATTTATAACAATCAAGTACATACATATTTTTATGGAGTTGGTCCTAAATTTCAACACAAGTTAATCTGAAGTCCCTTTGGTTTTGTGTTTGAAAGAACCTACTGAGGGATGGTGCCCAGATCACTGATGTGGCAACACAAACCTGATCATAAACCAAATCTGTAGTAGTAACGACTATCCTATACAAATTTGTCCTCCTCTACGTTTACACAGGATTCTTCCTATCTTTGAAAGTGCCCTCATCTGTATTTTACAGTTATGACAGCTTTAGGGTAACCAGATAACTTAATACTTTTACTAAGCCCACTGGTAGAGGAAAACGTGGAACTTCAAATATAGCCTGTAGTATGTCTATTTTTATACATACATTTATGTAGTAATAACAATGTACTCTTAACTATGAAGAGCATACATTCTTCCCCCCAAGACTTCTAGTAACGAAAAACGTGAGAATTTTAAAATGTCAAAGCCTTTTGAATCCTAGCAGCTTGAAGTAGAGCATCAAATTAATGAGCAAAGCATTCTGTGACAAGAATGTTTTGTCTTCCATTAAATTTGTATTTTAAATAAAATTTAAAAACAAATCGAAGCATAAAAACACCTGTAAAACTCATTAAGAAAAGAAATGTAAAACAGGCTCAGAAGAGAAAACAGTGTAGAAAAGAATTCTGAAACCAGACCTTATCTGTCAATGCTATTTATTCCATTTTGAAAAATGGTATTATTTTTCATGAGACTGAAATAAAATCTTAGCATGGACATATAGACAAAGTCTTTATATGGATGAGTAAGAGGCAAGAATAGAATTTAGAGAATTATGTAAATTTCCTGGAGATATTTTAAGGATGGATGACCATTTCAGAATAAAAACAAATCTCTACCTAGACAAAAGCACATCTGCTCTGAAACGTTCTCTCTTGAGAATACAACTCTTGTTAGGAATTTTAAAAGGTCTCAGTTAAATTTATCTTGAATTCTAATGACCTATGAATATCTTCACAACCACATTTTGACATAACTTTTGAATGTGTATTGTTTGTCTTACCTCCAGTTCCAACTAGAAGTTAAACAGAAGCATGAAGGTGCTTTGGGAAATATCCTCTCACCATTATCACCAGACATAGTTACAAGACCACATATTCTAATTCAGCTGAGCAGCCCACCTTCCGAAACACTGGTATTGTAAATACTCACTGCTTGTCTGCATACAGAGCATTGTAAGGACATTAAAAATTATATTTTAGTGACTGGAACTTTCCCAGAGTAATCACTACCTCAGTGCTAAATAGGCATCTAGCATTTTGTGACCTAGAGAAATAAGAATCTGTCGTAATTTGGTTGATGTTATTACAAGTGACAGGGGACTTCCTGGCCTCTTTTCTTCCTCTCCCCATTTTCGGGGAAAAGAAATAGAAACAGTCCAATTGTGACAGGGAGAGATAATTAATTTACTATAAATGGTAAAAGAATATAAGATAATATGATATAAAAGAGAGTTATGGGCAATAAAACAAACAAATCGGAGAGAAAGTATTTTCAACCATGCAGCTCATTGCGCTGCCCAGAAAAGGAAGACAGTTCTCTCTCATCAACTGGAATATAAAATCAGGTGGGGAGTACAGGAGACTACTGGGAATTATAGTATGTCTTTTCTCAACATATCTTCTCAGAGAGCTGGAATCCACATGAGAATAGCTGAGAGTGCCAGGAGATAGGAATCTGAAAGTGCAGTTCCCTGATACTGTGTTCCAGTACAAACAGCTTGCTGTATGATGTTATGATATGGAGTATCACTATAAACAGGACAGAATAACAAAGTTCAGGCTTGTAACACAGCATAAATATGTTGTTGTGTTCATCACTGTGCCTGAGTAATACATCGGATCCAAACTGGAAGCGGCACTGGGCAAGGATCAATCTTGTCCTTCATAAAATCATATACTGACTTGGTTTGGAAGGGACTCCAAGGATTCCAAACCCATCCCCCCCTGCCCCCTGGTGACAGGCTGAGTCACAAACCTCCAGATCTGACACTAGACCAGGCTGCCCAGGGCCCCATCCAACTGGTCTCGAACACCTCCAGGGGCAATGAGAGAGGAGAGAGGAGAACTAGTGAGTGAGGCCCAAGAGGTAAGACTGAGAGAGGGCCTGCAGCACACTCACAGCATTGTGAACCAGGAGAAATGCACACATCAAAGAAGACACTAAGTCTCTTGCAGAATAAAAAAAAAAAGTTATTTTCACCACAAGTTTCATTAGACAAACCCTATACTGTGCAAGCATGTATGTACTAGTGAACTTTTAAGACTTTTTTTTTCATTAGTTTTTTTTTTTTTTATTTGTTTTGTTTTGTTTTTATCAGTAGGTGGAGAATGATTTCTGCAGGTTAAGATAAACAATGTTTCTCCTCAGTGAAACAGTGTAAAGATAACTCCTTTTCAGTTTATTGGCCTTCTTTATAATGCCGTGTACTTATTTTAGCTGAACAAGGGTGGGAGTATTAGGTGAAGCAATCTCTCTCGTTTATAATAATATTTTTGAAGAATTTTGCTGCCATATATAAAGCAATATTTATTTTTCACTATCCTTATTTTAAATTTGCTGATTATCAGACTGATTATCTCCTCATCTCAGCCCTGACTGCTTGACAAAGTCAGCAATAATTATGCTTTGCAAAGTGTGCTAAAAGCCAAATAAGTCAGTATAAAAATACATTTACTCAACAAACATATAAAAAAAAGGAATCCCTAAAAATTAAAAAATTGCAAAATTCTGTTGCAGTATTTTGTCTATATAACTGAAGTGGTTCGGATCCTTGATAGCTATTCTGAAGCTTCTAAAAGCTCAATGTCCTGCCAGTCAGTCAGTTTTCAGTTCTCCTCACTGTCAATCCTTTTCTTCTACACTTCCTAAGCTTACCTTGGATCTTATGGGAGAGTGTCAAAAGCCTTATGACATCCAGAATAAGCTGCTCCATCACCTTCCCAGGGATGGAGGTGCTGCTGACTGGCCAGCAGTTTCCCAAGTTCTCTTTCTTGCCCTTCTAGAAGACTGGAGTGGCATTAACTTTTCTCTACTTTCCAGGAACCTCTCCCATTCTCCATGACGTTTCAAAGATGATAGAGAGTGTCTTGGCAATGAAACTGCCAGTTCCCTCAGCACTCATGGGTATATCTCATTGAGTCCCATGGATTTGTGTGAATCAATCACGTTTGCCTTAGATGATCTCTAACCAGATCCTCCTCGACCGAGGGAATGTCTTCCTTTACCCAGACTCTCTTTCTTATCTCCAAGGTCTGGGATTCCCAAAGGGCACTCTTAGTAAAAAAGGCTGAAGCAAATAAGGTGCTCAGAAACTCCATTTTCTCAGACAGAGTGTTCTGTTTGTTAACAGAACACTCACCTCATTCAGCAACATACTCCTATTTTCCCTGGTCTTTCTTTTGCTACTGACAAACTTAAAGAAACCTTTCTTGCTATCCTCGACTTCCTTCACCAGAATTAAGGTCTTAGCCTTCCTTGGGGCATCCCTGCATGACAGTGTTCCTATATTCCTCATTAACTATGTCCTTCTGATTAGGCAGCCTGTAGTAAATACCCACAGTGATGTCATCTATATTACTCAGCCCCTTAATTCTCACCCATAAGCTCGCCACTGATTCATGATTCATCCCTAGGCAGAGCTTGATACATATTCCCACTCCTAAGCCAAATATTTGGGTCTTTGTTAGCCATGTTTTGACAATATGTCAAGTGGAAAATACATGTGTGTACTGCTACAGGTCACCTTTCTGGTTTGATGGCAATTGCAAGTGAGCTTTATGACTTAAACTGACTTTGCACACACTCACTGATCAATAGCACAGTCTTGGGAGCCTTACAAGTGTTTTACTGTATAGGCTGGTGCTGAGGGAACTTTTCAAAAGGAGAATTTTGAATCTTTACACAGAGATTCATTTTCATGAATGAAAATGAAGAAGAAAATGAATCACACTTTTACCTCTAGAGTACTCAATATGCTTGAATATTAGAAAAAGGATATATGATTTTCCAGTGCTTTTGTGATAAGATACTTTGCCCTTTAAATGCATAAAGAATGATAAAAAGGGCTAGCACTGGAAAGTGAACTTAAATCCACAAAAGTGTAGTATTCTTCTTTAATTTGTGTTGTGTCGGTTGTTTTTCTTTATTGTGCAAAAGAGTGAGAGCAGGTCAAGTGGCTGCTTGTTTTGTTGTATTTTTGTTTGTTTTTCCACAGAACAGATAAATACCCTGATTGGGCTGCAGTATATTCCTATAAACCACGCTGGCTCTTTGGTCTCAATGCACAACTTTAGCTGTCAAGATTGCTTAAAATGCTCAGTACCAAGAATTGTTTGTGCTTTGGCAGTACTGTCACAAACAAAGCACTATCTGCAAGGCAGAAGCTATTTCAGTTTTCTAAATGACAACAGTCTCAATCATATTATACACTGAGGAAGTAAAAAAGTGGGCTGAGCACTGACGGGTTTATCCCCTGACTCTCATGGCAGCAGAGTAGTTTCAATACCTTCAGAATCAAATCCACACACAGTTCAATGACTATTGGTTTGACTAAGAAAATTACAGACCATACAGGTATTTAATATTCTGTTTTACTAAACAGGATCTCAGCATGTGGTAACTGGCATTCACATGCTTAAGAAAGGAAACTTAGTAGCTTCAGTAATGCTTCAAAAATACTGTTCATGGCCAGTGATGAGCTACTGCTCTAATTTCATTTCTCCCAACTGCAATCATTCCAGGATTTCACCTTAAACTATCTGACACTTGAGAGACAAAGCAAGAGGAGATCAATTTGCCTGGTACTATGATGTCTAATTAAAACACCGTATATGCTGAGAGACTTGTCACAGTTTGTTAAACCACTGAAGGAGTTGGTGGCGTTAACTTCTTTTTACAGAAAAATCCTGCTTTAGTTGAAGCCTATTAGAGTGTTTTTCACAGAAAAATTCATTTCAGTTTTTAAAACTGGAAATCCTATTATCCTCTACATGGGTGTTGTGTTCTCTAAATTTATATACACCTGTTAGTAAATCACTTTTACTCTTTGACAACACAGTTAATAATTTATTTTATTTCCTGCTTCTGATACATCTAATCTGGATGTAATTTTACTCCCTTGAGAAGTTCCTAGCATGGTTTTTCAGATTCCTAGTCTTTTCTATACCAGGAGGAAGACATTGCTTATCTTCTCCTATGTAATAGTACAGAACTATCTGAAATGAGTCATTTTTGAAATTTGTCCCAATTGTGCAGAATCCAAGGCATTTCAGTGTATTGAACTGGTAGTCCAAATGACATATATATTTGGTAATTTTGCCTAGCCTTACTACATTGTACTTCTTCAAAAGAAACATGACGTAATTCTAGGAACACCATCCACAAAACCCGACATCATACTCTTTCATGAGGAGAAGTACCATATTTTATTTGCATTCCGAGTATCAGACTGAGATCATTAGTCAATTGTGGTGGTTCCGTTTCTCCACTATATTGATAAATTTTAAAAGGTGAAAAGGACATAAATTAATTCAGCAAATTACTTTTAAATTCACTTAGGATATTGGGATTAATGGGAATAAATGGGTGTCGATTGATGAAAGATTCAACATGAGCCAGCAATGTGTGCTTGTAGCCCAGGAGACCAACTGTATCCTGGGTTGCATCAAGATAATTGTGACCAGTGGGTTGGGGGAGGTGATTCTGCCTTTCTACCTGTGAGACTCCACCTGGTCCACAGTGTCCAGTTCTGGAGCCCCCAACAAAAGAAGGACATGGAGTTGTTGGAGCGGGTCCAGAAGAGGGCCAGAAAGATGTTTAAAGGGCTGGAGCACCTCCCCTATGAGGACAGGCTAGGCTCTGCAGCCTGGAGAAGAGAAGGCTCTGAGGAGAAGCCCCAGTACTTCAAGGGGGCCTACAAGGAGAGGAACTTTTTATAAAAGCAGGAAGCAACAAGACAAGGGGACACAGTTTTAAACTGGAAGAGGGTAGATTTAGATTAGGTATTATCAGGAAGACATTATTTGCTGTGAGGTTGGTGAGACACTGGAACATGTTGCCCAGTGAAGTTGTGGATGCTCCCCCCAAGAAGCATTCAAAGCCAGGCTGGATGGGGCTTTGAGCAACCTGGTCTAGAGGGAGGTGTCCCTGCCTATAGCAGGGGGTTGGAACTAGGT
>JAOWBP010000001.1:27216375-27229909 GCA_028571105.1 Tragopan temminckii | reverse complement strand
ATATATATTTATATGTTTCTATCAACCCTCTACACAAATACAAAACTAAAAAAAATGACCCCATCTGTCTTCAAAATGCTGGAACTGATGCAGGTAAATGACTGAAATTGCTTAAATTTCTTCTTTTTCCATACACAAAGAAAATCTCAAATCCACATGGTATAAACAGATCACATATGGAAACTAATTAAAACCCTGTCAAAGTGAGCTTGTCATCTTCAGCTGAAGTAAGTGAATAAGAAAATAGAACAACACTGTTATAAAATTTGGCACAAAATGTTGCTTTTATTTTGAAAATATCTTGAGAGAATTTAGAAGCTGAAATACTAGTTTTTTGAAAACATTATTTTAAAACAGGTATATTTTATCACTCCCCACTACTCTTTTTGTATCTGGGAGTAAGGGAGGGAGTTTGGAATATTGCACATGGGGAGGAATAATTGCATGTATTAGTACAGGTTCTCTGCAGAGAAGGACCAGGGTATCCTGCTGGATAACAGGTTGCCCATGAACGAACAGTGTGTACTTGTGGCCAAGAAGGCCAGTGGTATTCTGGGGTACATCAAAAACAACTTGGGCAGCATGTCGAGCGAGGTGACCCTCCCCATTTACTCTGTCCTGGAGAGGCCACATCTGAAGTACTGTGCCCAGATCTGGGCTCCTCCGTTCAAAAATACAGGGATCTTCTAGAAAGAGTCTGATGGAGGATGACAAGATGATTTAGGGCCTGGAGCATCTGTCATACCAGGAAAGACTAAGAGACTTGGGATTCTTCAGTCTGGAGAAGAGAAGGCTGAGAAGGGATCTCATAAGTGCTTGTAAATATCTAAAGTGTGGGAGTCAAGTCGATGGGGATGGTCTCTTTTCAGTGGTGTGTAGTAATTGAACAAGAAGCAACAGGCTGAAACTGCTACACACAAAATTCTATGCTAACACAAGGGGGCACTGGAACAGGCTGCTCAGAGAAGACGTGGAGTCTCCTCTGGAGATACTCAAGACTCATTTGGATGCCTACCTGTGAAACTACTTTAGGGAACTTCTTTCAGCAGGGAGTTTGGACACGATGATCTGTACAAGTCCCTTCCAACTCCTCCAATTCTGATTCTGAGTCTCTCAGATACTCCTGGAAAGCCAGTAATACTGATCCAAAACTTTGACAAAAGTACTAAGAATGATCTAATTATCTGAGTGATTGATAGTCTGTAATTTTACCTCACACAAAGGACTTTATCATATTTAACTTGCTTTAGACAATTCATTTAAAATGTTGCGTTATCAGCTACCAAATCATTCAGTTTCATCTTAGTCCCTGTCCTCTCAGGACACCTTGGGCTCCTCCATGGCTGTACATAGAAATCTGCTCCTTGATGCCTGTGGTCTGCAGAGGACTAACCTGCTCCACCATAGGTCTCTTCTGGGCTTCAGGGAACTTCTGTTCCAACTTGGAGTACCTCTTGACCTCCTGCACTGACCTTAGTGGCTGCAGGGACATTTCTCTCCTATTTTCTCACTTCCTTCTCCTAGCTGCTGCTGCTCAGCAGTTTTTCCCCTTTCTTAAACCAACTAGTGTCACTCAATGGCTCAGCTCTGGCCAGCAGTGTGTCTCTTTTGAAGTTGGTTTGAGTTGGTTCTCATCTTGACATGGTGCACCTCCTCAGATCTGCCCACAGGGAGCAGCTCTGTAGCCATGCTTCAATCAAAACTTGGCCATGTAAACACAAAACAGTGAGAAGAAGGAACTAAATGAATACACAGATTATCCTGTAATGTAGACAAATCAAGATCCAGTGCCCTTATGTAAGATTTTTGCAAATCTTAAGGGATTGATTTTAAGATGGGAGCTTTCTTTCACAAGGATCATGAGCAGAGAATTGAAGGTATTTGTAACTAACACTTGCTTATTGTGGATTCCATACTGACAATTTCTGCATTGTTATTTCATTCATTGACAGAGAAAGAGCTTGGAATTTGGCTTTAGCTTTTGTTACACGTTTTCTTTTCGGTAGAATAGTTGAACATGCACAGGTTAAATCTAAACACATCATAAATTGTTTAGAACATAAATAAGCACATTTTATATAACATAACTGAATTATAAATTCTGACTGGGAAGCAAATCAATGTGCGCTAGTTTATACTATTTATTATATAAAATGAGGTTAGAAAGATGGTTTTGAATTTGGAAAGAGACATATTCTCCCATTTATTTCACACTGAATATAAGAACAGTGTTGCTTTTTGTCCTCCTTGATTGCAGGATTTCTTGATTTCCCATCAATGTTTTTGATGTTCTTTGTACTTACTTATACTAGAAAATGTATTAAAGAGTCATTCACTCCTGCCAATGTGTATTTATATAAAATATAAGATATATATTAAATACTAGAATCCATTAATATATCTATCTTGGCTACACCAGATAAAATAAACAAAAAAAAATATGATTAATTATCTTCTACAGCCTAATCTATGTTTGGATATCTTCCACTACAATGATTGTGAATCCTGCTATGTTGTAAGATTTCTCAGATTCAGACTCTGTTTAGTAGTCACGTTGAAGCAGGACGAGAATAAATCATTCCAGACTCTCTAAGCCAACAGATATCATTAGGTTTGAAGTTACAAGCATAGACAGATGTCCTAAGACTGCAGTACAGATCCATCTGTAATTGGTGAAAATGAAGGGGAAAAATTGCAGTTGTACTTCTACAGTGAATATTAATCAAATCCCAAACTACAAGTAAAGCAGCCAAGGCACTTTTGTCCCCTTCAATTGAGAAGCTCTTATTTGTTTTCATACAGGGGTTCTAGACCTCAGTTTGCATATGGCATTCCATGTTATACATCAATTTTGGAGAATTAGTTATAAATCTAGATCTCATAGAAGGCAGCCATTCAGTACAACTTTCACACTCAAATTATGAGAAGGGGAGGAACAAGATTTTATTGTTTCTTTTCACTGTGTCTCAGAATGGTCAGCAGAAAAATTCCAGCAGTTGTCTGATTTTTTCCTTCTAGAAAAATTCTGTAAGTAGAAGTTCAGGTAGTTGTGCATTTCCAGTTCTAGCAATAGTGGGAGCACTGGAAGACTTATTAAGTCTGTTCTTCCATGTTTGTTTTTTAATTTGGTTGCAAAAAAAGCTAGAAGCATAGATATATTTGTGATCAAAAACAGATTTTGTTCTTCAGTATATAATTTCAATGTCTTGAATTTCATCCAATTACCGTTCCTGATTTTTCAGGCTGTTTCCTTGTAGCCTTTCTATGACAGTTTCCTCACATCTTTTGCTGTCATCCACAATCAGTCAAATTACAGAGATGGTGTTTGTAATGTATATTTTGATTTGATTATTATGAAAGCTCTTACAATGACTCTCAGAAATGACTGGCAAGCTAGGATACATGCAGAAAGTTGTTAAACAAAACATAATTGGAACCAGTGAGTTTGAATTTCTATACATTTCTTTTATTTTGTTCTATTTGATTTGTTGCCCTCATTTATGGTATCAGACAAACATAACCATAGTATTTCATTCTCTCTTCCTAAGTTATTCCAGCTAAGTTATTGCTTCATTCACATTTTAAGAAAGCTTTAGAAAGCAGACCTCCAAATCTTCTTAGCAATATAGATAATTTATATAACACATTCCACTGACTGAATTTATGATCCTTTATTCTTTTGTTGCTCTGAGTATATCAGTCCAGTAATGATGTTCTGCACTCAGTGGATCAATTAAGAAAACTCTAAATCATTGTAATAATATTAATATTATAATGAAAGTAAGTTGCGAAGAATTATTTCTATTCACTGGAAAAGAAATCAAACTGTTTCATCACAAATATTAAAATAATGTAATACTGCTGCCCATAGGAATTCATGCTAGTAAATGTCAGTTCTCTAATGTTTGTGAAAAATAATAATAACAATAAAATGAAACGTGACTAGATGGATTCACTTACAAAACTAAAGAATATTACTAATAGTTTTTGTATTGTTTGTGTTATTTTTAATACTAGAAATGGATGTTGATGCTGGAGACAACATGATCCTACAGTGGGAAAAGTCATCAAGCATGAAAGAAATAATTTAACTTTATTGCTCTTTCTTTATGGATGTGTACTGTTATTTTTTCTTCATTTCTACTGAACTTTTTTCAGGTAGTTTCCATAAATGTTAAGCAAGCATCAGTGAATGTGAATAGGTGCCATTTTTTATACAGTGAAGAATTCATTGGCCCACCTTTGCTTCATGTGCACATCCATGTCAGACACCATTCTGTCAGACTGACTTGCTGCTTCCAACTGTTACACAGTGACAAAATGTAAGGGAATATTAGCAGGTAGGTTCAGCCTCTACTGCTGTGCCACCGGTGTCGGAGGCCAAACCACAACTCTGCCACTGTGGGACAACAGACTAAAATAGGAAATATTACTTTTGGAGCAGCCCTCATAGAATACATTGAATTAATGGTAGGCCTGATTATGCAGATTTTACAGGTTGATTGCTTTGGCTTAAATTTCACAGGCAGCTAAGCACTGCACAACTGTTCACTCACTCCCCCAAAGAGAGAGAACTGGAAACAAAATAGAATTCATGGGTTGAGAAAAAAGTTATTTATTAAGGCAGACAAGGAAGACACAAACAAAAATGCAATTATAACTAAATGTGTGTGTGTGTGTGTATATATATATATATATATATATAAAATGTATTTAAAATACAATTGGTTACCACCCACCCAACTAACAATACAACTGCTTGTTGGACAAAGCCCTCCTAACACCGCAACATCTCACTACTCACTGGCTGACACCCAGTCAATCCCCATGCAGTAGCCAGACCCCAGCCAACTTCCCACATCTTTATGGCCTTCCCCATGATGTCATGTGGTATGAAATAATCCCCTGTCTAATTCAGGCCACTGCCCTGTCTCTGCCCCATCCCCTGCTGCCATGTCATAGAGGCAGTGGCTCTTCCCTTCTGAATGGCCTGAACTAGCCCTCTGTTTGCTCATCAATGACCAAAACATAAGAGTGCTAGTTGCACTATCTCAACTGAAGCGAGGACAATTGTATTACTGAAGGATGAAATATACTGCACTGGAAGTACTCAACGCATTTTCTGACACTAGTTTGGAACTCTCAGTTTACACAAAAATTACAGTTTTGGAAATGCCAAGGAACTTAGATACAGAACTGAATAGTTTCAGTGTTTTTAAAAGTGATTCATGAGCATGTATACTTACTGCTTTTGCAAACCTAGCTGTTTGACCATTAGCTGAAGAATTTAAATCAATGGTTCATAATTTCCCCACAGGGACATTAAATAGATATCCTTATGTCTCATGCAGCTTGACAGAGTGCAATCCATCTCTTACTTCAAATTACCTGCTGCCTCTATTTATAATATTAACAAGACTCAAGCAGACCAGACAGGAAAGTAGAAATTAAATGCAGCTCTGAAAGCACTAGGATGTTTTTTATTTTGTTTTGTTTTCACCCTCTTGCTAGGAGTAGACATTTGAAAATATTGTGGTATTGCTGTAGGAGGAGAAGGATTAAGCAGAGCTGATGTTAAGCAAAGGCATCTGTCAGTTTTTGGAAGAGGGAACAGACAAGCATAAAGAAAATACCAAGAGGAGCAGCACACAAAATATGCATATGATGAAAAAGAAAAAATTACAGTGGAAGAAAAAAATTCTGATTCACCCAAATACATATATGACAGCCTAATTTCCTTGAATAATTCTTCCTGCTTAATGTGTTGCTACTTAAGAATGCAATGGCCTATCATTACTATCCCTCTACTGAACTGGAAGAGTGATATCACTAGCAGTTCTGACTCCTTTGCACAGCACATTTTCACAGTGTTTATGTGTCTATATTTAGCTAGTTATACAAGAATTCCAATACACCAAGATTATCTTGCTAGACAGTGCACCAAACCATTCATCTCAGGACAAAATTTCAACCTTAGCTTAATCTGATATGGAACTTGAAGATAGGTCAGGTAAGGTCTGCTCAAATCTCATCAACTTGTCATATTATTTGCCTAATCAATGACCTCTGACATCAAAAATAACATGGAACATCCTATTCTGAATATTCTCCCCTTAATTTTAATCTCCCTTTATTGTGTGTTAAATACACATACAAACACATGTATATACCCGTCCTCTCCACCCCCCCACACACAAACACATACAAACGCACACACACGCACACACACACACACACATATCTGAGGGCTTCTACCACTTCTGAGGACTTTGGTTTGAAGAAATATTTGGATGGCAGTTATGTTCTAGTCATCACATACCTATGAAATATCTTTCAGCCTTGTTTTTGATAACATCATCTATTTTGTCCTATGTGATTCTGCCCAAAATTTAAACCTGAGAGAACTTCATTCTCAAATGGTCTAAGGATGAACTAAGTACTATGCCACAAGACATTCAGCATTAAAGTGGGAAATAAAAAGACCTCCCTTTCAGCTCCTGTTTAGAATCTTTACGAGTGTAAATTTATTTTAATCTGTTCTCAAGTCTTTAAGCATCAATAAAACCCGTTCACTTTTTTTTTTATTTTGAAATAATAATATATTTAGATTAGAATGTATATATATAACTTCTTCTTAGTTATTCTTCTTTACAGCATAGAGAGAGAATAGAACTGCATTATTTTAAGAGTTTCTACTATATTTTTACACAAATAGAGGGTGTTGTTTCTGATCCAGGAGTCAATAGTGATTAGCATGGAATTAAATACTTCAAGATCCAGTTTCTAAGATATTGCTTCACTCATTAATGAATAAATAAAAAACACTGATTGTACTGCAATATGTATTCTGATATATATATCTATCCTTATATATTGTATATATAAGTATATATCTATAATATAAGGATATATATAATATATAAAGAAAGAATTATACACATTTATGTAATACTGAAGCAAAATACTGAAATAGAAATTGTAGTATTTTGATAAGCTGATGAACGAAATTTATGTAGGCCTGCTGCAGTTTAATAAAACTATGTATTTGAGCTAATCTTGCAGCCTGACATATCCCAGATTCCCTGTATATTAGCTGTCAGCATAGCTGTTAGTTTTGCTTTGCGATTTGTTGATATTTTTGGGACAATATAGATTTCTTCTGATACTATGAAAAGATTGTTCTTCCATTCTTAAATGCCAAAGTTCTGCAGAACATAATGAGGTCTAATTTTCTTTCTCAGTTGAAGACTTTTAGAAAATACATTTCTAGAGTCTGTTAGTAGATTATATTATACACTTATGGTGTATAATGTATGCAGTGAATGGTAAGTTGTGGTTGTGAAATACTCCCATTTCAGATTTTACAGATAATTTAAATTGTCGATTCCATCAGAAAAGAGAATGTAAATTGATTCAATTGATTCATAAGCCTTTATGCACATTACATATTTTTTCAAACGTTTCTTTAGACAATTTACGGAAAAGAAAATGGAGGGAGGTCTGTCTTCTTAATATTGCAAAGTCAATACTTGAATCATAAAATGATTAAATGGAACTGATTTTTTTTTTCCGACTCGTGGATCACTAGAACTAGCTGCTTAATTCCAGTCTGGGAATGTATTAGTATATACAGTTCTTTGCAAATCCATTTCCGGAACTAGTCTTTTTAAATAAGTTATTCATATTTCATATTAAATGGTTTGATTAAAAAATAAATAAACAAATAAGGTAGATACAGGGGCAAGTAAGACAATCCTTAGCAAGCATATTAACCCTAAACATTTTCATCATCAGTCTTCCACACTATCTCCCAACTTAAGCATCAGTATTGACTACTGAATATCAGAAACAGAAACCTCAGAGAAAATACAGAATAGATCAATTTTCCAAGAAGAATTTGCTACTGTGATATCAAATATTCAGATTACTCTTGTAGGTGTATTAAAGCTGAAGCAAAATATATAACCTCTGAAAAGTCAATCTGTTAGTCCAAGTCAAATTTGCTGTTAGATTTTAAAATATAGAAGAGAAGAAAATATTCGGAGTTTTCAGCAGGGCAACTAATACTGGTTTCTTCAGAGAGATTTCTTCATCTCTTTAGAATTTAATAAGTGGTCTTACGGGAAAGGCTTAAGAAATATATGTCTACTCTAAAACGTAGATAATATAAAAAATTTTTGATATTTCTAATGTTCCTCATGGTTGGTAGTTCAATCTTGGTATTTATGACATCAGTGAGATCAGAATTTCAGGAGTGAGTTATTTTATATATTTATATGTCAATATATTTTATATATATACACACATTTGAACTTCTTCACATACCTATGCTGAACTACTGTGAGTTATAAGACTTGACTCAGTAAATATTTAAAAATTAGCATATCTGAATGTTTATCTGAAACTTTACAAAAATTATTATGTTTATTAGTAAATCTTTTTAGTCTTATCATCAGTATTTAAAAAAAATCTTCTATGAGTACATAAATTTTGTGATTTTTCTGATGCTACTGCTCCATGGATTTTCTGGTGTTTATTTTTGAGAGGAGGGGGGAGTATCCTTGAATTTATATGCTTATTCAATAATATTGCTAGCACACATGTACAGAATAACAGCCATGTATTACTTAAAATCCATCTCTTGACAAGTGATGACTGTTGAACATGACAATTTTGAAGATGCTTATTTGTTAAGACTTCACAATAATCACTTTTTGGACTTTTTTCAAAACTGTTAAATAATAGTTTGAGGCAGCTCAAAAACAGTTTTTTATTCTATTAAATGAGAAAATTCCTCCCCAAACCATCTGGGCTGGCAGGTGTTCATCATCAGATCTAGGTTGCTATGAAACAAGAGATTGCTTATGCTAATTAGTCATGTAGCAAGCAACTCTGATTTTGCTCATTTGAAGCAAATGCGCTTGCCAAAGTATATTATCAATACAGGTGAAGCTCAAGATATAAAACTCAAGTCAAGGATGTGAGAAAGAGATGATTTCATCAGTAAAAAAGCCCTGTAGAGTAAAGCCTCTGATGGGGCTATTCATACACATAAAGCTCTAAGGTTTGTCCGTGCCTCTCTGACCCACGAATACCTACATTATATGAATGCATTATTTTTTACCAGTTTTAGTTAGTCCCAAGATTGACTCATTTATTCAGTTTAAAAGAAATTTGCAGTGCTTCTCTGATTTGGAGTCACTGTATTGTTTAACTTTGCTCTTGTGAATTTTCCTAAATTTCAAGGTGTAAGACTGGAGAAGGCAACCTGGTTTAGTATTAAATGGGGAGGCTGGTGGTCCTGCCTGTGACAGGGGTGTTGGAGATTCATGATCCTTGAGGTCCCTTCCTACCCGGGCCATTCTACGATTCTATGATTCTATGATTCTATGAAGGTAAGAACAAAGTGTAAAATTCAGACTGTTTGAAATCTGCTTAATTTCAAATATATTCAAATATATTCTCCATACCACCTAAACCTGGTAGCGCTCTGAGGAAAAGATTACAATCTTTGCTAGCAAATTTCTCAACCCATTTGTTTCCAAATAGTCTTCATATGATGATCTAACCAATTGGTGTCTAACCTTTTGGCTTGCCTGGGCTGCACTGAGCAGAGGAATTGTCTTGGGCTGCGCATACACAGGTCTCACCAAAAGAAATGCCTCTTATTTATTTCCATGAAAACTACAACAGTTACAAAGAGCATAATTAAATTTGATAGAGCAAATTATCAGCTACAAAACACTGTTTTCAACAGAGTCATCAGCATTAGGTATGTATTTTCTTCAGTGATGAACAAGAAGTTGCACATTTGTAAAAGTCTGGACCAGTGTCACCACAGCTGAAATGCACCTTTCACCACCTCACTGTGCTCCTATCAGAGTTTGGTCTCAATAAATCTTCTGAAAGCATTGATGAACCCACTGAAATGCAGTTTTTTCCACATAGAGGAATTCAGTGACAGACCTTTGCTTCATACACACTTCCATGTAAAATGCCATTTTGTCAGACAGCACCTCTACCACCATCTGTTGCACAGCAACAAAATTTAATGGAATATTGTCAGAAAGGTTTAGTCTCTACTACCATACTACCAGCAAACACCTCTGACATTATGGTCCAAGATAGTCGGTCCAAATAGTAGGTGTTATATTTTGAGCAGCCATTGTAAAATCTATGTTTATATATATAAGTAATATAAAAATATTTATTTTTTAATATTTTTCATTAAAACATTAAAAAAGAGAGCAATAAAAGCATAAAACTAGTGGGATATTTGACCTTGTTTTTCTAAAACTAACACATTAATCTGGTTCGATGACAGTGCTTGCAATTCTTAGAGAGTTCTCAAGGTGTTCATAAGAGATTTTTGATGAAATTTTATTCTTTCTGTGCTTCATCCTTGAAAACAGCAGTTCACAAATATACCTACAGCCAAAAAAGTGATGATGTGAATAAATGCAATAGTGAACTTGTGAATTTTTCACTGTTGACAGGACAATGTTTCACCAATGTATCAAAATGCATAACATTTGTCTTAATTTATGATAGCACTACACTATGCCCTCTTTGTGTCCTGGTTTCAGCTCAGGAATTCCAGATCTCAGAGAATCTTTGTGCCGCTGGTATACAGAAATATTTCATTTTTTCTTTTTGTTATTTTTGTCCCAAAATTTTACAGATATTATAAAAGGACCTTTGAGAGGGGATAGGCAGCTTGTCACAGTCTTGCTCATAACTGGTGAGTAATAGTGTAAACTGTAACTGAAAACTGAGAGTTTCAGTTCTCTTGGAACGATAAAGTCTACATCACCCTTGTTTAACAACAATTTCTCTGTTTATCTAGTACTCAAAAGACAGATATTTCTCTCTCAAAGCTTTCTGTGCCTGTTCTGAATTCTGGCGAAGACAGATTCTTAATGATCAGCTTTTAATCAACTACCAAAACTAGAAATCATCTCATAAAAGTTTGTTGCATACTCTTTCTCCCTGGCTGTTGGTAGCTGCTCCCTGCCAAACCTGCTGAAACACCAAATCACTCTTTGAAGAGCCTTCTGTTTGCCAGAGCACTGAGACTCATCTGAGGCTATGCTGTCTCTGAATGTTTTGCCCAAGGTCGTGAAATGAAGTCAGACCTAGAGGTTGCATCTATGTCTTTTGAGGTCATGCATTATCTGTATATAATTAGATCAAATAGTGTAAAAAGGTATTTATGTTTTTACAGTTAGAAAGTTTTTTCTGTTTCATCTCTGTCATCTGAATTTTTTATGTACTCAGTAAAATACTTATGGACTAATTCAAAGAAAGAGACTCTAAGCAACTGTAGCTTTCTCTGTGCCTAATACTTTATCATATCTGTACTGGGGCAAGTGTCCACCTGGCTTGGTAAGTGTACAGGGGCTCAAAATCTGACAATGAAAAAAAATACTGTGACAGAGCATCTTATGATGCACAATTGTTCTTTATACTTCAGTTCATAGTGCTACCAAACAACGTTAAGTCTTTAGCAGAATCCATACATGAAAAAATGCAGTGTGCAATTTATGTTGTTTTCAGTATTCCCTCTCCAGCCCCTTACTTTTTAATTCATAAATGTCTGGTTTCAATTAAAATACAAAAGAGTCATGTTCTGAGGATGAAGCTTTATTGTTAAAAATTATTCTTCCAGGCTTAATTCTGCAGTCCTATTTGTATAAGGGGAACCTTAACAGCCTCCAGCTTTATCTACACAAGCAAATCACAGGAATAATAGAAGTGAAACTTCAAGAACGAATCTAATGATGATGAAGACTTGATGTCCATATGAATTTTGAAGTCTGAGGTGGAGCATTACTTCAGACAAGAGAGTGTGAGAGTTAATCAGTGCACTGAATTAATTCCTGAAGCATGACTTTCAGTTTACCTTTATCTGAAAACTAGTTTTATCTTGTACACACCAAGACTGACATGGTGTGAAAGCCAGCAAAAAATGTCAGGCAATTCACTTCAGAAGCCTTCTGTCTTGACCTGAACTAAAACTTGATACTGGTTAGTGACTCATTATTCAATTATACAATCATAAGTTATGAACTGTAATGCAAGTTTTCCACAATATCTCTTAAAACTGTAAGGTTTTAGGTCAAAATCATGTTGAGTCTCGCTATGCTATATACGACTTCAATAGACACTTGCAAGGTTCAAGTGCAAAGTCCTGCACCTGAATTGTGGCAGCTCCAAGGCTGGGTAGGAAATAACTTGAAAGCAGCCCTAAGGAGGAGTTGTGGGTGTCAGTTGATGAAAATCTCAATATGAGATGGCAGCCTGGAAGGCTAACTATATCCTAGGTTGCATTAAGAGAAGTTTGACTAGAGAGGTGGTACTGCCCCTCTACTCTGCTCTCATGAAACATACGTGGAGCAGTGTGTCCAGTTTCCAGTTTCCAGATTCTCAACACAAGAACATCGAGCTATTGATGAACAGACTAAAAGTCCATCAGCTAGTCTGACTGCTGGGCTGTGACTGTTTCCACAGCTGACATTTCACGTGAGTGTGGATTGCAGTCTGTACTCTGCATATGGTTGATGGAGGAGTAACTGTGTACCTGCAAGATTCTCCCCAACATGAAGCTCACAGTGTGTGCTGTCCACTGGAAGGCTAAGGAAGCTAAGGAAACTGCCCCACCACTCCCCTCACAAGTGACAGTACCAAGAAGTGATTTGTCTGGTACTCACATGAGTCACCTCAGATTCCAAGCTCTGCCTTTCCTGGGTTTGGGCTGAGCCTCTGTGCTGTTCCAGGCAGCCTAGTGGCACTCTTCTGCTGTCTTCATAAAGAGAGCACTGTCCTTACCTTGCATCAGAGCAGGGTAAGTAACAACGACACATTTCCAATAATATTTGAGAATTTCAACTCCAGAGGACATTTCCCTTGGACCTTCTTTGCTATCCTATGACACCCTGATGATTTGTCAATGATGCAGAAAGTCTGAGTCACAAATCTGGCCCACGCCATGCATATAAATCACATTGTGCTGAGTGCTTTGTTTCAGAGGATGCTGACAGAATTTAAAAATGTTCTTCAAAGAAAAATACAGTCTCAAACACATGCAAAGTCCTATTAAATTACTTCCCTTAAATTAATGTCTAATTGGAAAGTGCTTAGTGCTTATGGTTCACAACTTCTGACGATTAATATATATATTTTTAAATAAGTTAGTGAAATTCTGTTGGTAAGATAATTAGTCAACTGCCTTTCATTATGGTGTTGTTTCAGCCTTTCATTAGCTTGGATTTTTATAAGTAAAATGAGCGTGATAATTACTTATTTTCTAGCAACCTGATGTACTAAACACTTATATCTGGCATACCTCAGCAATTAGCATAATGTCCAAATGTAATGGGTTTGCTGGTACTGCATCTGATCTCCATTTCTGGCAACTCATGAAATTTGCTAAACGAAATAAACCAAGCATGGTTTATAAAAGCAGAAGTTTATCGTCAGCAGGATGTATGAAAGCTTGAACCTTTCTCTGTTTCAGCTGTACATTATTTCCCAA
>JAOWBP010000001.1:27205814-27216275 GCA_028571105.1 Tragopan temminckii | reverse complement strand
AAAAGCAGAAGTTTATCGTCAGCAGGATGTATGAAAGCTTGAACCTTTCTCTGTTTCAGCTGTACATTATTTCCCAAAAATATTATACTCCCCTGGATAAACAGGTAAACAACTGAGCAATGTTTTGAGCAGAAGATTGTTATGTATGTGTAAAAAACAGAGTATGTACTATTAATAAGGACTTCATTATCGGTCTATGTGATGCACATGGACTATGCAAATGACTCAATCATTAGGATGACTGCATGAAATCCTTTAAATTGCCTTCTACTCTCTGGAGTAAATTTGTCCCAAAGAAAACTCTTCAGCTGCTGAGATGTGAAATAGGGAGAATAGCTTATCTTTGTGAGAACAAACACATCTGGAAGACAGAGCAATGGGATAGATGGATGGAACAATGCTGACAGCTAAAACGAACTTCAGTCCTTTTCGTGACACAAAGAGATAAATTCTGCAGCAAGGTGAACATGAGATGAGATCCCCTCAAAACACTTTCTTAGACTGCAAGAGTTCTGCTTTTTCATCTTTGAACTCATTGAAATTATAAAGCATTTGAGAAAAACAAGCAAACAAAAATCCTCAAGCCCTCTGCCCCACATTCTGGGAAAAAAAAATCTCTGCTGCTGTTTTCTTTAGATGAAAGAAAGACTGAGAGGAGTTCTCTGCAAGTAAGTAATAAGCAAGCCCTCCACAATAACTACAGTTTACAAGACTCAAAGCCAGATAACAAGATAAGGAACCCTCTACAAAGCGATAATAGATACATTGTTCATGATAATACCAGCAATAACAGCAAGTTGCATTTTACAATAATGTATCTTCTTGTACAGATGATAGCGTTTGAACTCCTCTGTGCTCCTCTTTCTTGCTATGAAAAATGAACAGTAAACAATAATGAGTGCTTTTGCCTGACATCTCAATTCTCTGTTTGAAAGATGCCACTTTTAGGTAAAGAAAGCTTCAAAAGCCTGCCCTTACCAAATGAAATAAAAACAGTATGAGTTCAGGTGTTTGTACTTAGAATCCTTGTTGGATTTGTGGTAGCATTAGTGTACACACATACAAATATATATAAAAAATATATAGAACAGCAACAACAATAACAGTAACAAAGTATCTGATTTCATTTATTTATTGCTTTGGATGGATTTCTGTGCTGAAACACGCTAGTCAAGCCTTCTCATAGTGTGTAATTTACTGTGGCTGATCTCTTGTATAAAAGCAGAGGAAAATACATACCAGATCTTACTGTCATTAATCACTCTTCTAAAAGAGCTGCCAGTAGTCACAGACTGTAGTTGGAGCCATGATCTCATTACAAGCTCAGCTCCTCAATGAGGAGAATTTCAAGGCAAACACAGAGGTGAGGAGTTTGTGCTGATTCCATAGGTGTGACTCAGCTGATGCTACTGCCTTGACATCAAATGGAACAGCCTTGGCACCAGGATGGGAGTATGGACCAAAACACTGCAGGTGTTTTAGGAACTGAAGTAGTTAAATAACTCAAGAGTGAAGTCCTCCAGGAGTCTATGCAAATATACCAAGTTGCACAAAGTTGGAAGTTGATGGGTAGTGCAATGGACTAATGGAAAATTAAATATAGTACTTCCAAAAATATGTAGCATCTGTCTTCTGTTACCCTCTAGAAAATGTGGATCTGATCCCTGAACTGAGATGTCCAAAGGTGTCAAAATGGAAAATCAGAAGCATCAGATAGCTAAGTAGTAAACATCAAGAAGTTTTGGGGAGAAAAAAATCTGAACTCCATCGCTCAGATTACAGACTTCCAGTTAGCAAAGCGCTTCCCATGCTACTTATACCTGGGAGATGGACATGAATTTGAATATTTTCATGCACTAGCAGTTCACTTCATTTCCTAATAGATCACCAGAAGCAATCCTCATTAGTTGCTCATATGCTGACAACAGCACTTCTGAATATTTTTCTTTCCTCCCTACGTGACACATGGAGTCTCTCACTCTAAAAGCAAACTCTCAGAGCCCTCTCTGAGAAACTATAACAAGACTTGGCTACTGACTCTGACTCTGATCTACTTTATGAGAATATAAAGTCTTCAATTTCATTTTCATATATATATATATATTTAAGGTAATAGAAAACTTGGCAATTAATTTAGGATATGTTGAATTTTAACAGAGAAAGAGTAACTTAACGGTGAATTAAGAGAAGTTCATGAAAATAAATTGCTTTTTATTCACAGACCTTTCAGCCCAGCATGGGGTAAGCTCTACCAATTTACTGGATTATATTTTTTATTATTATCATTTATTTTGTGTTCATCAAGTGTCTTCTCATAATTCTGTTTCCAAATTTTAGTCAGGGTTCAAGAAAGATACTTGTTTTCAGATATTTGAATCTGTGAGATCAGTTCAGATCTTGCTAAATCTAGAAAAGACTGCCCTCTTTTTTTCTTTTTTTTTCTTCCCTAGAATATTAACCTATATTTTGCTATGGAATGAAACATGAATTAAATTAAATTAATATCTATTTAGTTTCAGAGGTTTCTGAGGATGGAAGTAGAAAAAAAATCTATAGTGATATAATAAAAGATTATGATATCTTAATTATTCTCATGGGCTTAAAATTGTAGAGTGTCCACAAAATATTATAATAAGTAAGTAAATAAAATAAGTTGCTCCCTCCTGGAGTCAGACCAAAAAAAAAACCAAAAAAACAAAAAACAAACAAAAAACAAACAAACAAACAAAACCATCAGTATTCTGTGTATTGCATGAACAAGAGTCAGCACTCTTTACCTTTGAAATCCATTATGAAATGTATTAGGTGTTCTCTGGATGCAAAGTCTCCAGAGAGGTGCATTAGGAGTTGAATCTGTGATTAATGATGAGTTTTAGCCTTCATCTGCCTAATTTTATGGATACACGCCAGTGCTACAACTTTCTATTGAAATTAACAGGAAAACTTTGACCTCATGCTCTTTTTGATTCTTTTTTCCTTCTATATTTTCATTTGAACACAAAAAAATGATTGTAAATATGGGCACTCATAATTGGTTAATATAAATTAATTCATGTGTGGGTTTTGTTATCACGTGGTAAAGCAACATTTTAAATATAGAGATTTTTTTTTTATTTTTATTTTTTTAAAGCCCTATTATCTGCACCTAGAGATAAATCTGGATTTTGTAAGTTTAACTCATTTCCAGGAGAAGTTTAGAAAGTCATAAACATGGCAGACAAAGGCTGTCTCTGTGGACCATAGTTGGTCTATATGCATGAAAACACTATTATGAAAAGTACCCACCTCACTCCAGTGTATTTAATAATAAAAAATATTATTATTAAAAATAAATAATAAATCCTTCAGACCAAAAAATCTGGTACCAATATATAGCTTTCATTCTTATTTTTTCATACTTAGTCACTGTTCATATAATCACAAATACGTATGACTTGATCAAAATCAAACTGATTTTCATTCTTAGGTAAAAAAAAAAATTATAGGTAAAGAAATCTTCTAATTAGTTTTCCATCAAAATTTTGTTTAAAAAAGATGAATTTCTGTCACAAGTATACAGATATTTTCAATGTTCTTAGTATAGATTAAGGCTTCTTTTCTCCTTGTAAAAGCCATCAGAAGTGTCATCCCTCAGGTAGGAGCAGATTGAAAAAGTTTCTTGATAGAGAGTATATAGAATACATTGCCTTGTATTAAAAATCTTAAATGTTTTCCATTATATCAAGTGCAATTTCCTTCTCCAAATCCTAGGAGGCTTTGAAGCAGATAAATTTTGGAGTCTTGTCAAGTTACTATTTCTCAACCAAGTAACTGCTAATTTGACTTCTGAGCCACAGCTTACTGCAATTTTTATCTTTGGTGTAGTCTATATCTCTTAAAGTTCCAATTCAAAGTACGAAGTCACATTTAATCACATATAATCAAGAAATTATGAAGGGAAAAAAAGATGAAGCATTTTGCTACTATGACTTCTAATGTCAGTGAGTTTACTACTCATAGAAATAAAACTGGATTTCAATATATCTGTCAATACACACTTCTACAGTAGAAACAGTGTTGAAGACATTCACAAGCCTTCGTCTTCAGCACTATATGTGAATCAACACTGGGATGTACAGTAAGAGGTTAACAGTCGCAAATGTCTTCTCAGGGTATTTTGATGTAGTTGCAAGGAATGATTAAGTTGGAAATACTAACTTCTCTGTCCTTTTCACTTACAAATCAAAACAGCATGTGAACAAAGGTTACAGAGATTAAATAAAATATATTGACTGACAGTGTCGTTAGCCACCAACATCACACATATTTGGATTTGAAGAATCTATTTCTGCTTTGAAAATTGCAGAGTTTTACAGTAAAATATTTAAATCAATTGAATTAGAGCAGTCTTGCATTCTTCAACGACTGACAAATTTACACTGGAAGAAGTTTGACTTTCATAGCTCTGTGTGACAATAGGAAAGTATTTTTGACCTCTGTGGGATTTCACCCATTGTATATTTGTGAAAGTACTGACTGGTCATTATGTGGATCTGATAAAAATATGCAAGACATAGATTGAAAATAAAAACAATTTCAAAAGTTTTTTTTTCTGAGTGGAATTTTTTTTTGCTACCTTTTATTTTATGTTCTGAATGTATTTTTTTTTTAATATCATGCTTGTTTTTTTGATGACATATTTTTCTAGAATATAAGTATTCAAAAAAAAAATTCAAAAATAAATATTTATTTTTGTTCAGTAGCAGACAATTATTTATAATTTTCCAAACTTTAGAACCAGATACTTTGCTCTTTACTAAAAAGACTATTTAAAAGAATTTTTTAGAAGATAAAAAGTTTTCCTTTCCTTTGCTGTTTAGAGTTCTGACAGAGGTGAATCAGCAGATATGGAGTTATGTTAGTAATTGTTTCTCAAGTAACACGAAAATAAGAAGCACTACTAACACTCTTTCTTATTTTTCTTGTCTGTTTAAAGTATGTGGTGACACAGGTTTCTTCCATGAGAGGGGCTTGAGAACCGTCTGCACCTAATGCTGATCATCACCATAAAGAAGCAGCCTTTGTCAGGTTACAAAAGTTGTCACCTCTCCCAAAAATGTAGGAGTTCTGAGTGTTGAGGTTGACAAGTGTGGCAGTCCCACGTCTGTAATGTCAGCAGAGGATGTGATGAGTGTGAGTGGTGATTGTGCAGCCATTATATGATACCATCCCAAACTGAGCAAGACCAGCTGGAGAAAAAAGTAGGTGGCCTGCGGTTCACAGTGACTGTCCATTGGAGTACATGAGACTTGGGTAAATGGGGACCCAGGGTGCTGAAGTCAGTACAGAAAGTCTTGGAGAGGATTCAGTCCCATCTGCAGGACAGGCTATGTCTCAGCCCTCTTATCAGGGTATGCATACCCTGTGACTCACAAGACAAGAAACAGCTTGTCAAATGTCACTGGCACAGTGTCTGCAACTCAAGAGTTTCGGAATACACCTTTGATACATCTATGTTAATGTTACTCAACAAAATAGAAAGTCAATGAAACAGGGAGCTTTGCATTTCAGATTTGAACCTACATAACAAAATTTTAAGTGGCAGGTTCTTGCTGTATTTAATTTTATAAAGTGATTCCCATCTATTTGATGATTTGTTAATTAAGGGGAAATCTTGATTTAGACTGAATGACTCTGGGAAGGACTGGATTCAGATAAATCTAAATAGGGAACTTTTCAAAGATTATGGAAAATTGGAAAATAAAAGATGATGAAAAAGTGAGAAATCACAGTGTTCTATGTCATCTCTGGTCTCGGAGGCATTCACAGCCTGACTGGATAAAGTCCTGAGCAAGCTGCTGTGGGATGTACAGTATGGAAAACAGCATGTCACCAGTACATAAGGAATCTTGTTGCAAGAAGTCACAATGGAAACATTCTCCACAATTATTTTGAAATAAAAAAATCAGAACTGGAGGGTTTTTGACTGCACAGATATTTACTGCAATGTACTGTGTACAGTTCACTGAGAGACTAGACGGCCAGAGACATGCTCTAGGCTGAGAAAACTGAAGGCAGCCTTAAATTTGAAAATACTCAGATGGATGCATAAAGGGTTGTTCTAGTACATTAACTTAGGCTTTGATTAGCTTCAAATAAGAATTTTTTTTGAGTGGCTACATTTTTTGTACTTGGGTGTTGTACTTGCCTTTTCAAATTATTTTAAAAGATGTAAAGTCTGGGTTTTGTACAGGAGGACATGAATCACTCTTTAATGGCTTAAATCTAAATTTTTATTCTCCCGTTTTCAATTCAAAGCTGCAGAGTCTTGAAGTCTGAGAAGTCCAAGGATGTCTTTCATTTCTTTTGTTGAAGTATGGATTTCATGAAGAGAGCAGGAAGTACGCTTTTTGACATTAAGCAACTTCGATTATGAGGATGTTTCAGGGCCAATTCTTTAATCTTCCGAGAAGACTCTCTTGATGACTCAGATTATAAGGATAGATCTCATTTACTGATCAGTTCAAGCAGACTCAAATTCTGGTACTATATAATCTCTCTAACAGAAGAGTTTAAGGAGATGAAATATAAAATAGGTAGTTAATTATGAATATAGAGAAACTGCCTGAATTAAATGAGGATTGTTCCCTATGAGCAGGAAAGATTTAAGAGTTGAAATATGAAGCATTTTTTTTAATAATCAATCTTTTAAAATTGAAGTGAATCAAATGGAAATTCACCTGAAAGTTACATGGAAAACTTCACAGGATGTGTATACTCAGTACTGCAGATTCCTATGGACCTTTACACATAAATGCTAAGAAAAATGAAAGTGTAAAAATACAAAAGCTATATTAAGCAGTAGGATTTCAACGCTGCCTGAAAACTTATCCAACTTTTTCTATATACCAACTTTCATTAAATGTAAAAGAGGTTAAGTAAATATTTCCTAGAAGAGTCTGCATTCAGATGATTTTCTTTCCTTTTTCTAGGGAGTGAGGAATATTTACAAGGTATAGAAACAAAGTAAGATGTATCTATATGTGTATATCTGTTTGCAGAGATGTAAATGATCACCTTGAACATTACTTAAGTGAAAGATTTCTGTGTGTTTTTTTTTTGTTTGTTTGTTTTGTTTTGTTTGTTTGTTTTGTTTTTGTGGGTTTTCTTGCTTAAGTCACTGCAAGTCTATTGTGAAAATCCCAAATGCTACAACATGAATATGCCAAAACTGTTTTGCAGCAGCAGAACTGTATTGCTGTGAAATTATTTCTAGGTAAGCAATTCTTATGTATATTTTCATTTAGAGAACATACTGAGAGACAAAACAATACACTGGGAAATCCTCTGTGAAGGGAAATGGTTAGAGATGTGCTAAGCAGAAAAAGGCCCAGAACCTATACCCTTTCATCTACCTTTCATGGCAGATGCTACTCACATTTTGTTGGGAAAGTTGAGCCTTTCCCCTTCTGGCACAGACTGGGAAGCATGCCTGAACTTGTGAAACTGAGGGAAAGATGTAATGGGAAAAGAACACCTTATAAAAATCCTGCAGCTCTTGACCTTATCTTCAACAGATATTGACAGAAAGAAGCTGTGTCTCAATACATTAACTACTGCTCAAGAGAGCAGTCTGCTGTATGAACTTTCCCTTGCTCCAAATCCTCTACAGGTCCACAAGGCTGTATAGTGTTATCCTGTTAACACAATTTAGGGGAAACCAGCCGGACTTACAGATGCTTGTTTTTGTAGTAGAAAAGAAGAAACGGTAACTGTGAGCAAGACACTTTCATACAGACTAGATATTGTACTGAAACTGTGGTACTCAGTTTATATTTTCAACTTCACAAAGTGTTATATATACATTATATAATCTATTAGCACTACTACAAATATGCATGTAATCCCTTACGCTAACAAACTTGACAGAAACAAGGAGTTGAACAGAGAGAAAGATTTGCTTTTAATTCAATATGTGGATTTGAACAATCAGAACTATGAAGTTATTTCTATTCTGGAGATGTTAGAAAGTGAATAGCTGCTTCAGTAGTCTTTTTATCAGTGATGCTAGCAACCTCATCTGATAACGGGAAGTGTTTCTTCAGCTGCTACAAAGGTGAGAAAGAAACAGTACGTGCTTTGAGAACATTAAAATAATAGTAATCACTGATATTACACCTTGAATACATAGGTCTTATCTTGCTTTGCAAAGGTCTATAGACTTCATTTGTATTCCTAGAAATGTCTGATAATAGTCCTGAAAGTAACAAGAAAACTTCCCAAAACAGCCCATCAGACAGGTAAAAAATGAAATTCCAGTTATCTTGCATTTTTTTATTTTTATTTTTTATTTATTATTTGATCCTATTTTGAATGGATAACTTTCCAAATATACAACTTATTCCATAAAGTCTGTATCAAAAAAATAATTAGAGGATTTATAGGAGTTGGAGAAAGACTCCTGAATGAACAAATTCTGATTCTTCTTATATGGGATATTTTTGTCACCGTCTTTCAATCCAGTCAAGATCCTTCCATCATGGGATAGCTTCTAATTTTCAGAGCCATGTTCACTTGATGAAAATATTATTCCAAAATGTACTTTTCCATAGGGTGACTGAAAAATTTTGGCAGAGATGAAAGTCTCATAAGGACAAGCTGCATGAAGTGAAAAAGTCTATTCAGAAAGCTTTCAGATTGCTTCCATGTGAAGTTCCTAGGATCTTTCCCAAAATCTATCTTAAAGAAAATTCCCTAAATTTAAAAACTGTAAGTTTTTCCACTGGAATATAACCATGCACACTGAAGCTCATGACTAACAGAGAAAAAACCACCCCAGCTGTTCAGCCTAAAAGTTTTCTGGTTGTACTTTGTCTAGGTTTGGGGCACAATGAGGAAGAATTTGGAATATGTTCAAAACAGATAATCCTTGAAATAACTTCTAGTGAGCTGAGCCTCTGAACTGAGCACCTTGAAGAGAGCAAGGTATTGTGTAGTTGTTTGGCATTGTAGATTCTTAGCTGTAAGCTGAAGAACGTGCAAAAAACTAGAGGCAAGCAATTTTCACCTCAGGCTCTCCTGGTAGCTGTCTGATCTGCACTTAGAGGAAGGTGACAGTAAGGTCATCATGGAAGCTTCCCAGTGACTTTCTTCTGTAAACAGAAAACACACTGCTGAGACTGATGACACAGATATGGGAGTAAGTTATGAACTGGTACACAAAATGGACCTTGTAAATGGTTTCAAACTTGTTCACCTTGTTGTTGATTCCCTGCAGCAGCTACCAAATTTCAAACAGTCCACAGGCTAAAAATTCATGTTATTTCCAAACTCCTGAAGGCTGTGAAGCACTTTATACTTTTCAGAACCTGCAACTATATATATGCTTCTGTTAACAGCCTTCTGCCTGCTGCACTGAATCTTCAGGTTACTGAGGCTGTTGTAAAAGCAGAGTTTAGGAATTAGTTTTTAGTATCTTTTTGCTTGATCTCAGAATTGAGAGCATTTAGTGATACTGTTAACATGTGAGAAATATTCTGGTAGAATGATTAATGGTTTTGGAAGATAATTGCTACTTTGGGGCACTATTTCCCTTATTTATTTCTGATACTTCTGTATCTAGACTGTAATTCCACATTTTTGAACTTGAAGACAGGAAGATAAATATTTATTGTGTGAGGTTGTCATTTTGAATCAACTCAGACTATTCCTTTAATACAACAAATCCAGTGTCCATTTAAATTAAAAAAAAAAAAAAAAAAGCAGATTGTGGGTTTTATTGATATCCCAAAATAAAATGTTTTGTTTGCAATATACATCAGCCAAGAGAAGGAGATCATCAATGCCAGTCTACTTTTTTCAGTCTTTCAAAACTGATCAATACTGAATCATTTCAAACCAGTGCATTTCCTACAATATTATCCAAACACAACTCTGTAGGGTATTTTGGTTAAAAGATATCAGAATGTTTTTTCCATTGGTGCTCTTTCCCTCTGCATTTTTTTTTTTTTAATTTTTATTTTTGCTGTTGGAAGAGTTGGAGAGCAGATGCTAGAGTGCCTCCATGTAAAATGGAACAAAAGATTACCAGTCTCCGTGGCAGAAAAAATTACATGGAAAAGAAAACAGCAAATCACTCACTAATCCCCAACAGCTTTAGAAGAGGAAATCATGCATTCATTCATGTCAGACAGAAGAAAGAAGTGAATCTGTCTGTTTATATAAATAAATAATATGATCATTTATGAATCCTGTTGTTTAATAAATGGTGTCCAAGTCTACCTTTATTTCCATTCAGAAGGTCCAAAACAGAATTGAGAACATTTGTTTTCTAATTAAGGCAAAGAAACAGTTCTTTTCTGAAGGAAATGAAAAAAAAAAAAATTCAATCTCAACCATTTTTCCTCAATTATTCAGTTCAACAATTGAACTGAATAATTAAGCTGCCTAACTACTATTCATCTATCATTAAGGCAAAACTGG
>JAOWBP010000001.1:27172354-27200707 GCA_028571105.1 Tragopan temminckii | reverse complement strand
TTTTCTTTTCTTTTCTTTTCTTTTCTTTTCTTTTCTTTTCTTTTCTTTTCTTTTCTTTTCTTTTTTCTTTTCTCTCTCTGTCTTTTGGGATGAAGAATGTAAAATATTCTGCAACACTTCTTATAACACTTTATAGATACTAATGTCCTAATATTTCCATTTAGTTTCTTCCTTTAATTCAGAAATAGAAAGAAATACAAAAAGGCAGCATCTCACAGAAAGGGCAGTAGACTTTGGATACTTAAATGACACATTGATTTTTTTTACACCAGTTCAGTGATGCAAAAAATATACCAGTATGGCTTAAGTCTTCAGATTTACTAAAAATATCGAAAAGGAATACAGTCATCAGTATGCAGTGCTTTGAAATATTACTATGAACTGCTTCAAATATTTTGGAGACTGTCTAATAATCTGAGCAAGTTTAAACACTATGCTTTTTGCTAGCTGTATTCTTTCAGGGTCATGCAAGTCTCCAAACTGTAATTGAGAGGTAGATGATAGAGAAAAAAAAAATTGAATTGCAAAATAATAACATGAAATGATGTTGAAATTATACAGCAATACTTATGCAAATTGTAATTTAAAAGATTCCTATACATGCAAATGTTTTAAATATGTATGCACAAACATCAGAAAAGTGCCAGTCCCCCCCCCCTTCCCCAAAGTAAACCAGAGAGCCTTGTTAAAATTGATGTCATCTCTGATAATAAGTATTTTCTAAAAATCCCTTTATATTCCTCAGTAGGAGTAAAAAAATAGTTATCTATAGAGAAACTAACAAAAATTGCCTTGATTGAATTTCATTAAAGACAAAATTGTCACTATCCATTGCAGCAAGTTAATCTAGTCAACCATATCATGGGTTGCATCAAGAGAAGTGTGATCAGCAGATAGAGTAAGGTAGTTCTACCTCTCTACTCTGCTCTCACGAGACCCCACCTGGAGTACTGTGTTCAGTTCTGGGGCCCTCAACACAAGAAGGACATGGAGCTGTTGGAGCAGGTCCAGAGGAGGGCCACGAAAATGATCAGAGGGCTGGAACACCTCCCCTACAAAGACAGGCTGAGTGAGCTGGGGCACTTCAGCCTGGAGAAGAGAAGGTTCTGGGGAGATGTTATACTGGCCTTCCAGTACTTGAAGGGAGCCCACGGGAAAGCTGGGAAGGGACTTCTTTATTAGCTCATGTAGCAACAGGATGAGGGGAAATGGATGAGGGGAAATGGAAGTGGGTAGATTTAGACTAGATATTATCAGGAATAAATTCTTTATTGCGAGGGTGGTGAGACGCTGGAACAGGCTGCTCAGAGAGGTTGTGGTTGCTCCCTCACTGGAGGTGTTCGGGGCCAGGCTGGATGAGGTTTTGAGCAATCTGGTCAAGTGGGAGGTGTCCCTGCCTATAGCAGGGGGGTTGAAACTAAATGATCTTAAATCTTAAATGATCCTTCCAACCCAAACCATTCTATGATTCTATGATTCTAAGAAAGTGGGCTCATTTAGTAAATCCTGATGGCTAAATACAATCTGGCTGTGTGTTATATCTGTAGTTTATTATATAAGTGAATAACAACATACCTCCCCACAACTATCTAAAGTAGCAAGTGAAAAAAAAATTATTTCGGCATTTGAGGGAAGACAATGACAGCAAGTATTTAACAAAAGAGAATCCATGCCATATCTAAGCTTTTTGTGCAACATCAGAATAGAAAACTGGGAATCAGGAGAACATTCAAGTTGAATAAGAGGGGAAAAAATAGTTAATAGGGATGCATTTCTAATGGCAAATAAAATCAACATGATTTCTGTATGGATAAAACTAGGCAAGATGAATCCTACTCCTTGAAGGAGTATATGATGCATTGCTACTTCATAGAAACTTTATGGACAGTTGTACCAAATAAAAATTGAAACTCATTGTTTACCAGCAGAGCTTGTGACTCTTCATTGACTTCTCTGGCTTAAGTTTTTAACAGTTACACACATGCTGACAGACTTTTTTAAGTACAGTGGATGTTGCTATGCAAAAATGCCATAAAAATTAACGTGAATGTTGAGTCACGAAGTCAGTGAAATTGTTGCCATTAACTTCAACAGCAAGGAAAGCTGAACTTACTCTCATAAGGAAAATATCATTAGAAAACTGAAGAAAATAATAATAATCTATTTGAAGACAACTTTTTCCAACCCTGTCAAAACAGTTCGCAAATCACCTTGAAACTTAAGTACTGCACTTCGACTACAGGATTTCATATGTGAACCTGAGGGAGATAAAAACTGGCAACAAGCACAGTTCAGTGGTGAAAAGTGGCAAGGGTGAACATTTGTGCTTGAACAAGTACTGAGAATTATTAGTGAGAAGGCTTTCTCTGGAGTTAAAAAGGGCAAAACAGAAGAACCATCCTGCTACTAGAGAATTATAATGTCAAAAAACCCTAAAGAGATAAAAGTATCTGGATAAGTATTCTGAATCTATCTGAAATTTAACCTTGATGTTAAATAGGAAAAATATGATCGGTGGAGGCTGATTATTCTCTTTCCTACTAATTATAAGATTTTAGCATTATTTGATTGATTGAATATAAACAACATGATAATCTGGCTCAGAAATATTATAGCAGAGAGATAAAGAGGATGAAATATATATCAGATTAAGGCTAACTCACGATTTGCTTACGCTGGCTGACAGAGACTATAGACTTCATAGTGTGTAAGAGATGCATGTGGTACATCTTAAAATTTGAGAGTACATTACATGACTGTACAGCAAAGGCATCTCTTAATCTTGACCCTGCAGTGGTCCATAGTGAGGGCTGTCCAAGGTAACTAAAATAAAGCAGGGGGACATAAATAAATGATATATACTTCGGTCTCATTCTGAAAGCAGAATGGTAAGGAAATTATTTGCAGTAATGATTTCAGCTCAGTGCAAGTAAGAATGATATTCTGGATTTTATAGGCAAGTTATATTCATTTCACTACTTTAATGCTCACAGAATTGACTGAAGGCAGTTTATTATTAATATTAAAATAAGAACTACATATTAAAATTCCACTTTAGGACTCTTATTTGGAAGACTTCTTCATTTCTGGCTTTTTTTTTTTTTTTTTTTTTTTTTTTTTTTTTTTTTTGCAGAGATATGGCTCCAATCTTCTTCATTATGCTCTGCATTCAAAATTCCATAACACTTGGTAATATCAAGCGCATTCTGACTTGCTGTAGTAGTAGTAGTTGTTGCCAGTTTTAAGAAGAAAAAATGAGAAGGTTGTAAAGAAATGTTTCTCTTGATTCAGTTCACATCTTACGTTGTTTCTGTTGCCCGATACATCATTTTACCTTGTTAAGTGATTAAAAGTTGTACTTCGGTGAATGGTGGTAAAGCAGCTCTTTCATTCCTATTACTGACATAATTGGCTGGGGATAAAAGATCAGGAGTCCTCTAGAGAATATACATAAATGTTGCTATTGCATGTATGTCTACAGATCAAAGAATCTTGTTTTTCCCTTATTTTCTATGCCATGTTTTATTGTATTCTGCAGTCCTTTATAGAACAGGTGAGCTGCCTGCATGATTCCCAAGAGCCTCTTACTTAAGTCCTAAAGGTTAATATCAATTTTTAATGGGCTTAAATCAAAAGTTGATACTTGCTGTCTTTTACCCTGCATTTTTAATCATGCTATTTTATGTTTTTGTTGTTCTTATTCTTTTTTTTTTTTTTTTCATTTTGCTTTATTGGGTTTCTGTTTGTTTGTTTTGCAGAGATAACAAGCACACAGATTTTTGCCTCAGTCATTTTTGTTCTACCTCTGTACTCAACTCTTTCCAAATAATCTCTGCCTTTAACACTTGATGTCAAGAGCAAAGTGATGTTCCTGATGACTACTCTTTAGCTGATGTTTCAGTTCTTCCTTTGCAGTCCAGCATTATTACTGATTTTACTAACTGTATGACAACTTGCCCTTTTATGAAACTCCACATCTCTGGACATGGGGGGCACTTTCAGACTGGATCCTGGAACTCCTCCTGTATGTCCATGCATCCATAACCAGAGCAATGCTTTTATCTCATAGGGTGTTGTCTGGATTAAATGTAATCCAGAAAGAAGGTATAATGTATTTATTTCTCTGAACCACAACTTAATGGGAATTATATCAGTTTTCTTTAAACAGTTCACTGCTCAAATCTGAGCATATATCCCTTATTTTCTTCTAAAACTCTGAAATACACGTTATTTTATTGCTGAAGTACCTACAGGACTTGTAGAAGCTGTCTAGATTTCCTGCACATAATTAGGTAAAAAGAAGAAGCAAGTTTCTGTACCATCTTGCTAGTGATGCTTCTTCTCCAAAACAGTGCTGAGATAATGAAAAGTTCAGTGTTACTGTGGAATTTTGTAGCAAATACGATGATAATCCTGCGAGACAGAGGCAAGCAATATCTTTTTTTTCTTTTTTAAATAATGAAAATAATCAAATTGAATGCTGCTCTTAAGAAACTGGCAATTGCACTTGCTAGTTTTTGTTACTGTATTTCTTTTGTTATTGGCACTTGAAATTGTGTTTAACATATCTGTCTGTCCAGTGTATTTACAGCTATATGATATGTATTTGAGGACTAAAGAAAAATAACATACTTTTTCCTGAATTGAATGTACATTGAATGTATAAATGTTCTATGAATCAGACCCTTAATTTTCACAACTTCTTTGACATATATATGCAAGTCTGCAAAATGAAGAGCACCCTTCCTCAACTATGAATAGAACAGAAATATTTTCATCTAAAACCTTCAGAAACTTGCACTTTTCAATTTCAAGTGCAATGCTAAATCTTTTTTTTAATTACTAATTTTTATTTTATTTTTTTTACCTAAACAAGAGGAACAATCATGTATATTTCAATTGATGTGTCTATGTGAAACAAGACCAAATATCCTGCACAAAAAAATGATACGTTAATACAAAACTCCCAGACTTGTACTGACAATGTACTTTGCAGCATTTTTGATTAAACCAATAACATGAAACAGAAGTAGCTTTTCACTAAATACATGGGAAGGTGAGATGAGAACTGGTATGAAGTTACCTGCCCTCAAGGACCTGAAGTTAGATCTTACATTTTGTCATCAATCAGTTAATGAATTGCCGATTAACTCAAGCATCCACGTGGATGTCATTGCCATGAAGCAAGTGAACAAACTGATTCCCACTCTTGTTAGCACTGTAAATTCTAGTTTAAAATACTTTCATTTAGCTTATTTTGAATTAGTGAGGTCTGAATGTACTTGTGTTCAAATGCATCTGTTGAAGTACAACATAGCCACCTATTACAGGAGGAAACAACCTCTGCTGTTTATTGCATTTTATAAATTGTGCCCACCAATTGTTTGCCTTCCAACCTTAACTTTTACATTCCTATTGCAATTGTTTATATAGATATAATGAATATTTTGATCTAGTGGGCATACAAATGAGAAAAAAATTTTCATTGTGCTTCATTCAGGTGATTTTGAAACAAACCTTTGAGCTCATATTGTTTTTTGATATTAGTAGTAAATACAGTTTGGGCACATTAATTCTACAGACATTAACAGTACTCTATTAAAGAACACAAAATATCTTCCCACATAACAGTAACAGATGCTTTTGCATTAGATGTATTTTTGAAACAAAACTTTGTCATGTGAAGGCTTTACACCTAGTTTTCTTGACTCTTCACTGTCCAGAGTCATAGTTTGGATGGGCTTAACGTATGGAGCCACTACCTCTGTAACTTCAATTTTCTATCACTGAAATAAATAAACTGTAGATAGTAATTTAACTTGGAGTCTTGACATAGGGCAAAAATCTGTTCCCATCCAATACTGTAACTGATCATTATTAACACAAAACCTGGTTGTGTCTTGAAGGCATATTTCTAATGGAAGTCATAAGTGTTGTCTTCTGGGCTACATAGCAGATTAAATATTGGTTTCTCTTTCTGAAGGATCTTCAAGAGTTTTGTCAGCTCTGCTAGCAGCATCTTCGTTCTCGTTGTTTGTTAGTGGTTCTGCCTCCTTCAAGTCAGTGTTCTTCTGTGCTTTTTGTTTCTCATCTTCTAACTTCTTTTCTTTTGCCAAAAGCCTGTAGTTAATGGCATTGCCAATGAACAACCAGATGCTGGCCACAATCACAATCACTCCACAGACAAAATACATGTATTGATATTCACCAGTAACATCCACTAACCAACCTGAAATAGAAAAACAAAAGGAGAAAAAAGCATGTTTAGAATAGAACACCTAATACAGTCTAAATATTTCTCTAAGAGAAACATCTATATATGACCTGGTTTCAAAGCTGGAGCAGAAAAGCATTTCTAACACATTCAAATCATCTAAAATATATAGTGGACCTCTAATAAAACCTGTGTTGGTTAAACTAGCAATTGTCACTGGAATCACTGACAATGATAAAATATTGAAGAACAAAGTAAGTAAAGCTTAATGAATAATGACAGACAGTTTTCAGTTCTTTCATTTTCTTTCATTGTCTTGTGATTTTATTCAGCTCCTGATTTTGCTTCCTATTGTTTTGGAGTGACTGTCTGCCACTCATAGAGGCTGTACACAGACAATACGATGAGAAGGAACGTGCCTTCTTAGAGTGCTGTCACTGTGCATCAACTGCTTATTTTTCATTTTTATTTTCCTGTGACTGGTGAAAGAAATAGAAAGGCTTATCTCTTCAGCCATCATCCTTAACTGCTGATTTTTGAACTCATAAGCCTGTACCTAAAAATTATATTCACAATTCTAAGATTAGTTTGGACATGACAAGAAAAATACAATATTCTTCCATTTTATGAGCCATTCTGATTTTTTCAACTCCCTAATCAACATTTGTACGTTTCCAAGCATTCAGCTTTGAACACAGCTACACTATCATTGAAATTCAAAAGATAACCTGCACACTTCAGTTTAGTACTTACTTAGATGCTTCTATTGGGTTGTAGCCATAACACCCTAATTCACCTAAGACACATTTACAAGCCATCAGACTATTTTAGTCTTTTCTTTGTTTCACAAGCCTAGCATTAGGAAAAACTCAAGTAGTGCTGCAAGTGTATAATTAACTTATTATTGTAAATAGTACAGTTTACCACTTTTATTCATAAGCAGTCTCATAAAATTGATTAAAAATTAGATTCTGCACTAACATTACTTCATCATAGTATTTTAAAGAACATGAACTAGTCAAAACTGGAATTTAGATTTTTCATGTGTTCATCCCCTCTGTTGTCTCTATTTAACAAGAGCAATCAATTCCTTACCGTTATAGCACAAATACTTGTGGTTATAGCACTATACATAGCCTTTCGAAACTTGTGCAAACCTAACACATTAAAAAATACATACTCAGATATGCCATTGCACCATTGATATTAAATTTAAAATTTTTGGATATTGATATGGATTTCAGAGCATGGCTGAAAAAGCTAGACTATCAGTCACAGATGGCTCCCCCCACTAGGTGGCACAGAAAGAATCTGTGTGAGTTGTACATGTTTTGTTCTGCCATTACCAAAATAAACTCATATGTTAAAAGATGAGGCAGATATGGAATATCTTGAGGTCTGTTAAAAACATACTTGTACAATTATTATTATATCAGAATGAGTTGAACAGTTTTGGCTTATTTAAAATTTCATAAAGGAATGCTTTTTCATACAAATACTGATGGTAATCCTAAAAGAAACTTGGACATGTACTTTTAGGCCATATAGACTAGCTGACTTTTGTGACACTGCTTATTTAGGTATAGTGTATAGGAGTCTTTGCATTTCTATATTGTTAGGCTTACAGTGCAACATGTACACACACACACACACCTAACATACTTTTCAACAACATTTATGTATTTTTTTTTTTTTTTTTTTTTTTTTTAAGAGAAACCTCTATAAGAATCTTCTCATCATTTTTGGTACCCGATTCCCAAAACTTACAAATATAGCCAAGTCCAGACCAACTAGTCTGCTTTTTATCTCCCCTTACATTGAAAAGAAAAGTTAGTAACACTAACAACTTTCAGTCCAGGTAGGATGGCTCATACACTGAAATGTCTCAAACCTATCTAATGGCTACAGAAACAGGCTGAACAATTGGCTGAGGGTGGAGGTGTGGTGTGACATTCACACCAGGGCACAGTGCCATGCAACACCATGCTGGAGTCCTGCCTGAGCTGCTAAGCCTGACTGTCTGTTCCAGCACCTCTCTGCCAGTTTACTCTATCTAGATATGCAAATTCTCTTCATTGAGACAAATTAAGGTTGTCATTTTAAATGTAAGAAAGTGTTCCTTCAGCTGTGATGAAGTTGGAGAAACTACATGTCACTCTAAAATCTTCAAAAACTGACCAGTGGATCTGATGAATTCAAGAGAGTAAGAATTGTTCTGGTGAAGGCAAAGTGGAACTGAATATACGTATATTAAGGCAGCAAACTTAGCTCTAAGTACTACCAGGGAATCATACATTTATTAACTGAATTTAAGAGCTAGTCAAGATACACTCTATCTACCGCAAATGCATTCCATGTACACCTTTACATTTTCATGTGGATATGAAACTGTGAAGTGCAAATATAATAGATGCAATGCAGTGCTTCTACATTACATTCCTAGTCAGAGACAATATGACATAACATTAAGTAAAATTATTTTATTAATTCATTAGTAAACTGCAAGGTCATGTCTGGAAAAAAAAAATGGAATAAAAGATTCTTACCTCCTAGAGGAGGGCCTATGAGCACAGGGCAGCATTCCACGATGGTGACCAGTCCAACTGCACTGGAAAATCTGGCAGCACCAACAAGGTCCATCAGAGTCTCAAAAAGTACACTGCTAACCATTCCAAATGCAAACCCAAAAAACACAGCATATATCACCAAGCCAGTGTAATTTGTTGCCAGAGGGCACAAGATATGACAGACTCCATTGTAGAAGACAGCAAAACTAAAAAAGTACTGGATCTTTGGACGGATAAATTTAGAGTTTGCTACAAGTCCCATTGAAGGCCTAGCAAACATATCTACAAAGGCTAAGATGGATAGCAAAAAAGCAGCAGAATATTCATCAATTCCTTTGTGTTTGGCATAAGGAGCCAAGAAAACTATTGGAGCAAAGAAACCAATAAACATAATAACATTTCCTGACAAATAGATCAGAAACCCTCTGTGTTTGAAGAGGGATAGGTCTAGGTATTTATTAATAGTTTGCCAAAAAGACTTCTTGTTGTTTTTGTGCAGGCTAGAATCTCCTGTGCCTTTTTCAACATCTTTTTTCACAGGAGGGACTGGTTTTGGTCCAACAGGCCTCATAAGTGACCCAGCCACACAGCAGTTCAAAAGTAGTCCTCCCAGAATGAGAAAGCTTCCTTTCCAACCAAATGCATTAAAGAGGAATTGATTGAGAGGTGCCAGTGTGCTCAGAAACACTGGACTTCCAGCCATAGCCAATCCATTAGCAATGGGACGCTTCTTATAGAAATACTTGCCAATCATTGTTAAGGCAGGCTGTAAATTGAACGCCAAACCCAGACCTAAAATACAAATAGTACAAAGTATTATTGCATAGCATGAACTATAGAACATACATTATACTGTTGCCAAGTTATTTTTAAAATTACCAGTATCTAATCTAGTGATTTTGAGTGAAAATGAAAACTAGCTAGCATGAGCATGAAATACAGCTTTATACCTTTCCATCTCTCTTAATGTCAGCACTAAGTTATGGTGGTATTCTGTCATTTCCGCCTGTAGCATTTTAATATAAACCCAAATTCCTTGCTATGTATCAGCAGTGATAGAGACAGTGGAATGACACAGGAATTATGGTATCAGCACCATGATTCTATTTTTTCTGTAGTAAGCTGTAATACAATTCTTTCTTGGCTCATTTCACAAAAATTTTTAAATGGCACCTCAGCTACAGTGAAAATAGGGCAAATTTAAACAAATAAATCTTCTCCCTTTTTATTTCCAGTCCTATCTAAGATTGAAATTGTGTATAAAAGTGGAAATTAAAAGAAATCATTATTTTGTAGCACATTCAGCTCTACAGCCTCAGATATGGAAGTCCCCACTTGTTGCAGAAGAGGAAAAGTATGGAAACAGTCCACACATTCACACAAGAATACGAGTTGCACCTCTAGGCCTTCTGTCCATATTAAGACATCTCTGTAACAAAGGCTAAGTAGCTATTAATCTGTTTGGTGGCATTCATTTTTTTTTTTTAAGATACTTTTGATAAATAACTAATTTACTGGCTTTACAACTACCTCTTTGTCTTAAGATTTTTAATGACATAGGAAAAATTTTGTTTAAATTTTGACTTGGATTTTACACAGAAAGCTTTAGAACTGAAAAATATTTTCTATGGGAGAAAACCTACAGAAAGCTGAGATTAGGTTTTGCATTTTTACTAGAATACTGCTACTCTCTGCCAGCCTGCTTGATGTGTAACTTGATTGAAAGCTAAAACAATGAACGTGAAATGCTATACAAATTACTGTAATAAGTGCTGTCAATTTTTACACCATAATTACAGTGCAGCATGGAAGAGTACATACATACGGCATTTATTGAATAAAATTCTCAGCTGTTCCTTAAATATTCTATGAAATAACTTAACATCATAGTGGCTAATTTAAAGAATTAAAACATTTACGTGGCTGAAATGAACTGATATTGTTACCTTCTTGTTTTGCATGCGCAATGCCTTGCATGGCAAGTTCTTCCTCAACAACGGGTTGTTGGTACAACAATACTAGAAATAATATAGTATTACATTTTAAAGAGCACTCTTACCTCCAACAACACCAATACATATATAAAGCTCCAGAACGCTATTGCAGAAAGAAGACGTAATCATGCCAAATGAACACAGAATACCCCCTGCTATCATCACTGGTCGGCTACCATACTTATTCACCAGAATGCTGCTTATGGGACCTGTTGGAAGAAGGAAGAAGTATTAGCAGGTAACTCTATCATACATGTCTTTTTCTTCAAGATATGTTGGAATGCCTTACTATTCCATCCAGGAAAATGTTTAGCTATTTCTGTACCAATTTGTCAGACAAGCACTGTTTGCAGACACATGAGCCTGAATGTGGATATACTGTCTCCATGACAATATAAATATCGATTTGTCATGGAGATGGATCAAAAGATTAAAGACATCAGACAAGCAAGAGGGATTGTTACAGTTCACAAGTAATCAATACTGAGATCGGACAGTGGAAGTTTTGAAAGTTCAAGGGCTGAAGAATTTCATGTATGAGACAGATATCAAAACTCTGCTTAACAAAGCAGGAAAAATCTCCAGGCAAGCAAACCAACAACTGATCTTGTTGATACTGTAGCACATCAGTATGTCTTGGACACTGACTTAAGCCTACACATATTCTTAGAAACACTGTCTTAGAAACATCAAAACGTACATCTTTAGCCCCTGATGATGTATTCCCTTACCTGATTCAGAGAGGCAGTTAATGGGCAGTAGGGTGATTACAGGTTGTCTGGGAAAAATCTAAAATGTGGTTTAGCATAAAGATTTTGAAACTTTGAAAATATTACTACAAGTCTGTTTTGCAGTTTCAACTGCAATTCAGTTTATGGTATAATTACGTCCACACTAAACAAACAGCTAGTATGCAATTTCACATGACATGCATTATATGTTTCTTAAACGACCATGACTAGAATAGATGACATGCTACATATCAAGATTAAGAGGTTGTCAAAGCTCTTTAGGCAAAACTGCACGCCATCTGATTGCACTATGTTTGGCCCAAACCATTACAAATCACCTTGTTTTTTGCAATAACTAAACTTACTCAATTCAAAAATAAAAACACCAGCATTAAAAAGCAATAAATTTTAAATATAAAACAGGCACTTGGCATAAAGTGGAATGCCAAGAACTGCACCGGATTTCATTGCAAAAAAAAAAAGTCTCTCGCTCTAAATATCTGAAGGAATAAATGCCAGAATTTCCATGATGCAAAAAAAAAAATCCTAAATTCCACCAAATTTAAGACTGTATATTTCACACATATACTGTTATTTTGGACTCCACTGTTTGAATTACTCTAAATGTATTAAATGAGTATTATGAACATATTGTAGATGGTAAATATCTACAACAAAAATCCTTAGCATATGCTGAATGGCCAAATTTTAGCTTACTTCCTTAAGGAAACAAATATCTACCATAGTATTGCTCTGTGCCTGCTCACCTTTTCTAACAGCTTGTGAATCCAAAGGTCAGCTTGAAGTTAATTTGACTGACAAACATGTCAAGTTGACTGACTGAATATTTAGGGTTCTAATTTACTACAAGATTTCAGTGATGCTTGGACCTTACAATCTGTATTTAAGAAACAGCTTCGGGCCCAAACAGCCCAGGGAAATCTCTGGCAATAAAAGGAGCTCCTTGTCCAGGCAGCCCATGCATTAGCAAATGTGCTCAATTCTGCACGAGTGATGGACTGGACCTAAAAACACTTCCTTTTCTTGCCCAGGAAGCTGAGCAGTGGAAGATAGATGGTGGAATATAGGAGAAATGGGAGTGCTATTTTACTGGGAAGGTAAAGGATACTCAAAGTGAAAGTGTTAGGGCTCATCTTGCTGACACACAAAACAGGACAGAAGACTCTGTTAGCTCTGCTGCTCACTGATTAATCACAAAAGTGGATTGAAACCTCCATACTTAAAAACTCAATAATAGAATGGCGCACCAAATATACAATAGCCCAGAGATTTAATGAGTTTAAATCACATATGAAACACTAAACCATTTAGCAAATATTTTACATTGTGAGATACTCCGTGCTTCTTTATTTCTACTTGATAGGAGCCACCATGCAGAACCATGGTGAGGTGAGGTTTCTCCTTTGAGGACATACACAGAAGGCACAAGACATGAGGGATGGGTAACTCATGCTCAAACCACTTCCAAATATATCATGTGTACCTCTCCTGTCTTAATAAACTTGTGCACTCATTACTACAGTGATGTGTAATTTCAATCACAAATTGTTTTATACAGATATGTCCGGAAAATCAGTAGTTAGGCTCATGTCTGGATTAGAATGAAAGCCCTTTTAAAATACGTGAACAATATATCTTTTTGTTTGTTTTTACTTTAACCAAAAACCCACAACTTTAACACAAAGTAAAAAGTTTCATTCCAATATCAAATAATATTTATATTATTGAAAAAATAATATTGAGGTATTTTTCTGAAAGAAAAAAAGTTTAAGCGTTCTCATTGCTAAACACAATAATGGTATCTCACTTCAAACACTAAAAAAGGATATTATTTTCAAGTTCTTTTTCTTATTATGAGATAGGAGTATTTCTATAAATTTGACCACATGAAAAATCATGTGATATTTGTTAATTTCCCCAAAATTATGTCAGCAATAAATGCCTACTTGCTGTAATCATATTAGAATGTTCCTTTCATCATCCTTGGGGGAGGAGGAGAACAAGAACTACAAAAGAAACATTTTGGAGAATATTTGGTCAAAGTATTTACAGATTTATTAACTACAGGCAGCATCTTGAGTTGTACCCTTATGTAAGAACTTAAGAAATTATCTAGAGAGCAAAAGACCTGATAGCAATCTGTTTCCTTTCTGATTAAACAAAGACTGTGAAAAGCCAAGATAGGTGTGAGACCATGTAAAGATGATTAAGTAAATGCACACATAGCAGACTATCAAATGTTGGAGAGAAATAGATTGAAAAATATTGTTGTGCAATATTTCTGCACTGCTAACCTAATTTAAACAAAACTATGGATCAACATTGCACAGTGTTGACATTTTTCCAACTACAACCATGGGAAAAGTCATGCTCTGCAGTAGCATTTACCGCAAAAGAATCTGAACTATAGTATCCATATTCTTTGATACTGTTCCAGCAAACCTTCCTTCCTTCTATAAGGCAGGATAATATGTCAGATTCTTATTTGTTTAGTTGTCTGGGGAAGATATTTGCTTTTGGAAGTTTTCTTTTAGGGAATGGGAAATATCTTGTTTTCACAGCACAATACTTTCAGGGACATAGCTTTGCAAACAGTTCAGAAACAAGAAAACTGCGTCTCTGTGGATCTTAACTATGGCAGCTGGGCCAGGACTTAAGGACTTACAGCTTTTCCGATCAAAGAATGCAATGTCATCCTCACCTACAAGGTGCATTAGCTCGAGGTCAAGTATGAATATATCAGTTTAGGCAGGTAGTGGGCAAAGACACCAGAGGAAAGACAAAGATACCTGGTATTTCAGAGCTCTGAACTTTCAAATGACCTAAACTTGGACTGCATAAATTAAAAATTCTTTTAAAATTTATATTATCTTTGAGATGTTTTACTCAAGTAATGATGTGCATTTACTACCAAAACTTGATATCACTTTTTTTTCTTTTGTATATTCTAGTATTTTAATTTAGTATTTGTGCATTTGAGAAATACAAAACTTTCTGTTAGAGACTAAGTTAGTTCAAGACACCTCCATTAGTATCCAGAAACTCTCCCAATCTGTTGAGTAGGTTAAATATGCTCTTATGACATCTGTGTATATACTTGGTTTCTGAGTCTCATAAAATGATATATATCATATCTCAGTGTATATGAGTCCACATAAATTCCAGCTGTTTGTTTGTCTGAAATCATACTTTTTATAGCCCTGCATCAATCTAATTTCACATTTAACAGTTTCTGCAAATAAGCAATGCTCACATGCCAGCAGCAGGGACCTAAATTCCACGCTTTTCTTTTTTTTTTGGAGGGTGGTTGTTTTTGTTTTTTTGAGAAGCAATATTAAGCTGCTTAAGTCACGTATCACTGCCAAAATCATACTGTACATTAATTCATGTTAATGCACTAAAGGACTGCTGTATCTGTGAGTCTGTTTTCCTGAAGCCTGAAATAACTACCTACCAGATGTTAACTCAGGAAGCCCACAAGAATATTTAGCCTGATCTCTCCCTTAGTACCTACAAACCACTAGCCACAAAAGACTATGCACTCCCTGAGATAAATTTAAGGCCTTGACCATAATATACTAATAGTCTCCTGGCTGTATTTTTGTTTTATATCTATCTAAGCTAATGTCCAGACATTGAGAAGGAGTAAGATGCAACAGTAACTGTGTCACTGAAGAACAGACTCAGGAAGGGTTATACAGCAGGGCACAAATGTTTTAAAGGAAGACAAGGGAAAGAAAGAAGCTTTTCATGTTTCATCATACATTGAGGAAAAGACTGCAATAGCTTTTTCAGCTATGCGTTTGGGAGCTGTTAATGATGTTTTATACAAAGCCTATAATAATGTGGCACTTATTTTTACAGCTAAGCAAAACATTTACTTGTCCAGTTGTATGCGAAAAATGTGAGGACAAGCCTGCTTTGACTGGCCTTCAGAGAATACAGAGACCTCTTAGTAGAAATACATTGTTTAGAAATGAAATACATTATTTCTTATAATAATAACAGTAGCAATAATCTATGTTTTCCTCTCACTTCCAAGTTCACTGTTTCAATCACCATTTGAATCTCCCTTCTTTGGTTAAGCTCTGTTGTTGTTAAAGATAGATAATAAAAGAACTACGTAACTAAATAATAAGTAGATTTAAAAAGCAGATGTTTGAAGAAACAATCACTTTTTTTCCCCTTTAAAAGATACCCATGTGCTAATATTGTTTAAACAGAACTCAAACAATAAAATGTTGGGTTGTGGTTTTTTTTTTTTTTTTCTTTTTCCAGTCCTAAAAAAAAATGTACACTTCAAAAAATTATCTAACTCTGGAGACAATGCAACAACTTCATATCTAATATCTCTGAAAGCTTAAAGGATGCAAACCAGATGATAACAGTATCTCCATTTCATGATACCCAAAGGTTATAGTACTGGAAGATCTGTTTGAAGGCCACCAAAAAGCATAAAGGAAGATTTACTTGGCATAAAATCTATATCTTGTTCAGCTCTCTGGTAAAGTAACATTTATCAGTACAAATGTATTAGGTACACTCCATTAATTTATAAGAGAAAGAGAGTCTAGGTCACTAGAATTCTTGCTGCCTTCTCTCTTTTTCATCTTTTTTTTTTTTTTCTTAATAAAATGAAAAAATATAGATACCACTTTTTCTGAAGTATGAAAAACTGATCTGCTTCTGCTGTTTAAATATATAATAACTGATCAGAACAGTTCCAACAGGGACTGTAGCAGTACAAAGGATCATACAGGATACTTGTAAGCTGCCACAATTGTACTTTATTTTTGTAATGAATTTTTCTTTGAATCTTTTCTACGTTTATGTTCACTGAAAGAGTGGCAATACTTAAAAGTAAATAAAAATCTAGGTTTTAGTATTTATTTCTGGTTTGATCTCTCAATGCTATAACAATTAAATTCATTCACGCCTGTAATTCTATTCACACACAGCCAGGACATCACTACCTGCATTATCTTTACTAGGCAACTAGAGAAGAATGTTTTTGATACAAAAATAATGTTTTAAACATACATTGACCATGTCATACAGTGTTCACAGTGTCGTTGATCATGAGCAACCTGAAATGACTCAGTCTGAACAGTCTGACATTTATTTAAATATAGAGAAATCTTAAAAGAAGTTGAAAATTAATGCAATAGTAATAATATTTGAAGTTGCAGTAATGCATTATTGTAGGTTGCATCTTGTCAAGTCAAATGATTTAAACACACATACATTTCTGGAACTTGCAGAGCATAACACCAGCTATCCTTTCGGTCTGGCTGTATTTTATTTGTGTGTCCTACAAGGCAGAAAATACAAAGGGACTCCAAGAACTAAAATGAGGATAATCTACTAATATCATTCAGACTTTTGTGTTTTTAAAATAATAATAATAATAAAAAAAAAAAATCACTTTTAGGAGTTGATTTGCTTTGTTTGGCAGTCACCAGTGTTTTTCTACAGCAAAACCTTACTTTTCATTTTAAAGCTACTCCTTCAACCACAAGTGCTTTCTGCAAGTACTTAGTATTACTCTTGGAATGTCATATTAGTTACCCAGAGAAAAAGCAAGTCAAAATTCATTTCTGATAGTACTGAAAATCTGTTCATGAAGGCTGAAAATGTCTTAAAAATATTTTGTTTTTCTCAAGCAGGATTAACTAAAAACATTGAGGATACTGGGACATTCTTATCTCTATTCCAAAACCTTCCATTAAACATTATCACTACCCTTGGATGAGCATTGAGAGGGGACTGGAGTAGATGGGGAAAAAGAAAGCATCCATTGTACAATCAATGAATGTACAGATGTTATAAATACCAGACAGCTAGGCTATGCTCTTAATACACCAGAGCAAAAAAGATAGGATGCTCACCTGTATTCCAGGCTCGCTACGAATCTCCAGCAGAAAGGATCTCCAGAAGAGATCCTTCCCTACTGGTAGTCAGCTCTTAAATGGGTCTAGGAGAGGTGGAGTCAGGCTCCACCCCTTCTGGCAGCACAGGTGAATTGCCTTCACCTGTGTTCCTGTGGCTGACTCATTGCTTGCCCCAGCTGATCAATCAGAGGTTCAGGCCATGACTCAGCAGTTCCCATACAATCCATGAATTTGAGAACATTAAAATGTCAGGTAACATTTTATTATTAAATTCTTTATTATGTCTGCAGTATGGTAACACATGCAATAAATAGCAACCAAAAAGAAGTGGTTAAGATTGAGTCAGGGCAGCTGAACTGTGAGTTAACATTGTGTAACAGCTCAAGCACTGCATGTCAGGATGCAAGCAGCCAACAGCTCAATCATCCACCAGTGCACTGAGCTTTTCTCATCACTTCCCCATCTCAAACTACGTTTCCTTTTTTTTTGGCTTGCAGGCTTTTCTACATTAGTTGTGGTATTGAGGTGTATGGATCTATGGACCACACAATTTGGAAAACTGATCTCCAAGTCAGTAAATTACTGTATAAATATTAATTTTGAAAAGTTGGAAAATTGTTCAGTTTTAATCAAAGCGTAGTGATGCTGGTTATTATTTCAATGGATACACATTTTTGTTTGATATTAATTATCTCTTGTATGCTCTGCTATAGAACTTTTTTTTTCACAAAAGCCCGTTGTGAAAGAGTCAATCACAAAGCAGAAGATTTGAAGATTATTTATGGCATTTCTTTAGAAACTAGCAATAAGAAACTATGATACTTAATCAAAAATGAGTGGTTCTATGTGGTTCTATGAACTGCTGAACACTCAGCCATTATCACTAACATTTATGGTCTTACTACTTACTTATTACTACCAAATAAAAAAGCATGCTGTCTCAAAATTAACTGGACACAGTGGCCTATATGCTTCTGTCATGGGAACAGCTGCAACTAGAATCAACACCATGATATTTGAATCCCAAATCGTCTTCTAAAAAATTAAATGTGTTTGTTTTGTTTTGTTTTGTTTTGTTTTCTCAGAAAACTGATGCAACCAGCTTGTAACTTAAACAGCAAACATAATGTAGTGCATCAGCATTAACATTAGAAAATTCAATTGCAAATGCAAGGCTCTTGGAAGGCATAATGAAAACGTCCTGGAGAAGAAAAGATTATGAAATTTTCTATTGTAGCATTTAAAAGTAATCAACTTAAATCCTTGGGAGCTCATGTACTTTTGTGAATCTAAACTTAACACAGTCTTTTCAGACTTAGAAATGTGTTTGGAGATTTAATTTAAATAATGTTACATGCACGCGAAACTCATATGACAAAAGATTACTTCTTTAAATGAAAAAAAAAAGCAAAAAAAAAAAAAAAAGCAAGGATTTATTCATTTTTCTGCTCAAAAATACGTGAGATAAAAACCATGTAAATATTAATAAATATAATTCTCTACAACAGATAGTTAACATGAAGGTAATAATAATAAGCTTCATTAAATTTCTATCCTTTCAAGGTTTCAGCAGGAATTTCAGGATGCATAACTCCAAGTACAGAAATGCTCCAATGAACATATTTAATGGTTTTCTTGGAGACATCTTGTCTGTGAAGTATTATTCATTCATCTCAGTGGCTGCTTCTTCTTCCTCTGTGGATACTTACAGATGAAGGACTTAGTTTAATTTGCTAGTAGCTGCGTGCTTGTACAAGAAGCAGTATCACTTATCTGAAGAGATAAAACAAGTTCTATCTTTTTTTGTCTACTGGCGGGAAACAAAGGAAAATTAATACTAATGTGAAATTAAAGAATAACTTATACCTATGCAGAATTTCTAGCACTATTTCAAAGATAATTCTACTAAACAAACAAACAAAAACTAAAAAAAAACCCTATGCCCATACAGAAACAACAATAAAAAAATGGGAAGCAGTATTTACATAGAAATATCAACTAAGATATGAAGAAAGAAATATAAACACTCATTTTTCCTCATTTGCTTGTGAGATTTCAAATTATACAAATGGACTGTTTCCACCTGGGGTAACAGAGAGTATTCATCCCATTTATAAGTACTTTTTACCTGAAAACTCCAGAATATATTAGTGAGACAAAATAGTGTGAAAATTAATAACTAAATGTCTACATGCAGAAGACTCGTGTCTTGTCAATGCAGATCACAATTTTGGGAGTAAAAACTTTCCTTACAGCTTGTTGCTACTGTGAACTGAATTGTCAGACAAGCTCTGAATATTCTGCTACTACAAAGCGATTTTCTGCATTGTTGCAGTTCACAAAATGGAAAGACAGCAGTTGCATTATACTACTGTTGCAGTTACAATTATAGCAATTTGAAAATAAATCCATGTTCTTAATTTCAGAGCTAATCATTGAAAAAGAAAACAAGCAGTTCTTGCTAATATTTAAATTCTTCATGGATATTTTCCTAAACCATGCTATTAACTTACAAATATATAGTCATAAATTTTTCCCTTGATTTTTTCTTTCTGCCTCTGAGCAACAATACTTATCCCTCTCAGCATGCGTATGCACACATGAGCAAAATATTCACAAATGTTCATTAGTCATCACTTTTTATTTATTATATCCTATTATGATGCATGATTTCTTGTCCGCCTTAAAAATCACTGACTACTTTTCCTGGAATAAAACAAAACTTCATCAGTTAAGGTTAACATTTTCATTTGGATTTCTCTGTCTTCTTCAAACTGCCCGTTGTAGTAGTGTTCATATAACATCCTATTTTTACATTGCACATCATCCTACAGTTTTTCTGTTTTTTGTTTGTTTGTTTGTTTGTTTGTTTTTGTTTGTTTGTTTTTTTTTTTTCCCCCAGAAAAATATTAAGTCTAACCCAACTTAGAAATGGCACCTTAGAAGTTATTGCAGACAATAATACATTATTTCAGGAAAAGTACAACATACATGCTTCCTCTTCCTTGGTCTTTTTTTATCATATTCCTTTCACAACTCAATTTTTTACTGTATAATTAAATTTCAAATTGAAAATATTCAATCTACCACCTATGATGCTTCTGTGGACCACTTACTGTGAATTATGGATCATGAGTTAATCATTAAATGTCATCTACATATTCAGAATATAAGTACTGAGAAGTATAAATCTGGATGTATTTATAATTGGGAGTCCTGAGAACGCATCATATTTAGGTCATTCTCAATAATATTGTTAGATTATTTCCAAATGCATTTGTTGTCTAACACACATCTCACACTATGCTTATGATGTACAAAAAACCTTTCTAAAATAATCATTTTCATTATAATTGCATTCTTAAAAATATCTGATAAAATGTATGTGGTGACTTTCAGTAGTTACAACTGACAACTGAGAGTGGAATTTTCAGAAGCTCCTCAACAACCTCCTTGACAAGTAAACTAGCTCATGTATGAGGAACTGTATCTGAATAATATTTAGTTCACAAAGTATTGAGGGAAGAGGAAGATAAACTACTTGTTGTTTAGAGATATTCTACAAGATGTAAACTGAGCACTTCCATTAGGGTTTGGCACCCAAGATATTTAGAGTGTAATGGGGCAGATGCTGGTACATCATTCCATGGGTAGAATTTGCATATTTCCCAGTATTTTGCAAAAGGGGACTCTGAGCAACCAGGGCAATGGGGAAGGGGGGAGATACACAATGACATTCAGCCATCAACTTAAAGTGAGTATCCTTGGGATGTTGTTTTGCTTGTTTGGTTGGTTTTCTGTTTTCAGATAAACAAAAAAATACAATAGAGACAACTTAGTGAATAATTCCAGAATTTTGGAAGTGTTTCAGAGGTTCGGATTAGAACTTTTTCCAATTTACTTACAATTTAGGCACCAAAAAAAAAAAAAAATAATTTTTATAGGAATATTTAGGAAAATATTCACTAGCGAATAAGTGACTTAAGAGTGAGTTCTAATCATTAATCTCCTAGTTCTTTTTTCTTTCAGTTCTTTTAACATTTTAAAGCAAAATGCGTATGCTTGAGAATAGTATTCTATTCAATAGAGTTGAAAGTGAAATCATATACATATATATTTTATCTATACATATGAGCAGATGTCACTTTATCTTTCCATATTCCAATATCCACCTTACATATTATTTTTTTCATTAGACTTGAGTTTGTCATCAGACTGACACTTTGAGATTTCCTTCTACAATAAGAGCTTTGTATATTGGGTCTTTGAAATTTTTAGACATTTCTGTATATACTAGTCACGTGTCATTTCTTTTGTGGACTTCAGTACATACTCATTCCACAGACTCCAATCAGCTAAAACATGACGACTTCTCTTAACAAGGAGGAAAGTATGCTTTCCCCATAAAAAGAAAATGTCACAAAATTTGAATATGTAAGATGAGTAGCAGTTGTGAAAAAATGAGTAAATGAAACCTGGGACTTCATAAGTGGAAAACTAAGATATTACTAGGGAGCCAGGCAAAGTTATCTACTGCATTTGTTTTTTGCCTGGACTACAAAGGAATCATGTACAGAGTCCCTTCTGTTGTGGCATCAGAGACTACATCCCCACAGACAAGGTCTTCTTGAAAAAGGTGAAGGTGAAAGGGGGTCTACAACAACTTTGTTCATATGCATAAGGAATATCTGAGCTCTCCTGTAGGCAGCAACATGAAGTAGCTTGATCACTCAGGACCATCTTATTGCATTTGAAGATAATATTCATGTGGCTTTTGAAACAGGTATATTTTCTTACTTGATGTGAGACAACAACCTAGCAGTGCCAGAAACTTTATTTTCTACCAAGTAATATAAAGCAGCTTAGTTCTAATGATTGTAATGCGTCATAAATTCTAAATAAATCAGTGGCCATTAAAATATAGACTTCTTATGATTTGTATTATAGATGCTGTTTAGATATCATGCATTCCTGGAGTCACCTTGCAGCTAAGGAGTTATGCTAATATTTTTCAGCCAGAACATATTAAAATGATCCAGTGAAATACATCTGCCTCTGCAAGGATTTAATGTATGTGCTGGTGAGGAGAATATTACTTAGGTTTCCTAATAAAAGAATTATTATCTTCCTGCAGGAAGAACTAAGTTTCTCTTAGTCAATTTTAATACTCCTTGCTTAAAAACTGTTGGTTAGAAAGTTGAATGATCTAGGCAATACGTACATCTGAACACCCTGTCAGGTAAATTTTTTATAACATATGGAGAAGCGATCAAGAAGAAATTGTTCATGATACGAATTTGTTAATGTCTTAATCTCACTTGCCACTTCAGATATGTTCCTCTGAGCACAGAGTCATGTGCTGTGTGCTTAAGTTACTGTTTGTATTTGAGTAGGTGAATATGAAAATATGGCAATGGCATATACATCCTTGCACATTCTTTGTACAGGTATAAATTCACTGTGTGAAAGACAAAAAAAAAAAATCACTGCTTGGTGTATTATTTTGGTGACTTGCTATTTGATTGTAAAGGAATGATACACAGATCAGAACCAGCATTGTATGAAATGTCCTTATGCTTTAACATCTGTTTTATTCCTAAACTGAAATAAAAGTTTAAAATCTCAGAATTTTCAGCAGAGTCAAAACTCTTCAAGTACATTACTCTGAAATATTGCAAACTTCTCCTATGGTACAAATAAACAAATTAGAAATAAAGCTATCCAGCAGTCTAATTCTTACTCTTTAGCTTTACAGAATAATAAAAAACATTTTATTCCAGATCACACAGTACTATTTTACATTTCTAAATGTAATTAAATCATTTTCAAAATGCTGCAGATCTACGGTCAACTGGAGCTTAGTGGAAGATGAGCTACTGAACTATGTTGGTCATTATTGTAAATACAGTCATGAAACACACAATGGATCTTGTTCTGAGAGAAATTCCCATTGCATTGTGAAATACGTAGTCTTTCTGGAAGTCCAGCTCACAGAAAGGAGGGATTTCTGCATAAATATATAAACACATGTTTATATGTTGACTTGCTTTAAGCAAGTGAGAAACATAACATTGAACTTGATTGGTTCTTTGGCATTTAAATTTAAGCACATATTGCCCATACTTGGAGCAGAGTTCCAAGCAGTTCTTTCGTGTATCTCTGTTAACAGCCTAACATTGTCAGTGAAACATGTCATTTGTCACTATCTGTATCAATGGATTTGTTTTGTCTTCCTTTCCGACTTTCTTATTTTTTTCAAGTGTCACTATCCAAACTACAATTCTAGAATATTTGACAATAAGTCCAATTAAGATTTTCACATTCATGATATGTAGCACACTATCTATAATGTATCTATTTACTGATTTCAGTCCTTTTATTTTACTGTATTTTGCTGGATAGATGTTCAGGCATACTAGCTAACTAAGTAAATCTTATTCACCATAAGTAATGATGCCATGCTGCTTATGTACAGCTTTAAAACTTTATGCTCCTTAATTAAATGCTTCATGGTAACAGTTACAGTGTCTTGGTTTCTTATGAATTAAATAGTTTCTGCAAAGAGAGTATTTATGTAGAAGATCCAAAAGTAAAACCTCTTGTACTTAGCTTATTTACTTGCTGCTTTGGAAATTGCAAGTATTCTAATTAGACAAATAATAACAGCTTCAGCTAATTAATTAGAGACACTCAAAGCTTAGCAATAACACAAGAAAAATAAATTAATTCTGCCATTCAGGTATATGCCAATAATTCAAATGATTTAAAACACAATTGTTCTTGAAGCTTTTCTGAGTGAAATTTGACATCCAAGGACACAAGATGACTCCATCTTCTAGGGAAGGCCAAATAGGACACTTGCCTTCTTGAATTATGCCTACTCTGAAAGCCACTGCAAGGAGTCCTTGAAAGTTCTGACACTAAGCCACTCCTTTGAATAAGTTATATTTTACTCTGTTGAATAATAAGAAGATAAAATCTAGGCTGCAGCAGTAAATCTGGACAGGAACATGTGCTGGACAGCAAAGCTTACTGCTGTAAAAGAAAAGAAAAAAAAAGGAATCACAAATAACTTGTGTTCATGGAAAAGCAAAGGCATCCTACAAAGAAGAGCAAGCTGAGCAAGACTTCCAGCATGACAGGTTTGGTACTGTCAGTTGATACCAACAGGGAACAGGTTAGGGATCTTGCCTCAAATAAACTGGAATGTACTGAACTTCCAGATCATTCACAGAATAGATGAAGACATAAAAAGATCAATAGATTTCTATCAGCTTATAATCAACTATAATTATTAAACAAACTCTGCCTGTTATTAAACATATAACTTATTCTCCCAGATGTGTTATCTTTATTTAGTTAATGATGGAAGCAAGTGAATTAGGGATATGAGGAAAGACTTGACATTTACAAGCCAGTAATTTTAAGATTACCAGGTTATCAAAACTAGTACAACTGAAACTGTCACTGAAATTCTGGAGCACTACAACCTACACAACATTCAAGAGATATAGAAAGACTAAAAATATTAATTAAATCTCTATCAGAACAAGCCCCAAATCAACCTGTTCCAGTGCCTCATCATCCTTATTGTAAAAAACTTCTTCCTTATATCCAATCTAAATCTCCCCTCTTGTAGTGTGAAACCATTTCCCCTTGTCCCATCACAACTGACTCTGCTGAAGAGTCCGTCCCCTTCTTTCTTGTAGCCTCCCTTTAGATACTGAAATGCCACTCTCAGGTCTCCCCAGAGCCCCAGCTTCAATAGTCCCAGCCTTATCAGGTGGGTGTTCCATCCCTTGGGTCATTTTTGTGGCTCTCCTCTGGATGTGCTCCAACATGTCTATGTCTCTTCTGTACTGAGTTCTCCACATGTGGACAAAGCACTCCAGGTGAGATTTCACCAGCATAGAGTAGAGAGGCAGGACCACATCCATTAGTACCCAACATTATTTTTGGTGATGGTGTGCTCCATCCTTACATTCCCCAACTTGTACTGATAATGGGGGTTGCCACAACCCATGTGCAAGACCTTATACTTGGCTTTGTTGAACATCACGAGACTCACCTTGGCCCAGTGATCAAGCCTAAGCCTTTCTGAATAGCATCCCATTCCTGAGGGGAGTCGAGTGCACCAAACAGCTTACGTCATTCACAAATTTGCTGAGGATACACTTGAACCTACTGTCAATGCCATCGATACGGAAGATATAATCTCTAGCTACTACTGTTAAAAAGCTGTAATGGTAGCACTATTTCCTTCCAGAATTTTCTGACAGTCAAAGCACTTAATGAAAAGTGTTTCAAAGCAATACAAATAGAAAATAAAGCAGGGCACAGTCAGTGTAAAACCCAGCCATGTGAAAGTGCTGCAGGAGGTGTTTGAACTGGATGAGTAAATGAACAACCTATTTCTCAATACAGTCTCCTATTTTAATTACAATCTCCATATTTAAACATGTCATTTTGTTGTTTCATCATAGTTCTTATTCACCTAAACGAAAGCCAGGTAAAATTGCACTGGAAATGCTTAACTTTCTTGACAATTAAATAAAGATGCCAAAATCTGTGAAAAATAAACATAAACTTTTCTTTTGCTTGTACACATTGCTGAAATGCCTATTGGCTATGAAAACTGTAGTTGTTCTGTACTCTTTGATATGGGTGATCTTAACAGTAATCTTAAAAATCTCAACAGTAATATTAACAACTTGTCTTAATAGTACTAGTAATCTTAAAAATCCACATGAAAAAGTTCTGGTTGATCAAAAAGCTCTTCATATGGTACATATGTTTAACTACGCGTGTCATATCTGATCTCTGCAAAAATCTTCAAAACTGGCTAATGAATTAAAAGACAATTAAAAACAACTTCATTCTTTGATTTATGTAGTTACTCTGGCAGGAGAATAAACCTGTCACTAAGTCTTCTATTAACAAATATGTATCTACATACCTTTAGGAATCACAATAAAAATCTCAGCTGTAGTCAATTGATACTGTTTTATAATATCTTATAAATATCACAGTTCAGGTCTGTTTCCCTTGACTATACCCTTTCAAAATAAACAAGGGAATAGTTCTTAGACGTTCCAAAACAATGGACCAGTAAAATTCTATAATAAGTTCTTTGTAAAGTGCCAGGTTTATTATTTCATTTGAAGTGCTGATGTGATTACAATGGTATACACAGCATGAGTAGATAGACTTTTCCTTCCCCATAATACTTCTCTGGGATCTGCTTAAATATCTCATGATTCCCAGTTGTGCTACACCATTGTTTCATTACCTTTGAATTATGCGACACACATCACAAATGCAACCATTGTATGATCCAGTGATATGAAAAACTATATGGGAACTAATCCAACATTATTAGTGTACAGAAAAAAAGCATTCCTTCATCAAAGTTTTGCAAGCTCAATGAACATATCAAAGGCCTAAGTTTTAAATTAAACAAATCCACATTTTTGTCCCTTAGAAAATGTACTTTATGATGTATGCTATTTATTATTTTTTTGTTTTTGACCCATTATTTTAAATAAAGTGGGAGATAAAAAAGTATTTTCTTCAGGGATAAAAAAAAAGCTGTCATGATTGATTAATTTATCTATAGAAATGAAGATCAATGTTGCCTGCTTGTATATAAATGAAAATTGCTTTCATTAGATGCTTGAGTTAGTTTAATCAAAGTTAATGCAAATATTCCTACGATAATCATTACTAATAACCTATGCTTCAGACACTGAAAATGCTTAGTAGAAGTACAATGGCAATTCTTTGTCATGTTGATGTCTTTCTGACAATTATTCAAAAGACAAAAAAAAAATTATTTTTCTAAATATACTTAACTCTGAGACTGTCTCTGAATGGCAAGACTGAAAAGAAAAAAAGCGGTATGAAACCTTCTAAAACATCATCATCTTTCTTCCCAAGTCCAATTTTAAGGGTGTTTTATGGTAGAAACAGAGAACTTCTCTGTGTTTAAAATACAGGTTACTATAACAGAACACTTTCCTAAAAGATAGTTTTACTAAAACTCAAAGCCTTCTAAAAGTGAAATGTAGCTGCACTACTTTATCAAAGGCTTTACCACGCCATCTTAGCATTCAGGTATTCTTTTAAAAACAGAATAACTGTATATTTGTAATATTTTGTTACACTTGGTATTTCTTTCTAGAACTTATCTCTGTTTGTTAGTAAGATTCAAAATGTTTTGTTCTTGTGGCTCCTCATTACGCCTTCTTTTCTTTACATGTGAGTCTCAAATTAACTTGACATAGACACTTTACATACATTTTAGGCTAAATGTAAAGTATTCCCTCATGCCCATGAAGCATTTGGAAAGTTGATAAGTTCTGCTTTCAAGGACACTCTAAATTAGGTTATTAAAATTCAACGCTTTTCATATTCTGATGCAGAAAAATGTTCGTCCCTAACAACAAAGGACATAGGTCAATTTAAGAAAGCTTCTCAGCCATGGAATACCTTGTGCCAGTATTTGTAAATCTAAAATAAGAAAATGTTACCAGGGAGGAAGAAAAGTATAGGAGACTAGGTTCTATCCAAAAGTAAAAATCCATAACCATCTGTTGTTTGTGTTGCATGCATTTTGCAACTGTCATCTCCACTGTTCACGTCATTCCATCTTCACAGCAATATCGTTGAAACACCCACTGAGATAAAATCACAAATATTTTGAACATACCATATGATATTTTATTTTCCAAATTAGTATTCAACAAAGTCACATTGAGAACCTGTTTTCAGTTTACTTTTGTATTGTGACCTGAAAAATCTTTTAAGAGTTTGCTGCTACATGATGGTTAAGCTCAAACTTGAATAATGAAAGAAACACAGAAAGGAAAAGGAAAAGGAAAAGGAAAAGGAAAAGGAAAAGGAAAAGGAAAAGGAAAAGGAAAAGGAAAAGGAAAA
>JAOWBP010000001.1:27128023-27172254 GCA_028571105.1 Tragopan temminckii | reverse complement strand
AAAGAAAAGAAAAGAAAAGAAAAGAAAAGAAAAGAAAAGAAAAGAAAAGAAAAGAAAAGAAAAGAAAAGAAAAAGAGACAGAAGAGAGGTTGTTCAGAGAGGTTATGGTCTCTTTCCTTGGAGATATCCAAGCCCTGCCTGGATGCTCACCTGTGTGACCTACTGTAGGGAACTGGCTTTAGCAGGGGAGTTGGAGTGGATGATATCTAGAGGTCACTTCCAACTCCTATAATTCTGTGATCCTGCGTCTCTGTGAATCAATTAGATGTTGTATTTTTTAACTGTAGGCATGTTTTCAAAATGGTAATAGTGACTACTTAAACTCTGCTTGACTACTCAAACTACTTGAAGCATTTTTCTTTGACAATGGTCTCAAAATGTTTTTAAAATTATTATTTGGAAAAGTTATCTGGAAGTTAAACGGACATTTATTTTTTGAACTTCAGAACAGCAAGATAATCCCACATTTCACAGCTTGGAAGAATTAACAGTTTTCAAGCTTATCTCTATAACCTAGCGTCACATCTAAAAAGCTATTTTTGAAAATAGAAACAACAACCACCAAAGTGAAATTTGCCCTTGGCTAAATGACAAGAAAAAGAGTTAAAGTCAATTAAGTAACCTGCTTTTTCCAGTTTTTAGACTTCCACAAGGAAGTCTAAAACCCAAGGTCAGCTGTGTCTGAAATCAACGTATCTGTCACGTGGCTCTAACGGCCACCACTAAGGTTTCCCATCAAGCCTACACTGAAAACAATAAATACATATATTTTTTTCTAGAAACAGATAGAGCTCTAATAAAATTTCTAATCACTTTTGGCTGGTTAATGCTGTGCAAAGTGGAAAAAGGGAAATTTTGAAAAAGAGAAGAATGAATGGTGAGAACTTGAGGTAAAGCATATTTGGTCTTTTGGGTCTTCAATTCCTTAATATCTGTGTGCATCAGAGCAAACATATGACTCTTTAAGTATGCATACATAATTGATATATTTAAAAAAAACATACATGCATACATATTATATACATATATATGCTTTCATACGTGTACACAAACACAATATGCCCTGTCAGGCTAGCTCCACTAATTCCATCTTACCCCAGATTCTGTCCTCCTGTAGTAGAAGTGTGGTCATCCCAGTCACAGTCCCTCTTGTAGGAGTCCATCACAAAGCTATCACCCCTAATTTAATACAACTGACAGTCTCTGCTCAAGAGAGGCAGAAGAAGGAGTTGCCATGGAGACTGAACTATTGCTCTTCTCCAGAGGATACTTCTTTCAAGCACAGGCTGAACCACAGAGGCCGTCTATTACATGTAACCTTGATCGTATTACAGGATCTTGCATTTTGGGAAGGCTTTTTAGTAAGCTCTAACAAACATCCAGGAGACAAGAGTTGGGAGAAAAAGAGCACGTTTGAGAAAAAATAAATAAATAAAACCAATAAGAACTGCATGGAAGTGCTTATTATCTTAGACTGAGAGGGGAAAAGAATTTCATATTGACTAGATCTATCAGATTTGTCACCTCTGCTTAGTGCTTTCCTAACAGAGTGAATGCTGTGCTTGACCTATTTGCAGGAATTAACCAGGACTGCAAGAGACCATATGGATTGCCAGATGGTGTGCTATAATTTAATACCATTTATTCTAAGTATGAAGTAAGTGATAAACATAATTAACATTCTTTTAGTTCCTTACTGGATGCCATTTATTAATTTATTAGTATTCGTGTGTTTTGTTTTGTTTTTTTTCTAAAGCATTGAAAGGTAAGTTAATACCTTGTTACTGAAACACAGAAGCCAGCTAATTACAGCAAGAGGCTGCAGCCTCTAAACCAAAGTGTGTCAGCACAGACTCTTAACTTACTCAGTGACCCCACTGTGATGATTAATAGGTTGAATGCTAAGCTCTAATGAGAATGACAAATCTTCGATGTTTTCAAGTTACCTTAATTAATAGTATGATGAAGAGAGTGTTCACGCAGACATATCACACTTCATAGTAAACACTACACACTGTACTTGTGGTCTTCATGTCTTTCACATTAAGCACATCAAATGCTAAGGAATCAAACTACCTTCAGACAGTCAAAACAATGGAATGATTTCCTTCAGAAATGTTTTTCCTGATTGCTATTTCATATTCTGCCAGTGATTGTCTAAATGCTCTATTTTTTAGGAAGTAGTTCTAGAGAAGCTGTGGCTTCAAAGAGTGTTTATACCCAGCATAATCGTCATTTCAAAACCACAGTAAGAATAAGTAATGCCTCCTATTAAATTCCATGGAATCTACAGCAAAGAACACAGTAACACTGTTTGATAGAGGAAATTTTCAACTACAGAATACTGTTTCTCAACAGTCATCACCATTAGCTACGCATTTTGGCCAGCAATGAACAAGCATGCCATTCTGCACCAGTGGAGGTGATCCACTGTCACTGTTGCCACTGCTGAAACACACCATCACTGCCTCACTGTGCTCACATCCGTAGTTTAGTCTCCATATCTGTTCAGCAAGAGTCAGTGCATGTCAATGGGTGCCTTTTTTTTCATGTGAAGGAATTCAGAGATACATCTTTGCTTCATATGCACTTTCACGTCAGATACCATTTTGTGAGACTGCCCCTCTGCTGCCAAGCCTCCAACATCCACCTCTGATATCATGGGCCAAAACAATAAAACAGGGGGCATTGCTTTCAGATCAGCCTATGTACAAACACGACCACAGCTAAATGCCTTTTAGTTTGTGTCTGCACTATTAATAAATGTTGGGTGAACCTTGAGATGATAGAAATGGCAAAAATTAGATGTTATTCAGAGATTAAAACAAAAAAAACCCTGTGCTATAAAGTAAACCTGCCCTTATAAAATTTAGGTTGCATTAGAAAATGCAGTGAAAAAGACTTCAGTTCAGAAGTCACAGCATAAGGAAAATGGAAGCAGATTCCAATTCTTATCATCTGTGCACTTCCCTTCTTCCAGATGGATCCACACAGAGGCTTCCACAGATACATCTGTGCACTATGCAGTGCAAGTGCATATGTATTTGTAAATACACAGCCTTCTGAAGAAAGTACTTTCAGAGGGAATCTGAATGAGACACTCTCTCCATCCCCACAGCACCATGCACACTGACCGCCTTTGGGCTGCTTGCAGACAGAGTGCACAGTGCTAGTCAAGCATGCTTGGGCACACAAAATGGCGCATTATCAGAGTGAAACACATTTTCAGGCTTGCAGTATCCATAACAGCCAGTTATGATTTGAGAGTGACCTGGTCATAAGTCATAACATATAGCAAGGACATATAGGTTCCTTTACTCCACTTTTCAAGGCACTGATTCAAGTTACTTCTTCACTTGGTGAATTGTTGCTGCTCCTATAAACTCCTTCAAAATTCTCCCTATGAATAAATGTAAGATCAAAATATCTGAAAAGCAGGTTTTTATTGATATTGACACCACTTGCCAAACCATCTTTATTAGGTCTCTGTCTCTGCTGCCATTTGGAAAAAAAAAACCATTACATTTTCCATTCCATTAACTGAAAAATATTAAACTGAGGTGCTTCAGCTAATGCTATGCTGGCTGTAGGGTCTTCTTTATAGTCAGAGGAGAAAAAAGGTACTTAAAGAGTGCAACTCAGCTAGCCTGAATTCTCTCCTATAGGCATCTACCTCTCTTCCTTGACTGCTAAAGCAGCTATGGTCACTCAAATGTCAAGGCTTAGGTAGGTTGAAATCAGTGATAAAAAATTACCATGGTAAAAACAGGACTTCATGCATCCTTCACAAGGTTGTTTGCTGGGATCTAATAGTATCATACTTTATCACAGAAACCACTTCTGAAAAATACAGAAGTGCTGCACTTCAGTGAATAAAGATAAAGTGTTATAGGCACAGTGTTTTCAGTTTCTATATACTTCATACTATATTCCTTTTCTATATAAACTTTTCAGTTTCTATACATACAGTTTCTATACATTTTTATACATATGTACCTATATTATTATAATATATGCATTTAAGATTTCATAGTTCCATTATTACAAACAGTTTGAGATATTCCAAGCTATCTCCTAACATTCAAAGAAAAAGCATTAGGTAAATTCTTAGGTAACTTATAAAATCAGTTAGTAATTCACTTTAAATGATTTCAGACCATGCGGGCAGGTGAGCTGCAATATTTGCAAATTTCACAAACATCTTACCTCCTGCGTACATGACAGCCAACATTATTGATGATATCCAAGCTATCTCACTATATGATGTATGGAAGATTTCCTGTATTTCCTTGAAGAATACCGTGATGGCTTTGGGGAATGCATAGGAGAATCCAATGGAAATAAAGGCCCCAAAGACCACAACCCACCCCCAGCCTCCATCTGGAGGTGGGTACTGTGGTGCTCCTATTGCTGGCGGCATTTCTAGTCTCTGCCTCTTCTCCAATTAGGCTGAAAAAGAAGAGAAGAAACAAAGTTTCAGACAGTTTTTCAACACACTGCGGTACCATCATCTGCAGAATCCTCAAAGCAGAGATCAACTCCCAGTTTACATGCAAACACAGAATACAAAAACCTGTTTTCAGAAGCAAAAATCTGTTCTTTAAAAAAAAGAAAAAAAATTGAATATTTGAAATATCCCATTTAGTATGCGCAACTATACGCTACTGAAATTGTGTTTGTCATTATTCATTTGTTGGAAAATGATGTGTTTTTGTAGGTAAATTTGCTTATCTCTTTGATCTACAGTATGGACTTAGAATAGGTATGACAGAAAAAAAATTGAACAATGTTGTATAGAAAGAAATGGAAAAAAGTTACAGTAAATAATTCCTAAATGCTGTTTTGTTAGCAACATTTGCAGATACTTTAGCAAAATCATCAGCAATGACAGTAATGAACAAGTGTGTAACAGAATGCTTTATCACGCGCTCTCATTTTCCAGTCATTAACCACTGTTAATATTTCTTGCTTAACCCAAGATAATATTTTAGGAGTATATTTTAAAAAAGACTTAAAATTCCTTGTGTGGCCATAAAATAAACACAAAATATTACAATGTCACACTGTACTGTTTTTAAAATTTTATTCTGCTTGTTAGTAACTGCTGATATTACTTGCAGGGACAAAGTCAAAGTTAATGGTACTTTTTTTACTCTGTATTCACACATTTAAAGACATGAGGAAGTCTTTCACTAATAACCTCACAAACTTTCCACAGCTATTTTCTAATTTAAAGTTTACCATAATAGAAAGCGCCAGAGTGATTTTTTGTAGAGATTCCTAGAGGTGTAACAAAAAAAAAAATCAGGGAGTTTCACAAATCATAGGTAATTCACTTAAAACTCCCAAAGCCTGAAATTAATTTTATGTTTTTATTATCATCTTGATTATTTATTCCTATAGAAATTATATATTATCATCTTGATATTATATTCCTAAAGAACATGTAGCAGCAAGAATTAATTTTGTAGTTCTGAGATATTTTCAATCTAAATCCCCTTTATTACTAAACAAAGTTGGAGTCCACTGTGTTTTCATCTGTGTAATGCAACCTACAGAGACTGCATGTCCTGAACATTCCACCTTCTTCTATGTTTCTTACTTGGGCATTTGCATGACTTATTACTCTTGAATGGTCTCCTAACATACCAGTACTGAAAGCTGTGGATCATAACAGTATATAAGTTTTTTGTTATGCTTATGATTACAAGTGAGTCTCCATGAGATTTATTCTGTGTTGCTTACATCATACCCCAATTTCTCACAGCGAACTGCATTAGCATTGGGAGTGATATGATTACTTTAACAAAAACTAAAAAATGAACTGTGTCAGCTTATATTAATTCCCAGTATAGTACTTAGAGTGCTGTCAGGGTAAATGCCACGTACTAGCAAAGTGTTCCTTTACAAATTATCTATCATAAGGTCACCTCTGTGATAGAAACCTCTTTAATTCTGATTCTCCACTTCACTGCAGCTGGTTGTAGACATCACCTTCATACTGGCCAATCTCCAGAGGGGCTAAATCAACCACTAAAACACCTGGCTTCTATGCAAGGCTGCAATATCCCAGCTAATTTGTTTTCTGCATCATGTCATACAGATTTGCTGCTGACAGCAATAGATATCTACTGCTCTGTACACAGATTTTTTTTTTTTTTTTTTTTGTTAATAAGCATGTCCAGAAAGAACCCCTGGCATTTACTTTACTTCTGGTTACCCTGGTCTCAGCTTAATATTAGTCATGAATCAGAAAGGAAAACCTGGGTCTGACACTAGAAGTTGGAAAAGTAGAGACAATTACAGTTGCTGAAATTTAATTTTGGCAAAGTAGTTAAAGACCTGTTTACTGACTGAGGACCCACTGGAAGGCAGAGTACCTCAAAAAGTCCATCGTACACTAGAGCACACATAGTAATTGATTGCCTCCACAGGAAAAAATGAAAAAAAAAAAAAAAAAAAAAAAAAAAAAAAAAAAAAAAAAAAAAAAAACATAAATTGGCATGAAAAGTCCTATTTCTATGACCTAACTGAATGGCCTGGAATAGCAGTTTTCTGTCCCAGAACGCTGTTGTACTGCTCATCAGAGAAAACTTTTAGTTATTTCCTGAAAAAAAGTTAACTGTTATTTTCTTACACTTCAAAATTTGAGCATATTTGTTTTTATATTTCATATTCATACAACAGCACTTCTATCTCTATTATAAATTCTAGTAATATGGTGCAACATCAAGGAATTGCTCCCCATAAAAATGGAAAGTGATAACCAATTTATTGAGACAGCATGCCTTTTCCTAAAAATAACACACAAGTGTTTGACAAAATCACTGCCAGTATATTGGTCAGAAGAACTCCAGTGGTGCCCAAGTGTTACAGCAATCCAATGCAGTGCTGTAGGCCTGGGGAAGAGTGGCTAGAAAACTGCTTGGCAGAAAAGGACCTGGAAGTAGTGGTCAGCAGACAGCTGAACACAAGCCAGAAGTATCCCAAGGTGATGAAGGCCAGCAGTGTCCTGGCCTACATCGGAAATAGGGTGGCCAGCAGGGCAAGGGTTTGTACCTGGGTTGCAGCTATCAGTACGAGCTGGGAGATGAAAGGTTGGAGCATAGCACTATCAGAAACTGGTGGGTGACAAGCTGGATATGAGCCAGCAAGGTGCCCTTGCAGCCCAGAAAGCCAACCATATCCTGAGCTGCATCAAAAGAAGCATGGTCAGCAGGTCAAGGGAGGTGATCCTGTCCCTCAGGTGTCAAGTATTAGTTTGCAAGGAAACAGACACAAGTTGTGCCGGGAGAGGCTGAGATTGGGTCCTGGGAAAAATTTCTTCATGGAGAGGGTAGTCAAACATTGGAAAGGCATAATGTACGTGGCATTATGGGACCTGGTTTAGTGGTGGATTTGGTGGGTCAGGATGATGGTTGGACTTGAAGATCTTTTCCAACCTAGATAATAATGTGATTCTAAGGTATCAGCTCTTTGGAAATATCTCATTGTATTTGCCTTGTCACGGTAGCAGCTCCTCTCTTCGAAAGCTTCAGAGTAAACTAAGAGGACATCAGGGAAAAGAGAAAGGTGCAGTAGCTTTCCTATGCCTCAGCCTGTGCTGCAAAGCCCACTGCACTGCCAGCTGCCAGCAGTGAATGACTATCTGCTACCCTACGCCAGATGCTGCCCTGCTACAAAGAGGATCCTGGATCGTTGTATCTTACACCTCCTGTATATTCCACAGAGTGCAGTTAATAATAGCTTCCCTGATATTTCTTTATGATCATGATAGCCAATTTTAACTCACTTTAGAAGGTAAAAAGAAAATACATAAATAAATACATACATAGTTGCATCAAGAAAAGCAAAATAATCATTTTGTCAGAAATATTAAGTCCAACGTCTCAAACATCCTATACTTTCTCAGGAACTAAAGCAGCTTTCTCCTGTAAAAATTTAATTTAATATCCACAAAACGGAACTTCTTCTAAAGCAGTATAGCACATTAATATCCTCAGCTCTTCCCTTAAGCTTAACTGGTAAGATTTTGATAGTATAAGAAGTGTACAGATGAGTGCAAAATCCATTAGCAACCAAAATGAAACAGCATTTTAGATGAGTAGGTACAAATTCTGACAGAGGAAGAAAAAGAAGAGGGAGGACTGAAGCAGTGACAAGGGAAAAGTCTTTCCAGAGCTCTCAGACCTTATTATGGGCTACGAAGGATATTAAGATATACGCAGTAGCAAATGTAAAAACAGTCAAGTGTGATGATGTGCATGTGAAGAACACAGTGCCAAGGGAAAAAAGAAAAAAAAAGGAAAAAAAAAAAAAAGCTGTATTCGAGTAAATAAAGGTCACCAGCAGAACTGACATGCAGTCACACAAATTCCATTGTGTGTTAGTGGCTCACCAGTTAGACTTGCTCATCCCCTTCCTTTTATAGGCAAGCGGTGGGTGAGGGACAGTCTGCATGGAGAAGCGGCAGGGGAACAGTGAGTGAAGCATGTCCCTGGGGAAGCCATCAGCCCTCTTCTCTCTGTCAGGTACAGAGAGGCTGCTCAGTCTTTCTATACCTTGAATTAGGCTGTGAACAAGGATTTTATCCTAAGCTTCTTCTAGTTCCTCTGTATAAATCCCTGTTATGTAAGCAGCAAACAAGAACATCTCTAACTTAAAGAGCTGTATGTGTCTACCTACTAAGAAATAGTAGAATGAGAGCAACAGGAAACTTTTAAAACATATGATATGCAATACTGTTATTATATAGGTATCTCAGCACACTAGAATTTAATTGGGAAAATGAGAACAAGTGAATTAAAAAGAGAAACATGGAAGGAGAGGAAAGGAAGGAGAAAAGAAAGAAGGAAGTGGAGAAAGGAGGAAGGAATGGTGAGAGAGAGAGAAAGAAACACACAAGCAAGCAAGCAGCAAGGTCAAACCAAGAGGAAACACGACAGACAAATAATGTATCTTGATACCAAGTGCTGCAGACTTCAGTCAGTCACGATCAACCTGTTCAGACCAGGGCTTCATTAATATTCTGCAGTTGCCAGCACCAGCATCAGCTCTCAGTACAACAGCTTGTCACAGGCTTCTGAGAAGGGGTTGTTCTGTTCTCAAGTTTACAGAGACACGGATTTTACTGGGTGTTTTAGTTTTGCTCTTCTGCACCATTAAAGTAACTGCTTCATTCTCCACTTGTGTTCTGTCTGCCATTTGTCCCAGAGGAAAAGAGATGGTATGTGAAAAATCTGTCCCTATTTTTTTTGCACGATAGGAATATTTAGCACATGTGTAGGGCATTCCAGCTTCACATGGTAAGCCAGGGACAGCAAAGAGCTTTGCAAACTTCAGTTCACTCAGTCTCCTAATATTCTGGTGAGGTGATTCAGAAGTTTCATTCACTTCCAGAAAACCGAAAACAAATACAGTAACAGGGTAAATAACTTGATTGCATTTTCCACCAAAGTGGGTGACAGAGCTGAGATGTGGACTAATGTCTGAGCAAACTGTCAATTAAGAGTGAGATTTTTAAAGCTTATTACGTAAAAAATGCTAATTAATTGTACAGCTTGATACTTGAACTGGAAGCATAGGTGGGGTACAGTCTTTGTTTTGTAGGTTTGGATAATCTGCTGTTCTAAACCCTAATGAATATTAATAACAGTTCTATTTAAAATCAATGACTTTGTGGTAGCATTAGCTGAGGAATGAGATATATAGGAATTACACTTATATAAAAGATCCCTGTTTGAAAGCTGAAAATATTTTTTTTTTCTTATTTTTATTAGTAGCTCCAATTAATTCCAAGCAGGACAGTATTATAAGGTTACTGTTATACTAAATGGTACTTCTTTGGCAATTTTCTATTATTCTTTAAGCAACATTCATTATTTGAAAAAAAAAAAAAATCTTTATTAGTTTTGTGAGATGGTTTTGCTCTGACTTGGGATTTTGTTGTGGGGAAAGGCAGGACATAGAAGGACTCTTATTGAAGGGACCAAGAGAGACTGTTCTCTGCTCATATTTTAACTATGAGCTTTATTAGGCAAAGTAACTCCTAAGGAGCACTGGTAGCCAGCCTACTGATCTTCCTGAAAGAGGAAAATAGGCTGCATTTTGTCTGAATGCCCATATACAGAGACTGAAGGCTGCATGATAAATAAAGCCCAAGTGTCTTACAGATACACTCAGAATTTGACTTTACTGCACTTTTTTCCACTGGGGTCTAACCTGCAGGATAAAAACACTCTGTGAAGAACAAAACTGCTAAAATGCACCCAAATTATCAAGTATTTTAGAAAGCTGCTGTTTTTGTAAGGTTTCTCCAAATTCCATGAATTGAAAGACAGTGCTTTCCAGATAGCAAAATGTAACAATAAGTACATTGTACTATAAATATAGTAAACTATACTAATTTTTATTTATGAGGTTTATGTTAGGATTTATCTTTTTTTTTTTTTTTTTAATCTGGTCAAATCTTTTTAAAAAAGAACCACTGGTCTTACTTAATTTTAAAGCCTGTTTCACTTCAATCTTTAATAGCACAATAAGCAATTATGTTAAAATATATTACCACATCTACTTTAAATATCAAGCTTTATCTTATTAAGGAAAAAAAAAAAGACAAATCATTTTTTTCTCTCCCAGATCAGACAAATGAGTAGTTCTAAATACTCATATTTATGAAAGAAACATGCAGTAATTCAACCATCCATAATTTATAGTTAAGAATCAATATTGTAACATACTTTTCATACCACTGAAGCAGTACCAACACTAGCATGTGCCTGAAGGCAGAATGGGAAAGTAATAGCCCCTCATACTTCCAAAGCACACATGGGAATAACTTTGTTCCAAATGCCTGGAAGGTTAGCAGAGGCAGGCTCTGTGAAGGGAGGCAGAATGAAGGGAAAGTCACGTGTTGTAAGACAAAAATAAATGAACAATCCCAGTAACTCTCTTTCCTCGTAGGTTTTGGTGTTGCAATGGCCTGATTCTTCGTAACAGCATCAGCTGAGCAGAAAATTGGATGGAGAAACAAAAACTGTTAAACAAGTACTATTACAAGCTGTGAGTTCCTGATGTTTGTGGGAATTATGAAAGGTCTAACCCAGACTGGAATAAAGGCGCATCTTCTGTCCCAGTTTGAGGACTCAGTATAGGATTACTGGGACAGAAGTGAATCCTGTGTGGGAAGATGTTGCCCTATGAAAAGCAAAAATGTGTTAAGTATCCTGACAGAATGTAGTTAAAATCCCATTCACACCAGGGCTCTAGTTCATCCATGTTTAAACAAAGGCTGAGGCTGTTATTGCTAAGTCACTAAAGAGGTTCTTACTGAACTGAGACACCCATCTGACAAAATTACACTGAAATTAGTGTTACATGATTGAGATCAGATTACGAGCACAACCAAGTCATTAATGAGATAACAATGTAGTCTTGCTAATATTCATCATTCCTTGGAATTAACTTATTTATTTATTCATTTATTGTTGCTGCCAGATTCACATGGAGTACTATTATTAAAACTTCTAAAATCTGTTCTGCATTCACAGTTCCCACAATTCTGGGTCGGACTTCCATTCATCAGGCATTTGTTATTACCATTGTTCTCTGACCTTATGGGAAACCTAAGTGACCACCTTATTCTGGATGACTAAATGGCTAGATGAGTAAGGTTAAGTGAAATGTATTCCAACCACAGTGATTGCAATTCTGTTTCAATTACTACAAAAAAAGCAGTCAATAAAATATCTAACACAGAGAAGTTGGCACCCCACCCAAATTGAAGTACACTGAAATGAAATGTTGAAGGCTAAATTGAAAATGCCAGTGATCCAGTCCAAAGAATTAATCAGTTTTAACAATAAGTTGATTGAGGCTGATGAAAAATTTGGCATAATTGAAAAAAAAAAAAAAAAAACCTTGAACAAATCAACTTTTCAAAAACAAACAAACAAAAAAAACCCCAAAACTTTGTTGTTCCATTAAAGAAGTTTTAATAAGCTCAGCTAAACTTCTTCATTACAGCTCAAAGCATCAGCTCTCTGCACTGAAAGAATATTGATCTGCTTATTCATTTATTTCTAACCACTCCTATCATCCTTTAAATTCTGGGTGTACTCCATCATATTTAACTATGATGGTTACCAGCCTAAAAACACGTTGTAGGCACGTATTATTTTAACACTTCATAGACTGCTCTTGAGCCACAGGCTCAAAGCCTTCTGAGTACATCAGCACATTCATAGTCTTTACAATTCAACTAGAATTAAAGTTATAAAAAAGAACATCCAGAATAACAGCAACAGCTTCACATAAATCTAGAGCTATATGTTGGATAATATTTTAGAGTTCTGATGTTTGGAGGGAGAAGAGTTAAATATTCACTTTTTTAATATTTTATAAATGAAAGAACTAAGGCTTCAAGTCAGTGTTAATGGAGTTATCTGTACTTCTGCTGCACATAACTTGAAAAATAAATAGCACAGTCTTTGCAAAGCAGCAGATTTTACATTATCAATAATAAAAGATATTCATTTTAATATCATTCTACACTAAGCGGGAGAAAAAAATATTGATGATGGTAAGAAATAGCTTAGTCTGTGCAAATGGCTATGGTTTTCAGAATCAGAATTTGTATTATTTTATGTAATTATATACTTTGGAAATTGCAATATTTTGTTCATTTCTTGCTGAGGATAATACATCCATCTATCAGTTTATTATGAAGATGCAATACTCTCCAGTTCAAATTCTACTGTCATAAATTTCTGTAAATACTATCAAAGTTCATCTGTGCTCTTAAGATTAGAATCCAAGCTGTTTGTCTTCTATGCTTCAGTATCACAGTCCAGGGTACTTTCTGCATACACCCTACCCCTCACCTAAATCATGGACTGAAAGTATCACCTTGAGCATATGGAGAAAATATTTTTCTTCAACATTCATGCAGCACATGACTCCTATGGGTGGAAATAGTTACTAACGTTTCAGTCTCTGTGACAACTACTTTGATTATGTAATAGGAAGTAAACTGATCTGGATTCTGTCCCTAAGGACATATGACTGGGATCAAATAACGGTCCAAGGCTGGAAAGTATCTCCAGACTGCAAAAGCTTATGCGGGGTTCACACTTCAAGTATTCTTGCCAGTTTGGAAATTGTTATTGGTTTAAGAAATGTTTTCTATATTATAATTAAAATGGGAAAAGTTAGTAATGATGAGATAGAAGCTTTTAAAAGTGTGAACCACTAAAACTAAAGAATTACACATTTGTTAAGCCACAGTTAACCCGTGGAAAGGTATGCAAAATATGCTGGCAAGAAGAAAATGAAAAAATCATAGAAACTCCCAATAAGGAAAATAGCCTTTGAAATATATTATTTGGGAACTACTGAATCTTGGAAAAGACAGATTTTTTGTAGGTATCCAGTCTAAAAACCTCTCCAGAATTTAGGTCACATAAGTAAGAAGCTATTCAGTTAAGGCAGATTTTCTAAAGCTTTATGGGAGCAGAGAAAGTGATCCATCTATTTGTATGAAACAAAATTAAAAACATATGGGTAATTTAAACTGAAAAATCAAATTGATACAGCTGTGCCCATAAAAGCTTGATGTGTGAGCTCTTTCTGTGAGTGAAGATTAAAATGTGATTTGAAGCAGTCTACAACCAAAAGATAAATTAATTCAGAGATCATTCAAGAATTACTAAAACCTATTAGATCAGTAGAAATAATGAAAATAAGTATTTTATCAATGTGCCTTAATAGAATTTAGCAGAGATGAAAAATTCTATATATTTATTAAAAAATGATTTGAGAATTGAATCTGTGTGGGCTCATAAATCAAAGTGGAGGAGTTCTGAAAACGTCAACACTTTTTTTACAGACACAGTATACCTGAGAGTGTTCCCTAGCTGGAAATATTAGTTACCATTTTATTCATCCTATGACCAGTGATTTCCAGGACTCTAAAAAAGTAAAACTTGAGAGCAAGGTATGCTCACTCCTACTGCATCCAGTTCCTCAGTTCTATGCAGTAGGTAAACAGGCTAACACGATGCCCATGCAGAGGCCATCCTTAAAGATGCACTTGCTGTTTCTTAATACAGAAACTAGATTTCAATAGCCACCCTGAGGACTATACAGTGGAAGGTAACATCTCTAACCACCTAGCACTAAAGTAGGCAGCAATGTTCAGCACAGTCAAGTTACTGCCTCTCTCATGCTGATATTTATGTTGGTACAAAATATATTTTTATTTCATGAGATGTTACATTGAGCAGACAACTGAGCAAAAGGGGAGGTATATATTTACATGGAACGGTGTGGTATTATACAGAGATACTCACACTGTCTCTTAATAGAAGAGCTTTCTTAGCTCAATATCCCATCTAGACAACTTAGTTATACTCAGGTATCATGGCACTGCACTACATAAAATAAGTGCACGTGTGATGATTATTTGTCCAGTCTGGAACATGGTGATAAAAAATTTATTTGAAGTATGTACCAAAACTAATATAATTTAGGCAATGATAATGTTTAACATAAACAAATACAGGGAAGGAAGAAGCTAGGATTGTATTTGATTTCCATGGGAAGGAAAAGGATGTTTAATTACAAACTTACTATGTACTTTGTCCAAGTGTTAATGAGGTGACCTGCTGATATATATACAAAATAACTTTAAAGACCAAGGCAATTTAATCTATTTCTAATGTGTACTCTGCCACCCATTGTGAGAAACGGGACGTGAGGAGATCAAAAAACCTGTGTCTATTGTGTCTATTATGTAGGACACTTTCTTAGCCCAGTACACGCTGTCCAAAGTGTACATCATACAGATGTACCTCTGAGTAATTCTACAATGCTGCACTTAAAACAATCTTTGAATAATTTGCAGAAAGCTTTAGAATTCATCGAGAATCTAATTTCATCATATAGTTTATACCTGTATTATTTGCAGTTTTTTATTCTATCTTTTACATTCTGCCCTCATTGAATGCCCAGAATATGTGTGTGAAGACTGTAGCTCTGCTATGGCACAGTGTCATAAAATTATTGATTGACACTTGCTTGATATACTCAATAAGATGAGATGACCAAACACTGAAGGGTGTTAGAGAAGTGCTATACAATTCTGAAACCTCTTCCCTCTTGTGCTGACATGAGGAATGAAAAAGACTAGGAGTCAAATATTCATTTTTCTGTTTTTCTTAATTTCCTGTGTTTTTTCAGATTTGAATCTCTCATTACGCATTTTCCATTGACTCCAGCACTATGTGTTTACCTTATACAACATCCATTTATCTACCATACAGCAGCTTTGCAGCTTTTTTTTTTGTTCCAGAATGTAAGCCATTTGATCAGAACCTATCAAGTACATTAAGAACAACATTAAGAAAAGTCTTTTTCTTAATACAAAGCCATTTCTTAATACAAATGGACAATTCAAAAGCAATACTGTAAGCAGTCCTGCAAACAGGAGTTCTGCTACTCTGCCAGTTCTGATTTAGCTAGTAAATTACACATTGTGGACAGAGGTTATGTATTGGAGACAGCATTGTTTCATTAGTCAAAAGCAACTCAATAAATCCAAAATTAGAAGCACTTTTGTTGATATAAGCTATGCTCTAATAATAGTAAAACTTATTCCAAGCACTTTTCTCTACATAGACCTTCTTTGTCAAAACCAAACAAGTAATTAGACTCCAAACTATAAGCTTTTTCATTTCTATATGGTTACATGAAAAGCTTTATACTTTAGATTGTTCTCCCATGGATTGTGGTAACATATTGTAAAACACATTTCCCTCATCTTTATAGAGAATCCAGATCAGAATAATAGTAGTCCTCAAAATTTCTTTATAATAGCTGCAATAGAAGAAGCAGTACAGTTTACCTAAATATATAGGAAATGAGAAAAGAAATATAAAGTTATCTATGGTATTTGCATGATTCAACTATGAGAAGGGTACAGTAAAAATATTCACAGAAGAGTTTCAGTAAATCATATCTACCTGAAAGTTTAATAAATCAAAACCAAACAACATTGAATGTAGGACATCAAACTATTTGAGTGCCTCAGTCTCATGATCCTGCTGTCCCTTTCAGGATAGAAGTTTAACCAGATCAGAAGCAAAAAACTATGAGTTGTGTTTTTTGTTATGACAAACCGATACATACACTCATTCTGTTGCTATCATATGATATATACTAATTATCAACTGTTACATATAAACAAGAGTTTAGCTAAACTTTCTACATATAAAACTGATCATAAAGTCTAAAAACATCTACAACACACTTTGCTTATCTTTTCACTTTGTCTTGATAACAAGACAAGGAAGTTGTAGTGCAGATTTTTAAATCTGAAGGTTTCTACTTAAGAAACTACTATACTGCTGGGATTCACAGTCTAAGATCATTATAATTCTCTGAAGTCCTCCTTCAATCTTTAAGACAGTAACACTTTCCTTTGTAAACTAAGTGCCTGTCTCTGGAGTATATATTTTTCTCTTAAAACCCTTAAGCACATATCTTTGATTCATTTCTGCTGGTCTTAAACGATCATCTTACCTGTGCAGAAGAATGCATAGACTTATGCACACACTATCTATGCATTGGCATGTGCTTTCACATATGAAAAATACCATATTTTTAATTGTCATTTAGCTAGATCCTTTCTCAATTGACAGCTGCAGATGAAACAACCACTCCATTCTGGGATGACTAGCTTCAAGTAAGCATCTCTTTTCATTCACAGGTTCTTGACTTAACACATTTTTCAGTATTTCACAACTCTCTCAGTATATTACTGGTTGTGCTGCCTAGTATTCTTGAGGGAAGATTAGACTGGTGTTAATCTGTTTGACTTAAGCCAAAAAACTTTGTTCTGTTCAACCTTTATTATTCCCTTTCCACAATATCTTGCATTTTATATATTATACATGGTATTTGGGCTTTTGTTTTCCTTTATTTCCCTTGGCTTTGATTTCATTTCTAAGTTTGGTAAGGTGAGATTCATCTCATTGATCAACAAAATGTATTTACTAAGAGATGACGGTAGTGTAAAATGAACTCTGCTCTAATTGGCTCCAAATAAATCTGTATGGTTGTCACATGTAGAAAGAGCATGGACTAGTTTTTGGTCTACTGCCTAGCACAATTTACTCATTCTAAAAATATACCTGTAAAGTGCTACACACATTTACTGTATCATGTACATAATAAAATGAATAAACCAATGGAAAAATATATCTAAGTTGCACTTATGTACATCTCAGAAAATGGTGCTACATATGTAGGTGACTCTAGCAATGAAATGAAATTGGAAGACAGAATTTTTCACTTGTCCTTTGCAAGGAAATGTTTCATTTTCCCCTGCAGAACAGATCTGAATGCTGCAAGATGCAGTACTGATAAACCTCAATATCGACCTTTAGTTTACCAACACTGTGGGAAAGTGAACACAGACTCAGTGACTCAGTGCATCAGAGGATGAAGCAAATAGTGTTACTTTCATCATCAAAGTGTAAATAAAGCTATGACTCATCTTCTTAACAAAATAAAATAGGATTTTTAGGAGAAGCATATGGAATGCTCCGGGTATTTCTGACTTTTCCAGTTGGCTCCAGCTTCTTTCTGTTATACATCAAACATAAAGCTGCTTTGTAGGGTTAGCTGTATATATAGTGCAGATACATAACAAACAGCTATTCTAACTACCTGTGATTGCTAAGTATAATTTAATAGCAAGCTAACATAAAGAACTGTTTAATTCTGCTTCAAAGAAAGGGAAATCTTTTCAAGTAAGCTCCTTAAATAAGAATATTGTATTTTTTTTTTCATAAGCTGTTTCAGACACTATTAACAATAAAAAAAAATAAAGGAAAAAAAATGCAAAAGTTTGTTATTGGAAGACTTTTATTTACTTTAGTCATTTCTCACACACCACATCTGGACATGCAGGTGGTGATTTCTAACAAATGGACTTTTATATATGTCCTGCAAACTTAAGCTCACAGAATTAATGCGGAAAAAAAGGCTTCACCAAACTTTGGTTGGGTTTGATAACTAATTATGAGCTGGAAAACTGGTGCACCAACATGGTCCAAGAATAATAAAAGTTGAAACCTCTTTGAAATATATCAGGTGCTCTAATTTGTGAATACTCTTAGGTATAAAATGAACAGATTGAAACTTTGCAAACAGAGTGCTTGATGCAGTTATAATTAACTTGTATTGCTAGAGTGGCCAAATATTGCTATGGGTCACTCACTCCCAAATAAGTCTTGTGATAGGCTGTTCTAACCATAATCTCAGTGTTGTAACATCCATTTAAACTCTCCTTAAAGCTTTTATATCACTCAATGAAATTCACTGTAACCTTGCTTCTGTATATGGAACATCTCCAAGGTTCACTATGGTAGGCAAATAATTCAGTAAAACTAATCAGGAATTTAGGTTTTGTTCTGTTTGTTTGTGTTGTTTTTTGTATTATTTTTTTTTTTAATGCAACAAATGCATAATTGTTTACAGGTTAAAACACTTTGAAATAAAAGGATTACAAATTACCCTTCTCTAAAAACCAAAGAAACTGAAATAAGACTGAATAATGGCTACCTTTGTGAATAATGACTACCTAATACTCCACAAAATTATTCAGATTCTGAAAACTTAGAAACACTAATGATGTTGTCATGAGCCAGAAAACAAGGTTATATTTGTGCCTCCTACATTACTATAGGTAAGGAAAAGACAACTTATATTTATGTATCTCATATACGTGGTATACCCTCAACTCTTTCTGTTGAAGATATCTGCATAGCTGCACCTCACTTTGGAAAAATGGTTTGTCTCTTAACAGAGAAGTTCATAGATTTATTTGCTCTAATACATCATAAATACCTGCTTTGATGTGAAACAATATAATATTAATCCAACTTATACTGTCATGTAGTGACAAGACCATCATTAAGTGCCAATAAGTACTTGAAATAAAGTGCTTATTTAAGCAAAGCAAAGCAAAGACGGCTCTACTGTTCAGATGGAGTCTCTGTCCTGCCCTGTTACAAAGAAAGACTTGCTTTATCAAGAAACCACTATCCAAAATAGCATTATTGTGTGCATTCTAGGATATTACATTTTAGAGGAAAAAAAAGCTGTCTATAGATGACTTTGAATGTAATAACTGATTGCAGGTTTTCTATTTCTTCTGGATAACAATGTTGTCCAACCAGCTGACTGTGAAAAATATGCAGTTTTTATGAAATATTATGCTTATTTTGCAAATAGGTAGATGTAATCAGGACAGAGAACACAAAGCAGAAAGGTGTATTAAATCTTTGAAGGCATACATTAGTTCTCTCACTCTGAGATGTGCTTTCACTCCAGTATGAGTTGATTGTATGCGTCAAGTTGACTGACACATTTAATTCCTTCTTTGAAATTTCTTGTTTTTACTTGGTTCCATTGTATTTTTTTTTTGTTCATCTTAATGACAATTTTATCACGATCTACATTTACCTTACAAGTGTACCAATAATAATAAGTATACACCTGACTGTCTTTTAGCTTCCTGTATAATTCTTCCAGTCAAGGCAATGACTTCAGGTGACCTGGACCCATTCTCCCATTCTGCATCAAATTCTTCCTGTAATTTCAAGGAAGCCTTACATGTCTCAATTCAACAAGGTGCTTGAGAATCTGCATAGATTTGTTATTATTTCAAAGAAAACAATTATTCTTAAGACATTTGTAAATTGGTTGCGGGTTAAATGTGTCTAACGGGTCTATAGTGAAAAGAATCATTCCAGGTAAAATTAAAGTTTACATACCTCTAAAACAGCAACTTCTCTAGCTCAAGCTAAATTTTGTTTGTAATTACTTTTCAGCAGCCAAAGAATATGAGATTATTTCCTCCAAAACAAATACATATATATACATCATATAGAGCAGCAATGTTCTCCAGAATAGTCTCAAAACTGATGAAATCTCTTAAAACAGAAAAGATGACAGGTAGAAATTTTTCTGATAGAAAACTAACTTGGATGTTATGTTCTGTTCTGATCCTTGCACAAGCAGCTCAAGGAATTGACAAGTCCACCTAACAGAGCCAACACTGCGACACCCTATTGACTAGGTGTCAAATGTCAAATAGCCCTGACCCATCAAACAACCTCATGTTGTTTACTTAGCAGACCAAAAGGCAGCGTGACACCTAGTACAATCAAGACTGGACATTTCTGACCATGCTAAGTACAGAATTTTAGAACCCTGAAGCAACTAGGAATTTAAGTGCTTTCAGTCATTCAGCAGCTGTTTGAGATTTTGATTACTAATGTTTATATATAAGCTTATATTTACTATCACGAAACTTATAAATAAAGCTTATGTATTAAGTTCTTTTCATATTAATTGTATGAATTAAGGGATTATAATATCAAACCAAATACATTCCTACAAGACAAAAAGCAATGAAAACCAGTGACAACCATTTTCTAAGGACAAGAACAGTTCTCAGTGAAAGTGTTTGTGTATGATCAGCTCTGTTATTTTTATTTGGTCCATTACAGAAATTCATTGATTTTACTGCTGTAGAATATTTGGTTTACTGGCTTCTTTCAGTCTTTAGAGACAGAATATGCATTTTTGATGTCAAGGTCTTTTACACTGTAATATTGTTGCCCTTGAAAACTGCCTTTTTTGCAAGCCAATGTCACAACCTATTTAATCTATCTGCATTTTTTTAGTGTTTACTGCCATGGCACAGTACTCTGAGTTCTGTACAAATATTAAAATGCAACAGGCAGGCTACCTGCAGGTAGGCAGTGGCATCTGTGTATTTTGAGAGCTGTGACACCATGATTGTTTCTCCGAAACAGTCACAGCACACAGAAAAGGACAAGGCACTGCAGAAAACTTCCCGAAATGAGAGTGGTAGTGGAGTTGAACTCAATTTCAAAAAGCTTTTACCCCTCCTCCCCCCCACTCCCCAGATTCTTGTGACTGCGTTAAAGGTTTGTTTATGCAACTAACTTTAAAAGTAAAATGATAAAAATAACAATACTCTTTTTAGCAGTCTAGATCACAGTTAGCAAAAACATTCCAGACACTAAATAAAAATCCTGAATTCAACAGGAGAAAGAATGTTTCTGAAATAACCTTTCTCTATTAAAAAGGAAAAAAAAAGAAAAAGAAACCAACAGACAAAAAAACAACAAAAGCATTTTTAAATGCAACTTCCTTATTTGTCTAACACACATTCAAAATTTATGAATGCATTTATTTTGCAAGGAAAGCAATAACAAGTCTTCTTTTAGCTGAAAAAGAAAAAAGAAAAAAATCAGCATTTCAGATGAGGAGAATTTTTAGGGACGTTAAATGCTATTAAAGATTAAAGCCAATGTATCTTAATTTCCAAAAATATTCCCCTTTCTTTTCACTGTAAACCTAACAATTTCAGTGCCAATAATATTTTTAATTGAGAGTGAATGAACCCTTGTAGCATACTTAATTTGTTGATTATATGGTAACAACAGTCTCTCCATGGTTCATCTTAGATTGTTTCTCTCTCCTTGGCAAAGAAATATATCATTTTATTATTCTGAATTTAACAAATTCCATCTCCAGGCCAAGTGAGAATCTAATTTCCAAGATCTTCTACTGGAAAAGTTTGACATCTCGATTTTGAAAATCTGAAGTGATGATGTAGCAGTAACCTTCTCTTTTTGCTTGTTGCAAATAAAAATGTCAATCCTTGAAAGACACAGTACTCATCCCCAAATGTACAGATTTAATAGAAAAAGTCAACATTGAGTTTGCATCATACATGACCTATATGAAATCATAAATGGAAATCCAATAAATTCTACATTAACAAAATAATTCTCTTTTGTATGAGAGCTGCTCTGAAAATAGCATTTCCTATTTTATTTTTTGGCCCATGACATAAGAGGTGCATGTTGGTGTTGTGGTAGAAGAGGTTGAGCCTTCCCACCAAATCCCATTACATGTTGTTGCCGTGTCAGATGGCAACAGAGGGGCAGTATGACACAATGGCATCTGACATGGAAGTATGTATGAAGCAAGGGTGGGTCAATGAACTCCTCCATGCAGAAAAAATTGTACCCACTGACATTCATTGATGCTTGCTGAACATTTATGGAGACCAAACAGTGGATGTGAGATCACTGAGGCAGTGGGTGGTGTGTTTCAGCAGTGGTGACAACAAGAAAGACAAGACATGTTCCAGATAGCTAAGCAGCTTTTGACAAGCATGACGTGCTGGCTCTTTTTCATCACTAGCAAAAATGCATAGCTAATGGTGGTGACTATGTTGAAAAATAGTATTTTGTAGCTGAGAACTTGTACTTTCAAATATTGTTACTGTGCTCTTTGTGTCTAATGTAGCATGGAAATAAGAGGCATTACTATCGGAGCAACCTTTGTATTTTGCAGTATGAGAAAATAGTTATTAAAAGATATAAGAAGAAGAGCAGAACAGACTATTTTCTGTGCCAGAGTAACTTTCTTGCTCATTAAAAAAAATAATAATGATAAAAAAAATTGCTATGAACAAAAGACATTAATTCAGGTCAAAATAGCATGCCATGTATAATATTTTTTGAATCCTCAATTGTACATTTTCATCATTCATTTTATTTTCTGTATTGTCTCACTTATCTATTTAAACCGTTTTTTATTTTTTCAATATTTCAAAAGCTATGCTCACACTTACAAATACAGCAAGAAGATTCAGTTCAGATTTCAGATAAAATATTTGACAACACAGCACAAGGTCACCTTTTAGCCTAATGACTGGAGGTTTTGGTTCACCACCACTGACCCTGTTTGTACCATATTCTGTGTTAAGTCATGCATGGAGCTGGGGAGAATTATGCAAGAAAATCTAGGCAGATCCGGTAGCATGTATAGTTACACTCAACTCAATATTCAACTCTCTCCTGCCATTGGAATTTGCTTCTAGTCATGTTTTCAATTTCTTCTTCCTGTTCTTTTCTAGTCAATCCAGTGGAAAAAAAAAAAAAAAAAAAAAAAATCTGTATTTTCACACAAATTTTTCTTTTGGATTATATAGCACAGTCACAAGCATTAAAAAAAAAAAAAAAAAAAAAAAAAAACCAACAACAAAAGAACCCACAACCTTATGGCTTGCTATCACCCTGCAGCACATTTTCCAATAGCTGCTCTAGCCTCATCTGACCGTCACTGAATACCACAGCATTTCTGGAAATCTGGCATGCCAAATAGCTTTCAACAGTGAAATCATTCAACAGATTTTGGAAAGGAGGTACATCTGGGCCAAGCTGCTGAGTGTTACGAAATACAAATTATCAACACAGAATTTCCTACATGTTTATAAGAAAATACAAGTTTTTATCTTCTTTAGCAGGTGAACTGATTAAGCAGCATTTTAAGAAGCAAATATAGTGTGATTTCTATTATTTTTTTTAACTGCTTTCTTTAGCTTGTGCCTTGTGGTGTGGCATCCAGCACACATCCAATTGTTTCTTTGGAATGATCATTTATTATTTTCTGTCATGTATTTTTTATCTATGAATGATCAAATCCTGAATCAAGTGAGAGAGCAAGGACAGGTGAACTTACAACCAGACTCAGTGGATAAGGAATATCTTCCAGAAACACCTCTTTTTTTTCCCCTCAACTTCAGAACTTTTTACAAATGGGGAGGTGGAGGGAAGGATGAAGTAAAAAGGACTTCTATTGTTGGAACTAAATTAATAAAACTTTTCCCAGTCTTCTTTAAAGTTTCCAACAATCGAACGTGCATGAAACTAGGGGGTTTAGTTTTCCCCAATATATCTCTGAGACAAAGTCATATGAAAGGTTAATACTGGTGCCAGAGTAGTTGAAGAAAAAGAGATTGACTGAGATAGGTGTGTAAAAAAAATTCACATCATTCTAAAACCTTAGTAGTTAATTTTCCATTCATCCTCTCTTAGACATGTCTGTCTTACTTGTGCATGCAATTTAAACAAACAAACAAACAACAACAACAACACAACACTCTTAACAGGTAAGCTTTAAGCAAGGACTCAGAAATATTTTTAAACTGACCAATCATTTCATGAATTCCAGCGTCTGAGTAATCACGTGACGACAAAGTATTCATTTTCAGAAAATGCGGAAATCTTATGCTGTGCATGATAACTTAGTATGAATAACATAGGAGTGCATATGAATAACTCAGGGTGCAAGGCAATAGGAACTCTGTTCTGTGTATGCAAGGTATTGAGTGAGTTTCTCATAGGAAAACTAACAAAATGCAATGTATTTTGAAAGCAAAATCATTTGCATTTGTATAGTTCCCACCTCATCAGATTTCAAATTTATAGGAGCTGTAGGATTATAAAAAACTTTTAACTCTGGACTGACTATCCAGACTTCAGATTAATGTTGCCTGTGCCTCTCATATTTCTGCCTCTGATTTTCTGGGAAGAAATATGAACATATCTTTTGTATGACAAAGAAACAGTCTCAGACAACGGAGCTGCAAGAGACCACAGTACAGACACAGAAGACTATCTGAGATTTCTGGACAATTGCCAAAAGTTCTAAAATTATGACCTGAAAATATTTCCAGGTGAAAAACAACAATCTGCACATCAGTGTACAAATATCTGTTATATATAATAAACAAAGTCATAGCCTATAATTCAATTGCAAAGAAATACAAAGATTAATCCTTTGTCCATTAATTTAATATTCTAGATAATATTTATATGTTTCATATTATCATCTGCATTTTTAACTTACATTTGGTAATCCCATTTCCCACCATTCATTCTTTTTTCATCATTTTTTTCATACAAAAATTAAATAGCATTTAAAAAGAATTTTTTTCTTTATAATGGTTTCAATTTCTTACTTTTATTATTATTATTATTTATTGAATAGCTAGAATAATCTTATTCAGAAATGAGTTTTAAATTCAGAGTTCAGTAAGTAGTCAAGCAGCAATGGAAGCTATTTTCCATTCACAGTTCAAATACCTGTGACAAAAAAATCAGCTTTTTCTAAAAATGTTACAAGAAAGTTTCAGCTTTACTAGCAATAACTGAGAACAATCAGCTAGCAATATAAAAAATGAAACAGACAACACTTCCACATCCTTTAAGGTTTACCCTGTCAAATTTTACAGCTCTGAGGACCAAACAGCTGAAGGAAAAATTCACAGGAATTTTAACTAAGAGAATGAGGAATTCAAATTATTCAGTGTTATTCTTTTTCAAAATTGAAATTTTAATTCTGGAAATTTAATTCATGAAAATACATGAAACTTCCTACCAATAACAAAAATGAAGAAGGGGATCAAACTATTTCATATCCAAGAGAAAGATTTATATGACACAACTAGCAAAATCCATGTAAGCATGTCACATATACATAATACTTTATGAAATACAAGCCATAAGGCAACTAAAACACAATGACCAGCACTGGAAATTATGCCAAAAGGAAAAAAGCCAAACTCAAGCAAAACAAAACCAGTCTCAGTTTTACCCCATACACAGCCTCTTGGAAATAATCCTACACTTTTTTCAGGACTCAAACTACAAATTCCCCTGCTACTATTTGTCATGCTACTATGGTCCATCAAAAATGACAAGGAAGTAAATTTCATACTAACAGAGTAACTTGTTGAACCACCCCAGCTGGCTGAATCTAAATAAATGAACCAAGTCACGCTGCACTATGTCAAAGCTTAAGTACAATTTTCCTACTTGCGTGGTATGCCTGTGACAAATACAGCTTGAGGTTTCCAACAACAGATCTGCTGTTATTATGGCAACTGCACAGGGTAATAAAAGAAACCTCGTGAAAGTCACACATGACAAAAGTTGAGAGGAAAGCCTTGGTAAACGACTGCTTTCCAGAAGCTGGAACTGTGATTGTTCTTTCAAGTACTTCTAAAACTATTTGGTAGTCTGTGAGTTACATGAATTTCACAGACAAATGATTATTTATCAGTGCTACAGATATGCAGATGACACTAGATGCTGAAATGAGAATTTTGTAAAGCAAGCCTTAGGCCATCAGAATCTACTGATTTTTGATTGTTATATCCTAGTGGCATCAATTTATTATTTGTAGCAGACTTCTTCCTCACTTTTAGGGTATAAGAAATAAATAAAGCTGCTTCTCTGTTCATGGAGATGTTAGGAACTCACAAAGCAACAAAAGGTGGATGTGTCTTTGAAACGTCTGTGAAATAAAATTGGATTTTATCCTGATGCTTGTTTAAATAAATAGGGTATTTCTGGTTACTAATACAAATGTGAAGAAGGAGAAGAAATCAAGGTGAAGAAAAGAAAAAGCATAGGATTTTGACACATAAAATTCAGCATTAAAAAAAAATAAAGGAGATGCGTAAATTTTGGAGCAACATTAAAATAATGCAAAGCAATTTTTATAATCTGCAATGATGTAAGATATTTCCTCCCAGGAATTGTTTCCATGGTGACATGACTTCTGTAAATTCAGTATTTCTTAATGTTGGATAAGTCTTTTCAGTTCTAAGTAGGCAGAATCACAGTTGTACCATTTATACAGTGCAAAGATCAAGAAGTTGCCAAAAATGTGTAGCCAGGCACTTATGACTCATGCCACAAGTTCAGGAAAAATCCTGTTTTAGCTTCACTACACATGCAATACTCACAAAACAATCCATGCTCTGGAAACATGTTCAGACATTATCTTCATAAAAAATGAGGAAACAGTAGAAGTACTCCTTTTTTCAAGAGTACACCTCTCTAACCTGCCATTTTAGACTCTGAGATTATTTTTGAGAGTCCAAGATCTAGGTCACCAGTTTGAAATTACCCACAGAATCATCAGCCAATGCTTTTTTCTCTGATACTCTGTACATGTGGCCATCAAGCCAGTATTGACTTTCGTCTGTCTCAAGTTTCATACAAGAAGCCACCAACATACATGTCTTCACAGCACTGGCCAGACATTACATCCATCTTGCACCTGGATAAACAGCTATTGTATGCCAACACAGAGAACATCTGAGACAAATACTATGCTGCTGATGCCTGATCTACCTTCACATCCCTAACCCCTCCATCGGGAACTGTAGATGCCTCCAGCAAAAAAATGTGCTCTGGGCCTCTAAAATGTACAGTATATCCCTTAATTTCTCTAATACCAATGCACAGAAAGAAGGCTCCAGATGATATACAGATAACTAGACAAAATAAACTGGCAGATCTTACACTAGCTGCATTGTCATTTGATCACGACAAATCTGGGGCTAAAGAACTAAAAATCATAACAAAGTCTAAAAAATTTCTACAGATAAACACTTTGGGAAGATGTCATCACCAAAGTTTAGAATCTCAATATCATTATTTGCCATCCTGAGTTTTTTTTTAAACATGAGGGATGCTACAAAGCTTCAGGAGTATCTTGGATGTAGATGAACGGGGAGAAAGGCGATGGGGAAAACAGAGGGATGAATGGATGAATGGATGAATACATGAGAGAAAAGAAAATTAATTGGTCTTCTTCAGTATTCACAGACAAGAAAAAATTTCAACCTGTGTACTCTTACAGTTAGCAGAGAAGGAGAGATGAGGAATTTATATTTAGCTAAAGAACACCTCCCCTGTGAGACACAGAAATTCAAGCATAAATGAATTTGAGGTTAACTTGCCCTTCAGCCACTTCACTGTCTGAAGTGAAAAAGGGATATCAACTGTAACGCTTCAGTCTTTAGATTTAATGTTGTGACTTGGCTGATAGGAGAGCTGCAATAACCAATGAAGTCACTTTTTTGTAATTAATGCATTTAATTGTGAAAATGCATAATACATCTAGCTTTGAAGGGTTTGCTTCTGTAATTTCTTTTCAAAACTTTCAGTTCAACTGTACAATACTCAGCACATTACCAGTCTTACAGTATGATTTCATTACACACAGGCCTAGCACAATTTTATTGTTTACATCTGCTGCTTGAATTATAGTAACTTTTATTTTGGACCTAATTATATTTTCCCATATTAACACATCTCAGACTGCCTCTGCTTTGTCAGTCTGTTTAACCAGTGTTGCACAAGAATACAGGCCCCTTGAGCCTAAAATTATGTATACTTGCTTGCCATTTTCTTTTCTTACTGTTATCACACAAGTAATTCAGCTGCACTGTGCAGCCAGATGTTACTACATACTGTTGATCTAATTCTAAATCCTTTTTGCCAAGTCAGAAATGAATACCATGGGATCATTTTGAACACATAAAGTACTTACTGTGGGACAGAAAACAATGTGTCTTCTGTGAAGGATGAAATGCATCCCACAAGGCTTTTCAATAGACAGTAATTAACCTTTCAATATTTTCATACATCGTAGCAAGTCTTCCTTGTGAGTCAGAGATGAATTACTAAACAAAGAACATTAAGGTTTGCTTCAATGGTGCATTTCATACTTACTGATACAAATGAGTTTCCTAATAACACATGAAGAGAGTTCATTACTAATAGAAAAATTCCTAATCTACAGAATTATTTTCCTTTCTATGCCTTTTCCTATTTCTCAGTTAAAAATGAGTCATTTTGAATTTAAGATCAAGGACGTAACAGTAATTTTATGAATTGTAATGAACTTAAAACTCAGTTCATAAACTCTGAGAATCACATCTTACTAAACAGATAGATAAATAGCTAGCTAGCTAGCTAGCTAGATAACCCAAGTCACTTAAGGTATGGAAATAAACACTCCAAGGCACTTAAATGTCGTTTTTTTTTTCATTTTGCTGGTCACTTAGTGATGGTCTACACATGACTAGTAAGTTAAAGTGTTCATAGTGTCAAACTTGGTTAAAGTATTTTTTTTTAGTCAATTCTTGTTTTTTCACTAAGCAGAATTTCATCTTCTTTTTCCATCTTTCTTTATTTCACTATTCAATATATTTTTGAAGTGCCTGTTTTGTGGGGATAAGGCTCCATAAAAGGAAAAATTGCTTCTTCCTTTGTCTTCTGATTTGCAGAGGGTGTAATTTTGCCCTCATTCAAACAGATCTTTTCAAATGTTAATGATGTCAACTCTCGAATTGAATGGTTGTTATAAAACTATTTGGGGAAAAGGCTTTCTGTTTCACAGTTTAACTTCTGCACTTGAGTAGTTAATCGCAGGTCACCACGCTGATTCACCTTCTTATAACCCTATCTCAATTGTTCTAATCCAAAACCCAACGAACTAAAGGGTTTTCTGGCTGCCACTCATGGAGTCTTCTCAATTTTGTTCAGTCAGTTGTCCCCTAAATCATATTATCTTAATTACCTCCTTAGTCCTTTACCTTTCTACTGCATGTCTCAGGGTCTCACATTCACTTATTGACTGACACAGTTCCCACTGCATGAAGGGACAAAACCAAAGTGTGTCAAAGAGACTTTCACCCCCACAGAGAAACTGTTTTATTTTTGCTTTTCTGTCTCCCCTCCACCTAGCCCACCCGCAATGCAGATCACGTGAGCTAAGCACCGCCTTCCTGCTACAACGACCTCAAGATGAATTTGCATCAGCCTTCCAGTTGAAATGTAGATTAAGTTTTCCTTCTTGAGCCCTAACTCAGATGTCTTCAGGCAAGTGCCAGCCAACAGCAAAGGCATGCGTGTGATAAACCTCCTAACTGTTTTCCTGGGAGCACTTGCCACTCTGTGCAGCCTGCCAAGACAGGTTCTCTTCCAGCAGCACCCTGACTGCACAGGCTGCACCAGCATTTCCCCAGGTTTGCATTCCCAAGGAAGTGCAGGCTGCAAAACAAACAAAAAGAGCAAGCCAAAATTTTCACAACATATTATCAAATATATTTTCTTTTTTTCACAAATACCTGAAGTTTACTGTCAATAAGAGCAAGAGTTTCAGCTTTAATGAATGTGGCAGCAGTGGAAGAGAACAGAAAAATGACGTAACACTTCATGCAAATGCTTCTCAGTTTCACAAAGGGGAGCTCCTTGTCACAGGACATGATGGACCATAATAGACATTCCCTGTTTTTTTTTTTTACAGACTACACGTATCCAGCCAACTTCTTTTGGGAATGGTATATTGAGCTGATTGGGACATTAATTTGACATTGTATGTCAGCTTTCATGTTCTTGTAAGGGACACAGACTATAAAACTTGGTGTCAGACCAGTGAAACTAGCCCGTAAATATTTCATTCTACAGACTGAAGGATTCTAGATTGCATGACCAATGTAATTATCAGAGTTTTAGAGAGGATTTCTCCTAATGACCCCTGCATGTCTTTAAAATAATAACATACTACTTACTAATTACTGACTAGTCCTGCTCCTTTGAGAAGGTTTCAAGGGAAAAAGTAATTACACCAAAATTAACAATAATTTGTTTCAGAAGATAAGTTATAAGAATTTCCTACATTTTAATTCTTCCTTTCCTGTGTATCTAAGGATAAAGTTTCTTCTTTTCTTTAATGATGCATATTTTCAAAGCAAATCCGGAAAGAGTGTACTTTCCTACAGTGCACTTTGAACTTCATCTGGAAGATAGAAAAAGTAGGGGGAAAAAAGTCTTATTTCTCAAACTGGCCTGTACCCATGCCAGTATTCCATTTATTAAGACAGGCACTAAAGAGGTGGGTTTTAAGCTTTTTATCCTTCTCCCACAGATTTAGATTTCAGAGGACACCTTGTGGACTGCAATATTTTGCAGCCGCTGCCAGTGGTTTAAGTATTTCCTGAACATATTGAAAAAATTAACTATTTTGAAAAAGAGAGTAATTATTATTATTAAATGCAGGAGTTAGTCTTTGGAGGCTAGGTGATAAGAAATTTCTTGAGAGTAGGCAATAGCAAATTTAACTAAATCTAAAATAGTTTGCTACTAAGCACTGCAAAATAGTGGTTACCAGGAAAATGCTCATTTCTTCAGACAATATTCCCTATAAAAATCCTCAATAAACAATGTCATTATCTCTTCCAACAAAGGCTGTATTCATGCTATATTCTTGCCTCAGGGAGAAGACTCTTTAGCTAGGGCACAGACACAAGTTAATTATTCTTTCTGGATCAGAGCTAGAAAGCCCAACACACCCAGACACTGATTTCTGGACAAATGACTGCTAAGAAGAGCATCTTCCCCTTTTTGTTTACCATTTGCAGCTCAACTGCGTGATAGCTCGAGAGCATAAATACTGCTGTCAGGCAGATCTCAGAAAAAGGAGGGGGATGCACAGGACAGCTGGCCAGCAACAGATGGGGATATGCAGTTTCATCTCATAGGTTGGTACAGCTCCTGTTGCAGCACATGCTGTCCAGACAGAATCCTAACTAATGCAACATTGGTCTTTCAAAGAGGACCTGGCTTTAAATGATCACTGAGTCCTAGAATTTCTTCCTAAATTCCCTATTCACTCCTTAAATAGTCCAGTCAGTCAAAGTTTAGATCCGTTGTTTGCGCTGGAAATTAATCAATCAGATCTTGAAATGCCTTTTGGTTTAAGACAAGGTGGAGGCATACCATAGAATTCTCCCATTCTGTGAACAGGACTTGATACATCTGATTTAAGATTTCTTGCCTTTAAGGAGAAAGTTCTTTACTCTTCTAATCACAAGAAATGCAGAAAGGTCATCGTCTGTCCCAGTTACCACAGAGATGATTGCTTTCACTTCAGACTTCATAGTAATACTGACTTTGACCGTCAACTGACTTCTGAAATAGTTAAGCTGCATTCAAATTAGACTGTTGTTATTGAAATTTACAATGAACAGAATTTATCTTTTATTCATTCTCAACTTTGTATAGACACCTAGGGTTTAATTTTGTTCTTTTGATACTTCAAATTAAATATTATTTGAAAACCAAAAAGCGAAACTCATTTGAAAACTTATAGAAGCAGAAATGAAGATACCAGTTCATTCTGACCCTCCAAGCGAAAAGAAATGAATAAATTAAACATCTATGCCTGTTCTCATTATCAGGGTGAACTGTAGGGTTCTTACTCCATAGAAACTCATTCTGACCCAACCAGTGATTGTACGTCAATTTAAAGAATCACCACCTTGCCTTATTGCCTTAAAATGTAGATACTGTATATTATGGAAGAAGTTACCTATACATATCACACACACAATATTAGAGCACAGTAATCCTTTGTAAAGACAGAATTACACCAAGGTTTAAATTACCAAATACTGATATATACTAATGGAAAAGATGAGAATACATAACACGTAACAAGAAAGTCAAAAGGGACTGCAAAACAGGATTTGGTGAGAAATATTGCTCTGTTGCATTACTGTCTGCAGCGCTGAGTCTTTGTACAAAAAGTGTTATAACTTCACAGCATATGACAAGACACCTTAAGCTCATATTTGGTAGATTCTTAGAAATTTTATGCAAAAGACACTTGTATGATCACATACAGATCCACAAGTGTTCAGTGGGACATTTTTTTCTTTATGCCTTTTCCTCTTTTAAAATGACTTTCAAGTAAAAAAGATCTTCATCAGTAGCAATGTATAAACACAACTCTGTACTAAATTATTTTTAAACATACAAATCAAAAATTAGAAAACATTACATAGAAGGCATTAAATGTTATTTCTGTATTATTATTTATTTATTAATAAAGAATCAGTTTACACAAACATATATGCAGTCTGACCCTTTTGGTTCATGGGGATGCCTACTGATTTCAAAGCGAATCTGCCAAACAGAGATGCATGTTTTACAGAATTCATCAATAAATATTTAAGTTTTAGAACTAAAGGAGCAATTTTAGTGAATGCTTACACATAGCATTATACATTTTCATCAGGAGTCCTGATAAAAAAATCCACAATGTCACAATATAAGCTCTATAAGAAACAACTGAATATGAATAAAATCAATATTCAGACTAAATGTTTACAGATGGGAGCCTTTAAACAAATGCAGTGAGCTACGGTTAAGTTTACCTTATTCCCTTTGCTGTTTAATCTATCTCATCACAAACCACAACATATCTCAAATAGAGTTTTACTCCAAATAAGGACTTAATTTATGGAACAAAATTTTGCCTTTTCTATCTCTTTTCTTTCTCTTCAAAGTTGCAGTGCACCCTTTCTCTTTGTTTTGATCTTTCTACACTTCAAGGCCTACAATTTACTACTAGCTACCAACTCACTGTTATTACTACTTAAATAGTTAGAATTATTATTCTAACCTATTATTGCTGCTCTAGTTTCTTCATATACCAGACATTATTGCTAGTTTTACACATACATTATGTAATATCCATGCAAATCACAATCCCCATATCAGAGTTCAAAGTGTAATATAAAACCACAAGTATAGATGAAATTACATAGTTTATAATTCTCATACCTTATTTAATTGTGATATGTATGGTTCATAGCTTTTGTAGCAGTGTACATCACATACACTGACACTTTTATGATCAAGGAAAAGCATCTATGATGATTCACTGTTGCTAAACCTGCAATAGTAATTTGTTGCAGTATAATGAATGTACAGAATTTTAAAGAGAATCATGATGATGGAGATAGTTGAGTGTTTTGCTAGTTTTCAGAATCTTCAGTACCATGAATCACATACGGCAATTTAATTTCAGATTGATGGTCACTTCCATTTGTCATCCGCACAAACTTGATTCCATCAGTTTTGTATTGTTTTGAATCACCAGATGGCATTTTCTCTGCTCTAAAGACTCACCATCTGAGTATGTAGGAGTTAGATCCAGGTGAAACACTGTCAGCTGAACTGAGATCCTTTATAGAACTTGAGTACCTTACCAGAAAACAAAAAAAAGAAAACAAAGAAGAAAAAAAGAAAAAAGAAAAAAGAAAAAAAGAAAAAAAAAACCAAAACCACAAACCAAAAAAAAAACCCACATCTCAATCTCCCTCTTTAGTTCAGAATATTCTTTCTCAAATTAGTTGCTGTAGACAAGCTATGTCTACAGAAATGGAAAATCAGAAGAAACAAACAAACAAACAAATCACTTTAATCAACGCGTATGTACTCCCCAGGGACATTTTTTAGAAGCATTCTTTCTCATTTCCTAAAAATTTATATTTAAAGCTGCACTTGAATAAAGTAATCTTGACAAATTGAAATAAAATGGTGTTGAAAAGTTTGTCTGCTTTTAAGCACCACTATAATTTTGCTGCTTCTATTTTGGTTATGTTCTTCAAGTTATTTCTCTCCCTTTTTTTCCATGTGCAATCCACAGGAACAAAAAAAAAAAATTAAGAAAAGTATGCAGTCAAGGCAAGAATTCTCAGTAAAGTACAATCGTGATTCCATCACATGGAATATCAGTGGAAATACCATAAAGTGATGTTTAAGCATCAAGCAGTGATTGTTTTATGTCTTTAACTACACTGCACATATCTTTTTCACTCTTTTACTTTCTTTTGTTATGTGAATTGATCACAATTCTTCCTTCTCCGTGAATTTTGGAAGAAAAGACAAACAGATTTTCATACTCCTCCATATCTTTACATCTTTTAACTGTTTAAAGGAACAGGGAAGGTTACTTGTAAATCAATTTTGTGTGATAATCTGAAAAAAAAGCATTTGGGGAGGTAAGTTAAAGCAAAAGTAATTATCACATTCAAATTTGGCTAAGGTTGCACATTGCATCACGCTTACTCAAACATGACTCCTTTATGTAAGGATTCAGTGTCCTCTCTACCTTTATACTCTCTATATACAGAATACCTTTCTGTTATCTCCCTCTATTTTTACTAACAGCAAGTGGCTGTTTTTACTCTGGAGAGATACAGTACTTCTGTTCTACATCAGGGTGGAACTACGTGAATAAACACTGGAGTTTCACTGCCTGCTGAAAAAACAATTTTTTTCTAATCTTCTCAATATTTTCTTTTTTTCATTAACAGTTTATGTATAATATTTCATGTAGATTTAATGAGAATTAGTGAAAAAATGCAAATAAAAAACATATAAAGAATGATATAAAAATGCTCAGTGGAAGGGTGAAAACAGTAACAGTTGAGTAGTTTTGTCATTTTTAATTTTGTAGTTTGACCTAGTTACTTTGTCTTAGTATGTGGTAAGCCATCAGCGTGCTTCTGATATCATAAGAATCATGAACATGATAACAAAAATTATGGTCTCTAAACCATTAACTCACTCTACTGAAATCAATGACGGTTTTGAACTGTATTTTGAGCTCAGTAAGGACAGAATTAGACCTTAAGGCTGTAAACTCTGATAGCAGAGGTGGCACAAAATCAGCACTAAAAATCACCAGGTTATCTCCATGAAATAAGCTCAATAAATATTTGTTTACAATGAGGTATAAATAGCCCCTGTAAAATTTTTAGAAGTATTAACCACTGGCAAAAGTTGGGCGGAGGTTGGAGGGAAGGAGGGGCTTGCTGTATATGAAAAACAGAATTGTAAATTACTCTTGCATTTGCTTCAGTCAAAGGAATCTAATAATTTTAAAGTGCCTACAGCTAAAACCAGTCATAGCACATTGAGTTCTGAGGTTGCAAAAGACTGAAACAGAGCTACTTGTGTCAATGAAATATACACCTACAGTGCTTGCTTTAAAAGCAGTCCATCATTCTTTATTATAAAAACCCCTGGCACGGCAGAAGAATCATGTAAGCATTCAGCAAGGTGGAATAGCCTTCACTCCATTGCTTGGTTTCATGCAGAAGTATTATGGTTTTGCTACCCTCTCAAATCTTTATGAAAATAAGATGTATATCATGCAGACTTATCTTGTAAGTAAAATTGATATTGCATTTATTGTGTTACTTCAGAACACATGGAATTAATTCCCCCTGTCACCTATGCCTGCTGTCACAGAGACAATCTACTTTGCCTGTTGCCTCAGCCACATTCAACTTGTCTTCAAATCTACTTCCTGCTCTCACTCATCTTTTCCCATGTCAGTTATGAGGTTCTTGAACTTCCTCAAAGTTGTGCTTCTGCCAAACACTTTGCTTGTGCTCTTTATCACTGTCTTATCATGCCCCTATTTCAATCCAAAATCAAATAACTTCCATCACATTCTTCACTCTAACTCACATTTACATTCCACATGCACCAATTCTAAACTCTGACCTGAGCTTCACTGATACTCCCCTCTTTTTAAAGTTCCTTTTCACAAGTCTCATCTTAGAATTCTTATTTTTATCAAAAATGTTGGCAAAATACAAGACAAAAAATGCCAATCAAATCTAAAAAGCCTGTCAATAGTCAAGAGTGTCATCATTTATTCACATTAATCCTTGCTAAAACTCTTTAGATAGAGAAAAAGTGTAAGATTATTTCTTTTACAAAGCATTTCACACTATTTTGTCAATACATACTACAAAATCATTAAAAAGCCAATAGCAAATACTGTGCAACTTGTGCTGGTGCACTGACTTCTCTTGCATTTAATTAGTCAACTAGTTTTGTACGGGTTAACACAGTAATCTGAAACTACCTATTACATTAAGCAAAGATAAAAGGAAATAGAAAAACAGCGTATTACCTGTCAGGGAGCTGCTGTCCAAGGCAATTATCTGAACTTGATAGATACAGAGCCTTTGTTCAGCTTGAACATTTAAAGACTCTTTGGAGACCCGATTGGCTGTTGATCACACATGATGTTTGGGTGGTTTATTTTATGTGACCAATTGCCAAATCAATAAGCATCTCAAATTGCTGAGGCAAGAGAGATTATGGTGAAACTCAAGGCTCAGAATGTGATCCCACAGAAGGGCATCCTTCATTTAAGAACATTGCATGGGGTTTCTTTCACAGTTTCTTTGTCTGTCATACAGGACTTTTTTATCATTGCCTGTAGAAATGTATACATTCAAAAGAGCATTTAAATGCTACATATCAGGGGACATCTGAACATAGTATATGCCTAATGCTACAGGAATTCAGCATTTATAGAGATCTGGGTGTGAACTTGCCTTCTAAAATATTGAACTTTAATATGATTTTGTTCAACAAAATAAAATTTTATACAAAATGCTCTGGCGATCATACGCAGAAGCTTAAAAGCAAAATGCAGACACTCGGTCCAGCTAACAAGTTGCAGAAGTCTAATATTTTTTCTCATTTGAAGAAAATTGTCCAGCAATTAACCATAAATATGCAATTAATGTAGACTTTCTCAGATTGTTACAATTACAGACATAGTAAAATTCCACATTAGTCTTTGTAGAGTAAATAGAAACTTCTTTGAATTAATAAGCAGTGCTAGTTACTATATTAATCAAAAGCTGTATTTTGCTGACAATAATGCAGAATTTGCTTCAGAACTCCAGAATTTATTTTACATTAGTTCTTTAACTACACAAAAATTCACCATTTTTGTATAGGAAAAATAATCTAATTATTTGCAATACTGATAAAATAAATGCATATATGTGTAAAAGGCAAGTTATACCTTAGATCAAATCATAACTTCCCTCAGGAATTCTGAGCAAAATGCATATTTTTTTTTAACATCAGAATCCCTACCTTTTTAATGGCAAAAAAGACATTAGCTATATTGTTGGAGAAGCAAACAAAGCGTATGTGTTCTTATAGTTGTCATTTTTCACCAGCCTCATTTACCATGCTTCCCTTGACCCAATAAAGGCTGGAAGGGATGAAACCGCATGACCAAATGAAATGGAAAAACATTCTGCCAACTCAGATTAAAACAACTGAAACTTCTCCTTGTCCACTGTGTAACTGATATTAAAGCCTTAAAGGTCTTAGAAGTGCATTATTTGGGAATATCAGGCAGTCCCTGTGGCAGGTTTTTATGAGAAAATGGCTGTTGCTTCACAGTCCAGCACTTGGAATATTCACAGGGAAAGAAGCAATTCCCACAGTTTTTTTTATTATTTATCTGGAAAAAAAAAAAAAAAAAAAAAAAGATGCTAATGGTGATCAGCATTTAAAAGAGCTGTGACAATCTCCCATGGAAAGTGAAATGAATTTTAGAACTCCTATAAGCACACCCAATGTGAGCACTGCTTGAAGAAAAATACCAGCCTAAGCATGAGAAAATATTATCATTTAATTGATCTCTGTACTGTCTAAAACTTTAATTTGAAGCTGAAATGACTCCTTCAGGAAGGATGAAATATAGTGGAGATAATAGGTAGCAGGAATAGGTAAGCCTCTAATGTAGAACTGCAGGGAGGGTTCTTTGCGAGGGGTGTCTGTCCCAGTACAACGACAGGAAGGGAACAAGTTTGCTGACATATGCACATAAGAAGAGCAAAAAAAGGAAGTAAACATGGGTTGTTGAACTCTGACAGAGCATGTGGTAACAACAATAGCACGTTTCCTATTATTGGGAAAAAATAGGAAGCAAGCTATTGTTTGTGCTGGACACGCTCTGTTAGATTTTGACAACTTGTATGTAGCTGTGGGTGCAGCTTCTCACTTGTGTCAGCAAAGATGTTCCCCCCGCTGTGGCCTTCAGGAGAGGCCCTTCCTTTCACAGGCTCCTGGCCCACCCGGGGAGAGCCAGGGCAGGGGAAGATAGATCAGCTGTGGCCTCAAGATTTCTGCATCCACAAACAGCAACTGTAGAAAGAGAATAACAGCAGGATAGCAGAAACACCCTAGAAGGTGCATCCATAGCTGTCCTCTGGGGACACTGCACAGAGTCAACACCAGCAAGCCCAGAACAGCTCTGACTGGGCACCATTGTGGCGGATCAGAGCTGGAGCGCGTCCACGCACTTCAGATAGCAAACAGAAGGGCTTAAATCTGTGCCTACACTGAGGCTAACCTTCTAAATACAGGGAACTGAGCATGAAGTAGAAGGTCAGAGCTCACATTAAAGTGCACTTCTGAGTGACAGAGCTAATTGGCACAGGGCACGCAGGTGGCAGGCAGCTGGCCTCCAGTTCACCATCAGCTTGAACTTCACAAAAATAAAGTTAATGCTGTCTTGGTCTATTGTCTACAAAAATTTAGACATACCAGGGGCTACTACCCAACTCAGTGTACAAGACTAATCTACCAGCATATTTTGTGACCTCTAGCAGTAGTAGATTTTTAAGTATAATATAGATCTAGCTCCTTGAGAACTCCTCTGAGACGGATGCCTAGATGTAGCTACTTAACTGCACATTGCTGCCCACTCATACATAGGCACATGCTCATTAAATTTAACCGCTGACTCCTGGAAGAGTGCCAGACACCAGAAACAGGCTGAGAATTTCTTCTCAGATCATAAGCTTAAACTGTAAAAATTGAGGTAGGTTCACAATAATCATTTACTTTGGATGATCATCAGAACTCCTGCTCAGGTTTGCTAGTCACTAATGTCTGTTCCAGCACATCTGCTTATTAAAAGACACCTAAAAAATAATCTCTTTTGCATACAGTCAAGCAACATATTTAACACTCCAGCACAATTTGTCCTTTTATCACAATCTAAGGATGTTTTCTTTCTTGAAAGAATGCTTTACATTAGCAGTGGCAACAGTGCTTTAAGCTAAACATTGGTTTGAAATTTGGTCACTGTTTTTTCTGTTGGCATTAATATTTTTTTGGCTCATCATCCACAGCATCTCAGATATAGGGGGAGAATCTCTATTTCTCCTGCCTCTCCTCCAACTATGTAATTTTAGCTTTTCACATTTTTAGGAAATATTAAGGTTTGTAATAAAGCCATCAGTGTATTATTTGGTTTACATTTCTGATTCTTTCTGATTTAAAGGAGGGATTCATCACAGCCATCTTTTGACACTGAGAGTATTGGCATCTACATGTGATCTCAGTATCTTGGTTCCATTTATAGTCAATGGTCAGAAATAAACTTCTGAGATCTATACCACCTTTTCACATGTCTGAATTACAGTTAAATGATCTGAAACACAAAGGTAGCTCTATCCATCCATTATATAACATAGACAGGTAACTAGCTCAATTATACATACCTACACTGCCGAGCTCTGCATTTGATCAGGTTAATCCACCCCTATACGCCCAGAATGCATTTTCTTAGTATGGAATAGTACATTAATGACTCAGATGCTTCTTCCTGTTCAATCTGAAGTTTTCTTGGAGTAGGAAGAGATTTTTTCTTGTTTATTTAACCCTCAATAAAATACAAAATTGAAAAATATATTTTCTGAATTCTAAAAAATGGTTTTTGTGATCTTCCTTGAAAGAGATCCAGAACTTAACAGCACAGTGTTGAAATCTGAAATTTTGCAATCTTTTCTTTATTGCTGTGAAAAATAAGCTCATTTTCGCTGAGCAACGAGTCTCTGAACAGCATGTGCTGCAACACTCATATTTTGTACAAGATTTTCTTTTGCTGTGTTTGTAAAATGTGTAACTCTGAAATACTGCATTACTAACATTTTTGTGGCTATCATGGCAATGTAGAGGAAAATTTACGGAAGATGAAGATAAAGTATCTCATGCCTTATGTACATACCATAGCCAACTAACACTATCCATTTTGAAAGTAAATATATTGCAAAAGCAAATCTCTTGCCATCTTTTTACAAAAAGAAAACAGTGGCAGATTTCATATGTGCAGTATTAATTCACAATTTACTCAACCAAATCATCGCATAAACCATCCAAACACCAATTAAAACTTGAAACGATGTTCAGTGCCTTACAGAACAATGCAGAGGGCAGCTTACCTTATGTAAAGACTGGACAGTTGCCCAGAGCTGCAGAATTGGAGAGGCAGCATTTTCAGAGCCAATTTGTGACTGCACTAATTAAATTGCTAATAAGGCATTAATTTTTATAAGGTATAGATACTTTGTCTCATATTTTTTCTAGAACTTTCTGAGACTATACTTTGTAATAGCTGAATATGTAGCATTCTAAAAGTCTATAAAAAGGGGTGGTATTAAAAATGATTTCTTACAAATGTTGGAGCAGAGGCAGAAGAATATATTTTGCTCAAGGCAACAAAATAGCTAAGGCTGTTCCTGATGATATAGTTAGGATATGCATCAGGGATAGCTTACTACTAACCAGGACAACAATACCTGTTTGCCAGATACGGTAACAAGACTTTTCAAATAAGCTCAAGAATTTCCTAGTAAATCTATTTGCAGAAAAAAAGTGTAATATTCATTTAAAATTATTTTCCATGAATTATGTAAAAAGTGTTATCATTCAGGCCTGAATGATAATGTTGGCTTAGATAACTGCGTATACGCAAGAGCTTGAGTAATAAGACATGTCATAAGGCATGACAGTGCCTATTAAAAACAAGTTTCAGTGTGTTAGGTATGAAGAAAATGCAAATACGAAAGTTACATTGCACATCACATTGCCTAACATTGTGTGAACTCACAGCCTTTGGGGCTGGCTCTTGTTTGATTCTCCTGTAGGCACTTGTTGACAGTGGCTAGCATTAAGGACTCAATGGAAAAAAACACAAGGAATCATGAAGAGACAACAGTAGGAAGAGACTGACCTGATGTCCCTGGGCATTAAGATTTTTTATCTGCCTCCAAGGTGAGGGATGGGAAAGAGGTAGCAGTAATGTCTCCCTCTTGTACACCATCCTTCAGAATGAGCCAGACACACTGGTGACTTACAAGACGCAGCAAGCACAGAGGACTGTGAATGCCTGTGCACAGGCTGCAAATCTCAGGCTAAAGAAAAATATCAATAGTTTCCTTCTTGCTACCTGTAATTTGGTACTGACTGCAATGGCAGTGCTGCAAAAACACATGCTCCCCACCAGTCTGCCAGCCCTTCCCAGCAGTGCCTGCCTGCCCCTTGCTGATAGCCCTACGTCCACTCTGCCTCCCTAATCCACCAGCCTCCAAGGCTGCCAGGCTTACCCTCTCACTGTTACAGCTCAAACAGTTCAAGCACACACCAGGATACAAAGTCCAAGGTAAGGAAAAACTTCACAGCCGATCTGATGTTTCACGTTTCTTCAGTACCTCGATTTCCCCACAGTCTTGCTCATTATCTTACATTTTGCTTGCTATATGAACCATCACACACAAAAGAATGAATTATCTTTAAAATTATTATTATAGCTACAAATGACTGTAATTCTATGAGGGCAGAAGTAGCAGCTGTGGTTATATGAATATCACATAATGCCTTAAAGAAAGTCATATGAACCTAGTGGCTAACTTCCTTGGTTTTAAAAAAAACAAACCTGTAGCTCATGAGGGACAAAATATGCTCAAATCACTAACATATGCTTGCAAATTTTCTATTTTACTTGGGTCAATTTTAATTCTGATACCAAATTCCTCCATTTTTCTTTCATGAATTACTGTGTTTGCAGACAAGTAAAAAAATACATTTCTGTAGTCATATCAAATCATGTCTGTGAGACCAATTCTGTAGAAATAAGCTTGTGCATGAAGCTTAGTGAGTTTTAGAAAAGCAAGGGTGTTCTCCAGAGGAGACAGTATGCTGTGAGGACATTGCAAAGTATAAGGGAAAAGGAAAATGAGCTTCAGTGGAGTGGTACTACTGCCTTTTCTGGTATCTTAACTTCGAATGGCGTCAGTCTTCTGAAAGTCTCCTGTAACTCTTAGTTTTAATGTAGTAAATATCTGTAGTTTCATAGCTATGCTAAGCAAAAAATATTTGTTTCCTGCTGCAAGAAAGTCTCCAGCTTTTAGGTTATGATTTACACACACAAAACTTTAAACGTGTTATCTTTGTTGGAATTTCACTTGGTTTTCATCCAAATGATTAAGGGAAGCAATAAGTGCAGGCATAGATTAAAGTGGCAACATGACGGTTGTGCTTGGGTACACAGTACTTCAGTACACAAGCACGGTGACAAAAATATCCAGAAACTGATGAAATAATTTTCTTTAAAGACAAGGAGACATACCCTGTAGTGATTAAGGGGTATAGTGTAATTTCTTTCTACTTTGCCTAGAGGGGCAGCTGTTCTGGCAGAAGCCTTCACCCCCAGGGGATAACTCTTGGCTGCAGTTTCTACCAACGTAAAGCCGGTTTATTTTTATGGGCAGAAATCCACACAAATCCTGCCAACAGACTCCTCAAGAGAGATACAAATTTTATGCAGCTCCCAGCTGGCCTGAATGCCACTTCAGCAGCACCTTTCCCTCACAGTTCACTTTTTTTCTCTTTCAGTTTTTTCCTCTCTCAACTAATCTGCCACCTTGAGTATGTCTATTTGAGAGAAATTTAACAGCTTTAACTTCCACAGGTATAAGATTCAAATCACTGTACTAGTTTGCTGTGGATCTACAGCAGCTGTTTTGTCTTTTTTAAAGATGGTAAACTTAGCACAGCATCTCAAAAGTCAACCCTGGTTCACAACCAGGCTCAATCTGGTCTCTATTTATACTGCTGCATTTTAGAGTTTAAATTAAAGCCAGTGCTCTGACAGTACTGTTCACCCCTTCCCTTTGAGGCATGGAGCTTTTTTAGGTATCTTGGGCTACAGTGGTTTTCCTTAAGAGCAGGGTAGCAAATGAGTCAGTCAACACATTTCTGCACTGCCAGAGAGTGAAAGTCTAGCAGCCTAATGGATTATAGCGGGTTATAATGGATTATACCGGTCCTGCCTTTCTCTACTTTCAAAACTTTGCATCTTCTCCCTGCTGTCACCAGTCTCCTAGCCCTATTTGAAGAATCATTGCAACAACCTCCAAGACAAATAATAATAATAATAATAATAGAAGTCCTACATAAGCTTTTTTCTCTTGTGGACTAAAGAAAGAAAACAGTTTCTCTTGATTCCCTTCTGCAGTAGAAAGTAGGTAGCCCATTTCTCCTCAGCAGGACTCAGATAAAATTGTCTACCATGTGAAGAAATAAACAACGATTCCCTCTGGCAAGGTCAGAGGGGCAGATGAAAATGACCCTGGGAGTATGAGTTCAACCAAATACAAAAGGTTCTGTGCTCTGTGGGGTTTGGTTAAATAATTCAGGTCCAGCCTTTTAGTAACATAAATGCAAACCACTCTCTTCTCAACTGGGGTAACAGAAACAAACACATAAAGTTAATGAACCCAGCAGAGACGGACCAAACAGTTCAACCTCCCCTTTGGAGCAGTGAGAACACCATGAAGTAACACCAGTCACTTTGCACTGAAAAACAGAATCTGCTCTGCTTTGGTAGGATAAATAAAAATTTCCTTCATTACTGAAGTTCTTCAGTCTTTAGGGGGCTAAATTTACTGCTAATTCCTGTCTAAAAGATCATCTGTTCTGTTCTGGCAGTTCATGGGCTAAGGCAAAGTAATG
>JAOWBP010000001.1:27099995-27117940 GCA_028571105.1 Tragopan temminckii | reverse complement strand
GGTATGGAATTTTGATTGGGGATTTTTTTTATTTTTATTTTCTGCACTGGGTATTGGCCTAATGGAGAAAGCTTAGCAAAATTAAGAGAATGACAGAACTTTAAAAGTGGGAAACTCAAAGCAAACTTAATGTATGGAGTTACCTTAAGTACAAAATATTCGTCGGAGGCGTGTGTTACTACTGGGACTCTTCTACTCACACATAACCCTTGAGCTAAAAGAACAAACTTTGCAAAACGAGTTAGACTGAAATGGTCCTATATACATTTAATGTAATTTAGATCTGATTCACTGTAGTGCTGAAAATGGCCTGAGGGCAGAGCTCCAGGTACTCAGGATGTAAACAGAGTAACTCCTTTAGAATTAATTTTGTCTCTTTTAAGTAACAGTGTGTGGGAGCAGACTAAGCTACAAAAGACCTTTATAATCTTTCACAGAACAAGATACAATGCTCTGAAAAACCAGTAGGCAGGCTAAGAGGAATCAGCTGAGTGGTCTGCTTGCTTCTTGATCATAGTATTTGGTCAATTTGCATGTTGTGTTTCACACAGTTGTAACAGTTACAGGAAGCTTTTCATAAGAGGCATTACTATGTGGAGACTTCTTCCCAAGGCAAGTTGTGGTTTCTGCTACTGCTTTGAGCGTTATTCTTTCTGGCCAATCTCGTTCTTCTGGTGCAAAGGATGGGAGGTTTTGCCACTTGGAGAGATTTGGTGTACCTTTTTCAACCATGATTCTGGTCCTGCAAAACCAGAACAGCTGCTGATCCTCAGCATAAACAGATCATTTGCCTGCTGTTACCACTAAATTGAAAACTAAGGTTCTGAGCTTTTTTTTGTTTGGGTCTGCTTCTTCCTCCTCCCAGCAGTGGCCTGAGGAGCTGTGTGAAAGGCAGGCAGGTGTCTATGTGCTGTGAAGGAGAATGAGGTGGGTTGTGGCACTTGCTTAGGGGTTCTCTGCTGCTCTGTCAATGCCCTCCCCATCGTGCCTGCTTTCTGCAATTCAACTTCTATTTAATCTTACTCTTTCCTTGTAAGTACTTCCTGTGATATCTTTGGGCACTGTTCTGGAGTTTTGTGTCTAAGCACAGCAGAGCCAAGGAAAGCTGTGTGACTCCCTTGTACTCTTTGAATGAAATGTGTGCTTTTCCTCAAACAGAAGCAGAAATTCAAGCAAGTAAACTAGAACCTTATTTAAACTTATAAAGAATTAAACTTAAAAGGAAAAAAATACAGATGGTTGATTACTAACCTGGGGAAGAATAAGCTGAAGAATCAGATTGTGCTTTCCCCATGGTTGTGAGGTACATCAACTATAAATGTACAGTACTTGAATATGAAGAAACAGATCTGTGCATTTTCTATTAAAAAAACAATCTTTTTTTCTTTCTTCAGTGAAATGGCTTTAGCTTTCATCACAGCAGCTAGGGCAGCTGGAACAAGGGAGAGGCAGTAAACTATAACTAAAAACAAAATGTCTGCACTTGTAATAAACAAATGTAATTTCTCTGGCTTGAGATAACCTTTAGAGCAAGTGCTTTCAAAATCAAGAGGTGAAGATTAAATCAATAAGCAATTAATAACATTAATCACTGTTGACATTAAGGCAGATAAAGTATAGCATGTTTGCTTCCTTTTTTTAATAGCTTTTAATATTTTTGTCAACAGCAGACACATGTATTCAGGCTCTGGATAGATCTCCATGGGATTTAGCTATGCACCTGCAATTATAAAGCAATTTCCAGTGTGAAAATTTGGATTCTCTTGCACAAGGGGCATACCAAAAGCACATTAGTTAATGACTGTAAATAGTCTACACTGCCTTGCTCCATATACTCTAAAGTGAGAGAAGACTAATTAAGGAAGTAAACTTACCACTTATTTTTAAATGACAAAGTAATTTGATTATGCCTCTTATGCAACTAATTCTAAATAAATCTGAACATCCCCCCCACCAGATTAAAGTGTGAATGCAGCAGTACTGTGACTTGTCCTTCACAACAGGCAGGTACAGACTGTTGCGTGTAACTTGGTTTTATGTGAATCATCTGACCCAGAAACTGAATTTTGATCTACACGTTATTTTTCCCCTAATCTAAAATGTGATTTTAGCTTACGGAGGTGCAGCAGACTGTATTTAGATGAAAAATAGACTCTGGTAGTACAATCATGCTAATGTGTTTCTGCTTGCTTACATTAGTTGGAAAAGAAATATTAGATATGTAACTAGTGTAGCCCTTTTGTTTTTAAGGTCAGTTTAAATAGCGGAATGTGGATTTCTGTGTGGTCTAATGTGCCAGTGCTTTACATCCACTTGAATTTCTTCTTGCTGCACTAGTGCAGCCATTTTTCTATGGCTTAGGACATTAGTACTTCCTTTAACCAGATGCCATGGCATTCACATACCAGCTGATAGAGTTATTTGGCAAATAGCATTCCTTTTGTCCCTCTTTCTTCTGCTGTTGATGGAGGGAAAGCTTATTAGAACTGACTTTGCTGTAAGCTGGTAACCTGGTTCCTAAAGCAATGGATGACTAAAGGTTAGCTTTTCTATGTATATTTATATTTAAGAAAGGACAACAGTACTAATTAAAACTTAGCCAGCTATGCTTCTGATGAAAATTAACTTTGAATCTCAGATTTATGGGCAATAACTTGTTTCCTTTTCTGTAGACTTGTTTGTGTTGTTTAAAGTTACTGAGAAAAAAAAAAAATCTTATACTAGACTTTAGCATTTCAAACAGAAAACTGATAATACCCACTGTTCCAGAGCTCTGCACTACACATCTACTGCTCTGAATATTCTAGTTATCAAGAATCCAGCTGTGAGTGGATGTCATCAACTTCCACGTTTTAGGTAGACTACCTTATGCAAGACAGTCACTGCAGATACCAGAGACAGCAAACGCTTCCTTTACACCAATGGCAGGGATAAATTCATGGCTTTGCTATCACTTCAAATATGAATAGCATTCCTTCTGTAGTGTGGCAAAAGTACTACAGGTACACAAACAAACAGGCCCCTATGCTTACTTGCCAGTGTTTTCTCTTTGCACGTTATAAAACAAGAGTTGGTACTGTGTTTTATAATTAGGCCTAGCAATGATCTACTGCCATATATAAAACTATTAATGTATTCTATATTATCTGCTTCCTAAGATATTAAGGTATCTGTACTTCTTCCTGCTTCTACTGACCTTTACTTAAACTTGTGTTTCAGCCAACAATACAGTCTGACTTGGCTTTTCATCTTCATCCAGTTTTAGTAGTTGGTTACTCATAACTGACAGATAATTTAGACATTACTCAAAATCAGCCTATGGGGAAGTGAATGCCTTTTCTGCCATGTGATGTGTAATGTATCTGGTGACTTCCAGTGAGGTATGAAAATTAGTGCAAATGTATCAGTCTGAGAAGGAAGTTCTTCAGAGTATTTATTGTATTAGTTTTTTTTTTTTTTTAAACAACAGAAAAATCTGTATTAAAAAATGTATTTGTTAACAGGCCAAGAAAGAATTTCAGCTAAAGATCCACAAATCAGTGAACAGACACTTAAGACTCAGATCAACTTTTAAGACATTTCCACAAGAGCTTGTTTCTGTGACTAGGTATGTATTCCTGGTAGATTATTTTGTAATAGGGCATTTTATACATAACTTCATATGGGAGACAGAAGCTATTCATTCTAAGTGCTTAGGAAAGAATAACAGAACTGTATTATCACAAATAATCTTCTAATATACAATTCTTCTTGTGCTTGGTAGGTGCCATTTTAACTCATTTGTGCTTTAAAAGTACTTCAGTTAAAGAAACAACAACACATGAACAAAAACAAAACAAACCCCAAACCAAAATAAGACTACTGTCAACACTGAAGAGATCCAGAGCTAAATGCTGAACTCATATTGCAGAAATAGCTGAAATCAAACCAGATACACATTGATGTATGTTTCTTGCCTGCAGAACTTCTGAGCAGAAAGCAAGAAAGTCCAGTGCAAGACAGGGTCCCCCTGTCATTAGAAGCCCATGGACGTTTCTATATAACAGTTACATTTCTGAAGAGAGGAATGAGGCTGAGGAGTCTTTTTCCAGAAGTGTTTTCCCTTAGAGGGCCTCCAATTCAGACAAGCACTTTCCGACATAGGAAGGGTACAGGACTACCAAGGACTGCAGGGATCTGGGCATTCCCGCAGGTAGGTCTCTGTGTGACCCTTGTCCACCTCCATCAGCGTTGTGCACACTGTCAGCTAATAAGCAGGTGGGAGGAGAGAGAAAAAAGCTTCATCAGAGGTATTACTGAAGAAACCCATCTCCAATCTAACTAAAATATACACTTATTTAGCTAATTGTGGGTCTGATCTCTGAATCTGTTTAACAAATCAACAGTATGCAAGTACAAATAGCTTGTCCTTAGCCAAGAATGCCACCTTTGCTGAATACAGTAACTTTTTCATTTTAGAAGTCCTCTTGGACTCTTCATTTAAAAAAACAAAACACAACAGCACCAAAACAAAAAGCGCATTAAAACTTCAAATTAAGACTAAAACATCTTATGTTGCCAGAAAAACATGCCTGTAGTATGCCTAAGCAATGTATTAATTTGTTTCATGCAGAACATGAAGGCACGTATCGCAGATTCCTTTAGACTAGAAGGATTCTTCACGTGTCTGTAATGCAAAAACTGCCTCACACCAGTGCTAACTGTAGATAAGGAACAGGCTCAGGCTACTCCGGGCTTTAAAGCTGGGCACTGGGAGTTATTCTGAAGTAACTTGGAATTTTCATGATTGTATTTGCTTATTTCACCTACCAACCCTCTCAAACTCTACTACGTAGCACTGAGAATGTGCATAGGGCTGAAGGGAGGCAGAACTGAAATGACCTTATGGAAGGATGTTACTCTCCTACTTCCGTTCTCGCACAATCATATAGATGTGGGGACCTTCCTGCCTATCTCCATGTCCCTTCTCTCTTTTGCCTTTTGCTCTGTCATTCCAGTAGAGCTCCTCTGCTCTTATTACAAGCCAGTTTTAATTGGGATCAGGATGAGAGAACCTGCTGCTTGATAGCCTCCTTTCAAAATGAGCATACCAGTTTGGTGAAAGGCTGCCATTAAAGGTTTTTAGAAGGCAGACCAGGTTTATTTTGACAATTTAAATTCTAGCTTCACTTATAAAATCTTAAGCTTTGTTTACAGTACAAATTCAGCCCTTCCACAACCCATCACTGTGGTAAAAACAGAATGTACCACTGACCACCTCCTTAGAAATGTGGCAATTCCCGATTTATTGTCCCCCTTCACCCCATGCTCTAGACTTTCTGAGAAAACAGAAGCATTACCTTATTGAGGACAGGCTTCGTAGAGAGAACATCATAAATAGTTGGTAAGGAGATGTTCTGAAAGGAAATAATATATTGATGTTAATGGACATTAACCTGTTCCCTGGCACTGTGTAAATGCTGAGAACTGTAACTTTTGACTTCTCAGTAAGACAAACCTTTAGGAATACATAATACTGCAAAGACTTGTGCAGCCTGCATTTCCATACTGCTTCAGGCACCTGAGTGTCAGAGCTGCCTGTGTGTGTGTGAATTCCACTAGTAATAAACAGCTCAGGAAACTTAATATTTCTCCAAGTATCTCCTGTTTATCCCCTTGCATATGCAGAAGTAGAAAATACTTGTAGGAAACCCACTTAGATAAAGCCTAAAACAAAACAACACAGTCATATAAAGAGCCACCTGGTATCATTATCTAGAAGTGTGGACAAACTACAAAGCCATTAGCCACCTCTGTCACTGTATCTGTGCTTGCAGGTGCCCTAGATGCTTCTGGCTCCTGCTGGATTAGAGCTGTAGCTTAAGCAGAGGGTTTCCAAATAGCAAGATTAGATATTCAGAGGATGTTTACCTCTTGTGATGTCTGGTTCAAGCACTTCATTGCAGGTGTTCTACGATTATCCAAGACAAGTGGAGGCTTCCAGCGATCATAGTTTGTTTCTATCACATACCACGTACCTTTCTTTATATCAAGGCTGGAAAAGAGGTGTATATTTGTGGTTTGCTTCTCTCAGCATAGACCCTGAAATCAGACTTTTTTTTGGTAGATAGGTATATGTGATATATAGATGATTCTAAAGAAATAAGTTCTTGCACAATAAAAGGAAAAATGTGACAATTACTGGTGGAGCCTGTTCTCTTCTGAAAAGAGGAGCTGGGTGTTAGGTCAAGCATACTCACTCCCAGATATCCAGAGCAGCTGTCCTGGAGCGAGTTATCACACAACCTTCTCCAGAATTTTTTCCCCCGAGTATAAAATAAGCTGGAGCCAGCAGTCTTGTTTTTGCCAGTTTGTCTTTTGCATCCTGGTAACTGCAGATAACAAAGTAGCATTGGACTATCAAAGGCTATAGGTGGTTGTCATACTGAAGAAGATGCTCAGACCCAGGAAGAGTCTGGGCAGTTACTCCTTTGTTCCCTTTTCAGGCATCACATGAAAGATTATATTGCACTGAAAGAACACACTTAAGTAAAAGCTTCTCCACTCAGTTTGTACTTAAGGTTTGGTTGTTGAGAGGGTGTTCTTAGCGTATTCCATGTGTTGAAAATGAACAAAATTATGATGTACTGTACTAGTGTTACATTCCAGCAACTCATTTACTTTGTTTACTTCCTATTGTATATTACTACCTGTTGGATATGTCTTGATGCAGGATGCTGTTACACATTCAGATGCCAGTAGTTTCATTAGGGGAAAAAAAGTCTCAGAAAGCCATTTTAAAAGTTTATAGAAAGTCACGTGCCAAGCTTACTCATCACTGGAATATGAGCAAAACTAGAATTATTTAATGTTAATACTTCTAGGAAGATATCTGTATCATTCAATACTAAGCATGTACCTACAATATTCACGTCAGGTGCAAAAGAGGTTATAGTAAAACATTTACAGAGAGAAAAAAAGCAGTACCTCGTAGCATTCTCGAGTACTGATCTTGTAAGAAAGCCCATCCACATACCATCTCTTCTACCAAGAAACCACTCAAAGATACCTGCAAAATATCACTGGTTAGCTTCATTCTTGCTATTCTAATTTTCACAGCCTTTAAAATGAATTGTTCTTTATCCTACTCATCTGGCATCTTTTCACCACTTCTGTGACTGTTAATTTAAGGTAATTGGTATGTCTGAGGTCTGGAAAACTTGTACTGAAACAATGAACAAAACAAGCATTACTCACCAATATAACCACCATCAAGACTGAAACGCTCATTCATTGTCAGAGTGAACAAATCCTGAAAAGCATTAAATAAATCAGCCTCCATCCGTCACCAGACTATTAATATCAGAAATAAGCAAAAGGCAACATTGCAGTTTATATGATAACTGAGCTTCTTGTTCGTTAGACTACTCTCTGTTGGGTAAGGGGCTAGAAGATCAAGCCCATGTGGAAAAGAGCCTCATTAATCTCTGCTTGAGTAAGCAGAAATAATCATTCATAATTTTCTGACCTAGCATAACACAGAAGCATAGTCTGCTGGCTTGCTGAGCAAGTCAAGCCAGTGTCCATCTTTCTCTTGGTCCTTGTTGCATCACTGAATTAGCAGATTTCCTCCCCTTGCTGCATGTAACCTTCTTCTCAGACCTCTGAATACTGCTGTAGTTTGAAGGTGCAGTTTTAAGGTCCAGTACTAAGTAAACCCTAATATGCTGCTGCTGTTCACACGCGCATAGAGCTGTATGCAATTCAGCATGCATTACTTGCAACATGCAACTACAACTCCAGACTTCTCAAACTAGTGTTTCTTTCAGAGGAAAGTGTAATTCAGCTGCACCAAATCATTTTCAGAATGGAATCCTATCAATCTCCTGAGATCAAAAGATAATAAATGGATACAATGCAGGGATATATGCTAGAAATGCTCTACTCTTTAAACAGTGAACTATAATAAAGGGCAAGAGCATACAGCATGTTGAAATGAAGGTGCTGTGGTAAGTTGGAGACGCTGTGAAAGTTCTCTGCAGCTAGTTTATAAAGTCTAGATAGAATCTGGACTTCAGGTGTCTATTAAAAAAAAAAGTGCAGGTCTCCTCCAAAAAGGGCTGGAGAGGGAAAACTAAAACGTCACAAATGCGTGGTTTGTCCTCTGGGATCAGAGTGGTATCTTTCCATCTGCTAGCCAGAAGCAACAGCCACTTCAGCACATTATATGCTCTCCCATTTGCTTATTCAGTATTCAAGTATACTTTTTAGGATTCACCCAAACACATTTCATTTAGGCAATCTTCTTTTACAAGGAACAGTGCAGCACTGTTTCCTTTTAGCTTTCTTCAGATCACTCTACGGTGCACAGAAGCAATTAAGAGTTCATAAATCAAAACATCCTAGGACAGATATTTAAAGCAAGAAAACCTTAAAGTCTGAAGCACTATTAAGAAATGGACAAGCTTTCCCCATACTTACTGGTTTGACACCTGACACCATGCCTATGTATCCTGCAAAATTTGTAGACCTAAACACTGTTTTGTTGTTCCTCTGGAAGTCCAAGTTTACCACTGTAGGCTTCAGTTCCCGAGTTACAGTCCAGGAATTATTTTTAACATCCCACCTGTGGAAGACAGAACAGCACTGTAATTTCTGTCCCTCTGTATCTTTTAAAACTTCCAGTCACAAAACACAGGTTTCCCACATGAGATGTTGATTTTACACCAACAAGCACTGTTCAGTAGTTACCTGAGCAGCACAAGGACAACTATAAAGTCTGAATGCATAGACTGCAATGAAAAGAACCAAATTTTATTCAGACCAACAGCATATACACTACTCAGTAGCACCCTCAGTACAGCTGGCTTGTTTTGAAGCAATGATAGCTTCTGAATGATAACTTCATTCTGTTCCTACTGTCTAGTGGAAGCTGCTATTGGTACTGCCTGTGACACCAAACCTATTGTATTCTGAAAGCATGTGTTGTTCGTACTACAGCAGCAGGAACCTGTTCCCTCAAATTCTTACATTTCAAAGGGAGAAAACAAAACCAAATACAATTGGATGTGCTCTGTATAATGGGAAGGCCCAATTCCAGTTTGTAAGATAAGCCAGAGCAGTCTATGCTAGGGAGCACTAAGGAACACTTACAGACAATCCTCTGGAAACAATCCAAGTTCTGGGAACAGCTTTGAAAAGTTGCCTCCATTTCTAGGGAGCACATTCCCAGTCTTTTGGGCAAAAGGTTCAACATAAACCTAATGAAGGGATGGATGCAGTCACAGTTGATAGTATCTGATTTTTTGATAGGCAGGTTAGAAACTTAATGAAGATGAACGTGTAAATTCCATCTGAGCATTAACATTCATCTGGGTAAATGACATTACAAAATATACAAAAAATACATAAATATGTATTTTTAAAAGTACATGTAAATATACTTGGAAAATAAAATGAAATTCCCAATCGTGAGGGATAAAATGAAAACTAAAAGGATCCGGTGCTGCTCAAGAGAGTTTGTATCACATCAAATGTGAATGCCAGATCAGTGAAATACATATAATTGGCTTCTGAGCAGAAATGATGGCTGATGGGAAGTGCCAGTGGAGCACTGCACAGTGACTAGGGGAGTCATCTGGAAAAAAGACAAACAAACCCAATCCAAACCAACCCTCACTTCACTGCGCACACCAAAACTGAAGTTTCTGTCCGATCGCTTGAAGAGCAAAATACACTGTGCCTCTGAAATAAAGTTACACGGACTGTTCTCTGCGGATTTAACTGGAGCTGAGGAAGGACTAAGTAACACTGAACACAATTGTTTTCCAGTCATTCCTTGGAAGTGTGAAGCAGTTTGACATATGATCAGCAAAACAATTCCTTTGTTCAATTTAGCCTCTCTTCCACAATATACAATGCAGACTTGTTGGTCACCATTTTAACAACACTCTATTCATCATTTACACACAAAGAAGGCACAAAGAAATTTCTTCAGCTGACTGTTTTTCTTTTATTTAGGCCCCAAAGGCATAGGTTAAGGTACTTACCCAAGAAAGAGTCCAAAATCCAAGTTTCTGGCATGATACAGCTTGCCTATATTAAAATGAATGAATAAATAAATATATGCATGTAAAATATTCTAAAGAAAGAGACAAATATCAGCTTAGAAAAAGACAGAAAACACACACAAGCAATAAAATACCATTGTATAACTGTCCTTTTTTAAGCATAGAAAAATGTGTTTTGTATTTTCCTTTTTATATTGAGAAATATTTTATTATAATTGAAATCAACTAACTTTTTAAATTGCTGTCCATCTCAGCTTTTGACACTTTCAACATTCTTAGTGCTACAGTAATAGCTCCAGCTTGCTCAGAAAGTGAGGCTTTTGTAAGCTTCCAGAAAACCCTTCAGAAGTTTTCTAAATCACAAGAGATGTGGACAAGGGCTGCAGAAATGATTTGGAAAATGAAGTAGTCTCTTTTTTCTTAGAACAGACTCTCCACTTTCTCTAGCACCACACACAGGCAACAGCTAGAAACCAGATGCAAAACGGGTTGCACCAGAACCCCTCATGACTCTGAGAAAATAGCAGGTGTGTGATTGGTGTTTCTTTCCCCTAGCAAGACAAATGCCACCCCCTACAAAAAGGAAATAACTAAAGAAAGAAAACCCCACAACTTCTTTGAAGGTACTTTTTTTTTCTTAACTTAAGGCTCCTGTCATTCAGCCTTAATACACATACCTCTTTGTTATCATACCTGTTTATTATCATTGCTTTTAGTCTCTTCTACTACACCTTCTTGCCTAGAGAAGGATCATGTTCTGCATATTTTGAGGCAGATCCTTTCCTGCCGTATTACAAAACCAAAAACACTATGCTGAGATGAATTACCTGTGCTGTCTTCTGCCACTATGGATGTGCACACAGTAAAAATTTCATAGAAGATGTTAAAAATAACAATCTCGCCTACAATAAAAGAAAAAAAATTAATTTGAAACTTTTGCCAAACCAGGAAAAAAAGAAAAAAATTCTACTGCAAAGTTCAGTATTCTACAGCATTTCAATTAAGAGACTGTTTTAATCCCATTTGATCTTTGAAATGACCAGTTCAGCAAAAGCAAGAGCTTCTTGAAAGGCCTTCTGCCTTACTGTACAGAAAGCTGACAGCTACTTCCCTTTCCAGAAACTTCAAAACAAGCTATAAAACTCACTTTAAAGAAATAAGCTGTTGTATGTACCAGTTTTCCCATGCAAGAAACAAGGATATTGCTCATACATAAAGGAAGCAGTGGGACTAGGCGCATGGACCGACCTCCTCTGTCAGGACTCTGAAAGAATTCAGTACTTCCTGCCTGAAATTGCATTTCTTTCGCAGAAGGTGCAGAAGAAAAGCATGAAGATGTTGTAAGAGTCACAAGGGAATGAAAGCATAGCATGAAACAATGCCTTGCCTTTGCACATCGAAGGCAGACATTGAGTCGAATGGGAAACCAAACAGAACCAGGGAACCCCCCAAAGCTTGGGTGCACAGAAGGCAAAGCTATCTCCAGCTCCCAAAGCTCAGGGGTGAGAAGCTATAGCTATACAGAAAAGACCCAGCCTGATAAAAGGGTTATATGAGTAGTGCCATTCTCTTCTAAAATACTGGTTTCATTTAGTGTGGGATGGATTGTATTCCTTCATCTACTTAATTAATAATTTACTTGTTAAACACACAGCTGAGTACAGTTATACTGAAAACAGTTAAATACACTAACTTTAAATGAATCTAGACTCCTTATTTTCACTATGTTAATAAAGTGGTGGAAACTATTACCCAAAGGAATTCCAGATGAATTTGCAATCCCTTGGAGCTCTTCATTGAAAGGATAAGGAAGTGTATCTGTCAGATGAGACTGAAAGGAAGAGTATTGCATGTTGACTGTGTAAGTTCATGCTATTTTGCTACTTGAAAGAAACCTTTCCCCAGTAGGTAACTCCTGAGCACTGTAAAACTGAGTATTTAATTCTTCTGCAGTTTGCAGAACTTCAGGATGTTTGTAGAGTACTTGAAAGAAAAGTACATATGGAAAGTAAACACAGTTAATGAAAATATTGACATATGAGCAATAGAGATTATCACAATATCTAATTGTTAGCAGCAATAGACAGAGTAGCATTAAGCAGGACTCTTAACATTAAAACAGCTCAACTGGAACTGATCATGAGGTTGTCAGAATTTAAGAGAATCTCTAAAGTCATGACATAAGTACATGTCATGTGCTAGCTTTGTGTCAACCCCTGGCAGGCACAATGGGATACTGCAGCAAACCAAATGAAGCACGGCCTGCACAATCTAAGGCTGCTGCAAAGAGAGATGGAAACAGATGTGACCTTGCACCATCTCCAGCTCTGCACTGTTTTCTACAGTAACAATCCTGTGCCAAAGCCTATTTTAACCAGTCCTGACTTCTTTCAAACCTGGCCAAAGTTGTCTTTGTAATCAGAAATTTTTTATAGTTTTCAAAATCTGCTTTTATTCTACTATTTAAAAGGAGCTGAACACGGCAAACAGAATTCCAGTAAAGTATTTTGTTACAGTGAACAAGAAAATAGCAGATACGTCCAACATGACTAATCTAAATTTGAAAAGTTCTCAGAGGAGATGTATGTTGGGTTTGGTAGTCATAGGGTTAACTTAACTCTTCAAAATAACATTTCTGTTCTAGATAATCTAAGAAGAATTGTTACATGTAAAGTTTGTAACTGGCAAATTTAGTAGCATTTTACTTCTGGTAGTCAGAGCATACAGTCATAAAATAATTCAACTGGAAATACTCACTATTTTGTGATCCACTATATCAACGATTTTGCCACTAGGGAAGAAGGTGTTTGCTATATCCTTAATGTTCTGGATTACGGCCTTCAACTAAAAAGAACAAGGGCTTTTATTGAATAGAAGATCTCAAGCACAAGAATTGATAGAATATTGACAAAACTCTTTCACATACTTTTGAAAATAACATTTTACTGAAAAAATGAATTAACGAAAGAGCCAAACGTGGCAATGTTGCTGAGAAAAAAACACCCCCAACTGCCCACTTAAGAGTCAAGGCCGAAGTCAGCAGTGATAAGGAAAAAGCCCTAGACTTTTTGGAGAAATTAAGCATTACTGAATTGAATTTTCAGTAGAACAGCTGTTCTATGTAACCTGAAACAGACTTGATGATTTCAATAGGTTTTTCATCCTGTGCAAACCCCATCTCTGCAACCAACACCCCTAAAAAGTGAGAGATATTCTTCAGTTTCCTCCCTCTGCCATTTCTTCATCTCATCTTATTTTAATAGAAGTGTGGATGCATGAAGGACGAGGGATGCTGCTTCGGTTTCAATTCTGTCTACTGAGGCTGTTGCTTTGGTCTACTCCTCTCCCTGTTCCCTCCCCATACTGTATTACTTCATGAGTAAAGAGCTTTTATAAATAAAAGCCTGCTTTATACCACACTGCTTCTATGCCTCTGCGTTCCAGCCATCACTGCCCCTTATTCCTGATGCTGCTAGTTCAAGTGTTGAACAGTCAGGCAATTATTTTATTCTATAATCATATTAAAAATGTGAATTAGATCTATTAAACCTTTAAGAGCATTTCAGCAAAGGTATTTCTTCCAAGCCATTTCCAAAATAGAAAGGCACATGCTAGTTTTATATATGCTAAGCTTAAATGCAAACTCTGCTTTTCCTACCTCTGTCTTTTTGGCACGTATCAACTCATCCCATCTTTTGCTGGGAGGCAAATCAAGATTTATGATGTATGTGGGTACATTCCCTTTGAACCTAAATGAAAAGTAAAAGTGCAAATTTAAAGGCTTTGAAAATGCTTTTGACAAAGTAAGTGCTTTTCACTTGTGACTGTAAACAGAACTGTCTGTAAGGTGAACAAGTCACAACAAAACTTGAGCTACTGATGCTTGTAAATCAGTAAGTTATTAAACAAGTCCAATATCAGATTACTTACGTTGGTCCTGAAGGAGGGTACATTTTACTTCTGCAGTCTTCTCCATACTGTGAAGACAGTAAAAGATTACTGTTGAGATTTTTTATTTATTTATTTTTTTAAACACCACTATTCCAGCAGTTGTGATCTGGACCTTTAGGCCAAATGAGTTCACGACAGTTTGATAATAAAGGAAGGGAAAGTCTTGGAACTTGAGAATAAAAGAGGTAGTGGACAAGCAACTACTTCCCTGTGCTATCTGACAGCACTTCAGATAGCTTGTCTGAGGTACTCCAAGGCAAGCACAAGTTTATGATAAATACACAAACCCATTTTTACTCTGTGACTCAAACACATGACTGGCATATGACTAAGAGCACCTGAACAGCATTTTCTACAGAAAACCTCGAGAACCTCAAGCCTCAGTATGGGCCAGAACAGTTTGTTCTGCCTAATTTCTAATTTCACTTTACAGTGCCATTCATAAACATGTTCAGTGTTAAGCTTCATTTTGTAGCTGGGACTGAGAAAGCACACACAACCATGGGCAAATTACTCAGCCACAGGAATGAGCTATAAAGCCTTTTGGTTTTTTTTTCAGATGTACTTTGGGAAAGTACTCTTAAAGCAGTGCTAAGTATTATTAGAGCCACATTTCAGAACGACAGCTAAGAGCTAGTTACCCTCATCCCCCAACATATGGCTAGTTAAAAATTAGTTTGAGGATTAGATTTAGGTGTACTCCAAGCAAACGCAGGGGTTACATAAAATACACATATACCTATATACACATAAGTATGTATGTGCCATAAGTATTGCTGCACATTCTACTCATGAAATACGAATGCAGATTAGTAGCACTTGTGCTTCAAACCAGCACGGGACGTGGCCCCCAGGCACAGCTCGGAGCTTGAGAATGCAGTACAGCCTCTCTCTAAGGAAACACACTTATACCATTCTGTACATCCATGCAGTGAGACAGATCAGAAATACCAACGTACAGATATCCTTCCCATACTTCCCACCCCACCACTGATTTCCAATTCCCGCTTGGCTGTAGTAGTTAAATGACCAATGTGTCCATTTAACACATCCCAGCCAATAACATCAGAGGCAGGATCTCTAGCAGCGATGAACCTGTGATAGATAAGCTAACTAAAGTCCATGCTGTTCTTGGGCTAATCACATTACTGGCTTTTAATGCCATGATCTAGAAAACATAATGCCTTACACAGTGCCACAGACTTTAAACGCTGCCATAATTTCTTACAGTGGGAGACGGGAATTTTGAAATCCTATTCTTTTTTTCTGCATTATCAGTCTTCTTTCCATGGACTTTCCAGTGGCTGGGAGAAAGCACAAGATGAAGGCTGGTGTTCCCTCACATGACACAAGTGTATAGAAGCTACATGCTTCCCGGATTTCAGTGCAGCGCTGCTACAACCTTTGCACAGCTGGAACAGAAGGCTGGACATGGGAGGGCATTGCATTTTCAAAACAAGGAAGTTTCAAAACAAGGAGGGGAGATGGAAATAGCAGATGACTAATTGAGCAACAGAAGTCAGAGGCTTCGTGCAAAGGCCAGCAAATACTTAACAGCATTAATGCAACTGTCTTGTGAAATTTTCCATCCTGTGATACTAAAATAATTAGAAAAAATGACTGCACAGATTTGGACCTGAAAAAATTTGCTTCTTGAAAGGCAATAACCACAACAAAATGAATTCAAAACGGTCCCTTTCACATTTGGAATACAGGTAATTTTCAGTAGAGAGGACCAGGCACAAATACTGCAGGCTGGACTGGTGCAAGGTTAGCGAGAACACATGGTCATGTAACATGCAGTGATCAACTGCACACCAACAGGTTTAGGTTAACTCACATATTTAATTTACTTCAGCTTGGGAGTCCTGCATCCTGGAAAGGCTACTGACAGTTTTGTCAGTTTGTATGTAACACTGCTGGATCCTCCTACCCATACAAGTTCAGTTACCTGTCGGTATAGTCTGTGTATATACTGGGCAAACTGTGATGCCCAAGCAGACTGATTTCAGACTACTTTATATTCTGGGTACTAAATGTTACGTGATTCCCATCTCTCTCCCATGCGACTTTAATCTTGTATGTGAAGCTATTTTTGTTCTCCCAGTCCTTTGCAACCTAAGCCACAAAAGAGGAAACAAGGAATGAGGTGAGGGAATGGACAAAGGAAGAGCTAATGAGAGACACAGAGAACAGATAAAGTATCCTCTCCTTATAGCTGAACAATTTTAGACTCTTTACTATGAATAAAGCAAGCTTAACAGTCCCCAAAAAAGTCTATATACCTTCCAGGCCTGTTAGCTCTGCCTGATACACTTGACGAAAGCCAGGATTATTGGCAGCTTATTTAGAAAATCTATTATTTGCTGACAGATAAAAAGTAATTTAAAAGGATGTCAAAACAATCAGAAAACAAGAAAGGATTTTATTTCTTTTTTTGAACACATGTTCTGGCAATGGACAGAAAACTTTTTTCTGTTCTTTTTTTCCTGAAGATTAACTGCAAACTATTTTGACAAAGTTAAAAAAACAGAGAGTCAGCTTTTTCCGAGTTTCCCACTCTGAAAGGTCCATATCAGAGCCAAACACTCATGAACGAGTGCACAATTTTCCTACTTCTTCTGAAAGATGGAACACTCAGGCTGTCCCTCTACCTTCTCTAAATCACAGCACAAAACTCAGTAACTAGCTATTAAATCAGCTGAAAACTCACAGCTATTTGTTGCTTGAGGGATTCTTTACACAACCAGAAAAACCACCAGGCACTTTCTATGACCAGGCTGAAATAAGCAGCCATAAAGTCACTGCTGTGTCAATGAGATCATCTTTTCTGCAGAGTCTTGACACTGCAAGAGCAGCAATAAACACTGCCTGAGAGAAGCACAAGCAGCCCTGCAGCACCAAGGAGGGGACCACCTCTAGCCACAGGCTTTGTAAACCAGAGATGGTCTTGCAGGCAAAGCCAGCAGAAGCTCCCTCACACCAAGAGGTTACTGTGAAATTGCTTTACAAACACGCACCAAACCCTTCCAGAGAAATACATTCGTGAATGGTGATTAAATGATCTCTGTCCCTGTTTTACTTTTTATTTTTTTAAATCAGCTTTCATGAGGAGACTGTATATCCTGATTATCTGATGTACAGCTGACTACAGAATCTCTATGTACACAATGACGTACATAAACAGATGTTTTACAGCACAATACCAAAACACTAACAGGAAGAATGCAGTGGGGGGAAAAGACAACATGGGAAAAGACAAGATCAAAATAATAATAATGAAAAGGGAAATAATACAAAGTTGTTTTGTTATAATCTATTCTATGAAAAAAAAAAAGTAGAGCAGAACAGGAACTGAGTAGCCAACAAACTATCAAGGTAAATTGCTACCTGGGAAAAACAAATAAATCAATTACTAACAGTTATTATTCACCACAATAAAGAAAATTAATGTGTGGTTTAATGACTGCTGAGTAAATACTTCAAAAACTAGCCTGACTGCTTTCATATAAATAGGCTGAATGTAGCTCGTCCAGTCTAAACGATGCTCTAAGCCTTTGTTTATTACCCTCAAAAATGTTTTTGATATAGATCAATTCCAGTATCCTTGTTAATATTCAGTGTTTCTTGTCTTCATATTTTAAAATAGGTATGTTTATTCTATGCAATGCTGTTCCATAGTTACAGGAGGTGGCATTCAGTCCCTTTTAGACAAAACAACTTGTTCTATTCTGCATCTTCTGGTCTGTGAACTTTTTTTCTCAGCTCCTCTCCCTTTAAAGGGCAGTGCCAGCCCTGCGCCGTGCTGCAGCAGTCCGGAAGATGTTCATTTTTCTGAAGATGGGAGTCCTCTTGCAGCACTGATGAAATGGGAACTGAGCCAATTTTAATCGCATTTTAAACGACATTCAGTATGGCTGAGGAGGCCTAACCAAATCTAAAGGG
>JAOWBP010000001.1:27028372-27099895 GCA_028571105.1 Tragopan temminckii | reverse complement strand
GGAGGCCTAACCAAATCTAAAGGGAATGGAAGTCTGCACAAGTCTGCCCAAACCCAAACCAAAGTGCCTGACAGCAGCACAACCTGCAACCTGGACACCCAGCGGGTATCGTATCAGTGCAAAGCTTCACCAAGAGCAACCAAACGCAAACCCAACTGCAGCCAGCAGGAACTCACTGCCGGTTGCCCTTTTCCTCCTCACAGAGGACAATAAGGGATAGGAAGCCGAGGAGAGGAAAGCACGCTGTAGTTCTTCAGGAACAAAAGCCACAATATGGAACCAGAACGGCCCTGCTTGCATGCTAAGGAGGTGGAGGACAGCCCGCTCTAAACAAGGAAAGCTGACTTATGGCAACGCTTAAATACTTCTGAAATTATTATTTAAAAGAAAAGCACCCCACGCCTGCCTGCTTGATGGAACGACCAGAAAGGCAGCAAATGGACCGAAAGGCGCACACGCTTCCAGCAAGTCCTCCTTATCTTTCAGTTTGAAAGTCACGGTTGTACAGTAGTACATACGAGACGCGGTCGTACAAAACGCGCTGCAGCAGTAAATAAAGCCAAGGCTGTTTGCCACAAGAGCCGCTTAAAGCCCATAAAAACGAGAGGCCCAGCGCAGGTGCCGCCGTCCCGGGCGCTGCGGCTCCCGTTCCCGAGCCCTCGTGCCGCGGAGCCCCGTTCGCCCCGCCGGGCTCGGCACAGCCCCACCCGCCCCGTCGGACTCACCGGGTCCGGCGCCACGACGAGCAGCACCAGGACCATCAGCACGGCGGGCGGCAGCAGCGCCCGGCCCCTGCCCGGCCCCCGCCCGGCCCCGCGTCCGCTGGGTGTCTCGGCCGCGTGTCACGCTCCTCACCTCGGCTCTGCCAGAACGAGTCGTGCCCGTCCGCCCCTCCGTCCCACCCCTCTGTCCTCCTCAGCGGGACACGGAGCGCCGAGAGTTTCGAGTCATGTGGCTGTTTGCACTCGATGGCTGTTCCACACAAAGGTTACGGCAAGGCGCGCCAAGCTTATGTCAAGAAAAAATGACAGCGATCTTTGTGTGCAAAACGGGAGAACTTCACCTTCTCGAACAGCAAATCTGGCCATGAGGAATGAGTTCTCGATTAAAGTCGTGGCTCTCTCTCCCTTTTCCCTACCTCCACACTTCCCAGAAAAATTCAGGAGCTGTTTTGTATACATGCCATGAACATACTTATAAGAACAACCATTAAATTATCCCAAAATTCTGTCCTTGAGGCTAAAATCCTATGGGGAAAATGATGAAACATAACCACATAATTACATAATTAAACTCTTTGTCATAAATGCCTATTCTCACAGGTAACATTGCATGTCATGTGCAACATTTTAAGTAATCTGAAAAAGAAGTAGTTACAGTTGTTGACATCATGTTGCAAAATATGTACAAAAAGTAAATGTGAATACCATGTGATTTTTATTTATTATTTTTATAACTTCATGCATATTGTTTGGTACAAGTTTTACGAACGGGACCTTCACAGGCATTTTAAGAACTGGGGATAGATCTTTATGGATATGAAGAGAGAAGTTGGGTTTTAGTTGAGAATATTCAATTTGCTGAGCTGCTGTTGAGCAATAGAGGGTCTTGATAGGCTCGTCTATCTTCTGCTAACAGTATTTTTATCCCTTAGCTGGCATCAGCCAAAATGAACAATGGTCTTTTGAAAATACTCTGGAAAGGAGCAGGACACCCCAGAAAAGGGTGTAGTGGTAATATCTACTATGCATCAAAGAACTCAGGCACAGAGGACTGCCATCTTGAAGCATAGATGCATAGAAATCAGATTTCTTTGTTACCACTACTTATTTGCTCTAATTGATTTTATGTGAGATTTTTTTTCTGCTTAGAATTTATATTAAATAAGAAGACAGACTCAGCAGTGTAACAGCTTATCTTATAATTCCTTCTTTCTCTAAGATATTATTGTTAAAATATTTCTATCATCAGTTTCCACTGGAAGTTCTTTAGCTTCAGAAGGAAGGAGTAATTTATCATGTGCTTGTAAAGCAGCCAGCTTGCTCCTGTCCCTGGGCAGATCCAGGCACAACAGTTGTTTAAGGAGCAGTAAGTAGTTCACTGAGTAACACAGAAAGTGCTTTCGTTTCTGAAACAAACAATTTGGAGCCATTTTTGTGGCATCACATAAGCTCAGTAGTAATTGAGTTTCTTGCCTAGGTCCGGAGTCATTTTTGGGAGTAAACATCCACAGTGACTGCCAGTGCAGCTCATGAAACTCGCAGCTGTATAAATGCAGGTAGCGGTGTCAGTCATCTCTTGTGCAAGTGTATGATGGAGGTTGTGCCCAGAATACCCACGATCACAGGGTCTGTTCTGGCATCAGGTCACACTACAGACTTTGAAAGACAAAAAAAAAAAAAAAAAAAAAAAAAAAAAAAACCACTTGAGAGAGGCCCACTACACCAAGCAGTGACTCCTGGGTGTACAAGCAAAGGGGACTTTGGTACAAATGCCATGCTCAAACTCCTGATCGCTTTCAGGCAGGCCCACAACTACAAGACCACAGGTGTTTACATTAGGATCTTCTGGGCTGCTATTGCTGAAATACAAATTTTAAACTTGGTATTGTGTTAGTGGTAAGCTGTCTTCTCTATTGAAACACCTTGTGAGCCCTGAAGAAAATTGTAGGCCATGGAGGACCTCATATAGTATGTGTAAAATGCAGAAAAACATGGGTACATTATCTTTTTCAGTGAAGTATCCACAGTTCACATACAGCTTTGCAGAATGTCAAAAAAAAGTGGTTTTCAAATGGAGCTGAAACAGGAAATGTATGAAAATAAATTGTGATGTTTTTTTTCACTTTATAGTTCTATTTGCTCTAGTTTGTCTTAATTTTTATGAACACATAGTTGTATAAATATGAGTATAGGTTTTCTTTATGTATAAATGTATGCAATATGTATTTTGGACAATAAATTTTTACACAGTGATATGTGTTAAATCACAGATTGTATTTGCTGTACTGGAAGTTGTGCCCAGAATATCCATGATCACAGGGTCTGTTCTGGCATCAGGTCACACTACAGGCTTTGAAAGACAAAAAAAAAAAAAAAAAAAAAGAACAACAACAACAACAACAACAACAACAAAAGCACTTGAGAGAGGCTCACTACATCAAGCAGTGACTCCTGGGTATACAAGCAAAGGGGAGTTTGGTACATACATACTACTATGTAGTATGATATATAATACAGTGAAAATGTATTCTGTGTATATATAATAAGTATTTATACATTGACATGTCTATATAGAAATAGTGGACAACATTAGAATATTTACTGTTACATAACACTACACATATTCCATACACATGTATGTGCCCCAAGCAGTTTCTATGCCTCTTTTCAGAGCAGCCTCTCTAGGAAAGGTCCGTGCATCTTAATTGACCTATTGTTGCTGTACGCTTCATCACATTTCTCTAGTCTGAGGCAGAGACTGAACACAAGCTAACTGCAATTAAAGCAGTGTGCGATTCTGGCCCACAGCCTGCACAAGTTTGGATACAGCTCAGTGTCCTGCTTAACGTGACAGAAAGCTGCAGTTTGCCCTTAGACTAAAAATTGAAGTATGATTTTTTTATTTTTTTTATTTTTTAGCTCCTAATTTCACTGATACTACGTTTTTAAAGCAAGTGCCCTCTTCTGAGTGCTACAGAAGGAGGGCTCTGAAGTGAGTAAGGTCCCTGATGTACATAAAAAAAGCCCTGTCATTGTCCTACACCCTTCCAGTCTCTGAGAACCTTCAGTGTAGGCAGCCATTATTCAAAGTAAGAATGTTCACAACCACAGTCTAAGGGTAAGAATTAAAAATGTATTAGTGTTAGCGATTAATAATTCACATGTGAATTTCAAGAAGCTAGCAAAGGTTCCAAGCAGTGTGTACACGTGTATGTGTTTGTCTATGTGTGGAGGGTGATGCTGTCTGTGTATGTTTCAGTGATCTATTTGAAAAAATTAAGTAAACTTACCTACATACGGTATATGTGAAAAGAAGTTACACATTTGGTTATTCATTCCACATCCATTTGACAGTGAGATAGACTTTGGGAGACTGCATCTTATGTACTCTCCTCTCTGGATTCATAACAACTTGAGGTCCTTTTAGTGATTTTATTGAAATTTGTTTTTAAGAAATATTTTTCTCTGGAGAAAGAAAAAAAATGCTGCTGATATTGAATACCTGATAATAATCATTTGGGTAAGTCTTCTACTGGATTAGCCTATTTGCCCCCATTACCACTTGTCCTGCAGTTTCATTTGAAAGCAAAATTTTAGTTTTCTCTGCTACCTCACCAGTTATGTCTTCTAATCATGGTCCGGACCTAAAGGGTCTTGGTGTCACTGTTCTATAGTGTTCGTATGATTACATGATGATTACATGCTTTTTCTAGACTGATTTTTGTTCCATGCACACACTGTTCAAACTGCTCTCATATATAGGCAAGCTGGCATGGTGCTTGTGCTCATTTCCAGCAAATACTCGGCGTTGTCATTAAAACCGTATTGGTAATTCACCTCAGCCACCTTCTGTAAGCTTTGTATTAACCACTAGTCATTGTCAGCCTGTGTCCCATTGCATCCTCACTCATGAACCCAGAAAGCCCATCCACTAACATAAAATTTTAATCCTAGTTTTGCTATGTGAATCCTAGTTTTGCTATGTGAATCCTAGTTTTGCTATGCTATTGTGAAACAGATAGATGCACTTCATTTTGTGTATGTGTGTGTGTGTGATAAAATTCATATCAATATGACTAAAATTTGATATTGCAGAATTCTAATGATAAAATATAGCCAAAGGACATCTTTCTGCTGAGATCAGTTTTCGTTATAAGCATCAAAGACATCTATTCAAGGCCCAATAAAATTCTTTTCTTTTACAGCTCCTGGGGATAGAGAACACAGCACATTGTAACAACAGCAATAGACTCAGCTGTGAGAGATCTTTATCAGGCATCACAAAGAATTTGAGGCAGCTGGCAGTTATCAGCTGAAACAGGTAGTCAGTAGAAGTATAGAAGATAAATAGATAATAGAAAAGCAATCTGGAAACCTGGGAGAGATAATAAACCACTCTTCTAGAGGGGAGGTAACAACTTAGGTAGGTCACTGATGAACTCAACTCCCAGATCACTACTGTGTGTAATACTGCTGAAAATACAGCTGCAGTTTACTGCTCATGCTTGTCAGGTCTCTAGTAGTGTTCAAAATGTTGTTGGAAACACAGTTTGACATATTCAGTTACATAAATCACTATCACAGGGAAGTGAAGAAGGCTCCAACAGCTGAAAAAAGCTGACCGCAATCCTAGGGGCACCATGACCCTCTGTTAAATTACAGTTGCTAGACTAGGAAGCTACTTATTCTACTTGCTGTTGTCTATACTGCCAGTGCAATCATTACGTAATGTTCTTGTTATGTCGATCATAGTCTTCTGTGGAGCATATTATTTCTTTTTTTGTAATTTCTTGTTATCTGGAAATACCTGAACAATTATGCTTATCCTAATACAAGCACAGAGAAGAGAGAGAAAAGAAGAGAATCATAGAATCACCAAGGTTGGAAAACACTTCAAAGATCACCCAGTCCAACCATCCACCTATCACCAATATTTACCCAATAACCACGTCTCTCAGTGCAACGTTTAAATGATTCTTGAACACCTTCAGGGACAGAAACTTCACTCCCTGGAACAGCTCCCTGGACAGCTCTTTCCAGTGCCTGACTACTCTTTCAGAGAGGACACTTTTACTAATATCCAATCTGACACAACTTGAGGCCATCCCATCTAGTCCTATCACTAGTGGAACCTCATCACAACCTCCGTTTAGGTAGTTGTAGAGAGTGATAAGGTCACCCCTGAGCCTCCTCTTCTCCAGACCGAACAATCCCAGATCCCTCAACTGCTTCTGATAAGACTTGTGCTCCAGATCTCTCATAACTTTGTTGTCCTTCTCTGGTCATGCTCCAGAGCCTCAATGTCTTTCTTGTAGTAGGAGGCCCAAAACTGAACACAGCACTCGAAGTGCTGAGTACAGAGGAAATATGATACTTTTAGTAGACATTTATTAAAACAGACAAAACATCTTTCGCTGCAAATCACTCTTACAGTTCCCAAGTTCTTACTTGTGAAGAAGTGAAATCTTGCATGAACACACAAGGAAAATGATACCATTTGATAACTCTTCTTACTGTTTTCTGTGATTCTGTAGAACAACAGAGAGAGATAACATCAGGATATATTGATTTGCCGAAGAAGCCACAGAAGAGAAATATTTTAAGGACATCTTTCTACCAAATAAATACTGAAGTTACTCAACTGACATCTTTCTTGGTGATTTCTTGACATCTTTCATGTGATTTTATGATTCTATGATTTCTTGAGTTAATTAACTCATTCAGGTGGATCATATACGGTAGATGGTGTCAATGGATCAGAACAAAAAAAAAAAAAGGGGTGGGAGGGAGAAGGGAAAGAGAGAATATTCGCTCAGTTTGCTTAGAAAAATGCTTAAATAAAACTTGTTTGTACTACAGAAACTAGAAATCATTCTGTGCATTTACATTGAAAGACCAAAAAACAAGTCAAATTCATCAAATATTTCTAGAGTGCTAGCTACCAATATTAAAGTAAGTTCTAACTTTCTTTAGGAAAGCAACATACTTTCACAATTCATTAACAAAATTTAAATGTGCTGATTATGTAAATAATGTGTGGCTTTCTTAAAAACTAACCAAATTATATGTTTTTTAGTGCACTGTTTTAATGTGTTCTTCTGCTGAATGAATTAATTGTATGCTTCTGTAAATTTCAGCTCTACGTAGTGATTGCTTAGAATACTTTGTCATTTTTTTTATCTTACTCAATGGCTGCTTAAAAAAAATAATGTAAATGAAATAATAGAAGGATGAACTTTAAAAACTTACAAGTCTAATGTTTCAGTCTTTTTCTGTGCTATGATCCAGATTGAAAAGGAAGAATTGCCTTTTTTTTTTTTTTTTTGACAGGCTATGCAGCTCTCTGAGGTGGAGGCATCTCTGTAGGAGATATAAACAGAGGAAAATCTTAGAGTCTCTTTCTGCTCACATTTCCTAATTGTGCATTAAAAAAAGGGCATCCTTCATTACCTTGTGGTGATCAAAAGTGAATTCAGTGCTCTGAAGATGAAGAGATGAAGATGCCTATTCTGCATAGGTACATGAACTAACTGTTCAAACAAACACCGTGGTGTAGTGTACCCAAAGACACTTGCTGTCCTGACAGTGGAAAATGAAAGGCATCCCACTTAGGTATTCTTTATTTCCTCTTTGGGACATTTAACCCACTGACTGTGTGATGGCTGGGATATCTAAAGTAAGAAGTCTGAATCATCCTGTCAGGTAGATGTTTTAGCACTGGCAGTTACAACAGTCTGAATATTACCCTGAATAATATCAATAGGTTGGTCTGTAGAAACATAACACTTTTCCCAAGCTAACGTGAAAAATCAGAACCTATTGACTATGCAATTAATTTTCCATACTTTCCTTCATTGTGTTGAAAGCATTGGACTATATGTTCAGAAACATGCATGAAGGGCTTTTAGTTATTGTCTTTATGTCTTGGTAAAATTAAGCTTTGTTTTGCAGCTCTCCTCTGGGATAGTAGCATTTTACCAGAGTGTGTAAAACCTAACAGTAAATATTGTGTTTTGATGAGTGTTTTTGCATGGTTCAGAAATAAAACTCAACATATCTTGTATTTTATTCTTTACTGATTACATCAAAAATACTGTCTCCAGGTAGTTTCTGTCATTCCTGTGTAGAGCTACAGTAGACAATCCTGTATAAGAGCTTATAATTTATAGAAATTTATTTTTCCTATGGGTCATGAGACTGAGATATTTTCTGTTATCTTGGGGATTGTATTGCTATGTCACAAAATCAGTAATAAATTTTTTTCATATTACCATTTTACTGTCAGTCCTTTTCTCATTGCCAGTAATACACATCTTGGGATACGAAATTATGATATCTTGCAGTAGCCACTTCCCATCAAACAACGTGAATTCTTCAGCAGTTTTTAATGGTGTAGGGAGAGACTCCAGTGAAGATTAAGACATCTCTAGGCATCCGTATGGAAGTGCTCTAGTGTAAGCTGTATGTACAAACTTCTGTTCTAGACAATAGAGTTAATAAAATCCACAGAGCCTAGTCAGAACCTCATCAGCTAATGAACTGCCTTGTATGTATTTCAGAGTGGTCTGGGATTTGTGCTAACTGAACACACAGAAAAAATATGACATCTTATAAGATAGGCTGCTTATTTTGTATCTCACATGTTTAACATTTTACATATTTTGCTTCTTGATGCTTCCAGAAATTGGAAAAGATGTTGCACTGTAATCATTAAATTTCTGAGAAAAGCAATAAAAATATCTCTCTTATTTTTTTCTTTCTCTGAGTTAAGTTGGGATTTCATGAAATCATCTTTTTTTTTTTTTTTTTTTTTTTTTTTTTTGTCATTTGCTGTAGTTTGTGCAAATTGCATGACAGAATACTGTAAACTGAGTACGCCATATAAAGGCAGTCTTTGGTAAACATCAACATGCTTGTATCATTGTCTATCAGTGTAATGTCATCAGCTCTTCATTTTGGGGGGCTGTTTACATTAGGGTACATTAAGATATTAACAGGATTATTTGAGTTGTTAGTATGTGATACTGAAAGACTGCATTTATTGATGCAGAAATTGCTCTGAATTTTGTGTCTGACTGCCTTTCTTACCTGTTCCGTGTGAATAAAATACTTTCTTGTAAACAGAGACTTTATTTTCCTTGTTAGTGATTGTATATATCAGGGGAAGGGAAATTATTTTTCTCTTAGTCTAAAGATTTTTACTTTGTATAGCACCTCCAACTCATTTTCTTCAGAATGTCAGACTGATCTGAAGGATCAGCAGCTAATACACCATAGAGCAGGTTTGAATCCAACCATCAAATAAAAATGGAAAGCAATTGCAAAGGACACAATCCAATTTATCGTAGGACTAAGGTTACATAGGGTAGCTACTGACCCAGGACAGCTATAGAGACATACCCTAGACAGCTGCAGAGCAGTGGCAGCCAGCCAGTGTTCCTGAACAGATGAAGATGAAGCCAAAAGGAGGAGGATTTAAATCTCAGACATTAGCTGCTCTAATATAGAACAAACAAGCCTTGTAGGAACTTTACATACTCTGATCAGAATTACAACAGCTAGTTGGAAGCAAAGTCCTTGGATGCTCTTGTTCAACTTTTAAAATAACCAAAGTATTAAAAAATATTACCTTTTGGGACATATTTAGATCTGAAAATATTTTATGCTAGGTATATAATAAACAATCTTCAATCATCAATATTTTACGTACTGAGTCATTAAAAAAGGACATGATTTCACACACACATCTCAGTTATGCAAAGATGATCCAAGCTATTCTTTTTTAGGCTAGAAATTAAGATCTTTGAGCCTAGAGATATTATTTTTAATTTCAAAATTAGCCCATTCTTCATGATGGCACACTATATTTTGCATACTTCAATTGTTCTTTGAACAAAACAGCACATGAAAACTCAGTTTCTCTCATTCTATTTGAAGATATGATCTACAAGCTATACCCAACTCCTGAAGGCTTGAAAAGGCTACACTGCTTATCTTATTTATAAAGCATATTAATGAAAGTACTTGCAGAACCTAACACAAAAGCTTTCTGAGAAATAGGCAATTAAATAGCTCAAACTAAGTAGTGCAGTAGAAAAAGACCTCTTCTTGAAGTGTATAGTTTTTTGCGACCCTGCCCGGAGTTCTCTGTAGGACGTACTCTGTAGTTTATATTAGTCATGGATATTCAGGACTCTTGTAAGTCTTTTCAATTTTCCGTTATGAAAATATGCTATGGAACTCTTGTATCAGATATGAAACAGACACGTACGCTTTTTTTTTTTTTTTTTTTTAGTGTGTATTAATGTAAATAGAACTATTTCTCATTTCTCATTCAGATTTAAATTTTGTATTATACACTACGTGCTTTTTTTCTCCTATCAAATTCAAAAAGCCTTTCCTGATAAGGGCATCCTTTCTCAAAGTACTTCTTAAAATAGAATAGCTTGATTCTGTGGATAGTACTTTGACATTGATGAAAACCAGGGAGAGACAAACAAATTCTAACAAGTCTGGAAGTGGTGCCTGTGTACTTCAGAACTAGTTCGACTCATTAGTAGATTAATAGGATGCACAGAGAGCTGAATCTTTGAAAGAAGTCAGTGAATTAAGCTCAGACTATTACCCTGTAGCTCCCATTAGCCTGCACATTAGCTAGATAGATCTACAGATATTTCTGTCCCATACAAATCACTGGAACAATAGATATAGGCTTTCTATAAAATTGGCATGGCCATAAAATGGAATGTAGGAACATTTTACAATTACTGCAGTTAACATGGCCAAAGGTTTTGAATACAGCTTTGTCAGGATTTTTATTCTCAAGGGCCTACCTATTCACAGCCCTGAGGCAGCTGAACAGCATAGACGTTAGTTATCTAATATGGATATTTTTTCTCAGTAATAATTCACGAAACCTTTTAACAACTTTCATGTAAAAATGTATTTTGATATACCTCATAGAAAATATACTTGATCTTGCCCAAAGGCAAAAGAATGCATAAGATGACCTGTCATCTGTGATTGCAAGCCACTGCTGCAATCCTTTATCTATGAAGCATGGATCAGTTGCAGTGACAGATACAGTGAGATACTGCAGTCCCCTCCAAATGGCTTGTAGGAAGGTCACACAAATGGTAAGCAGGACCCCAAACTACACATTAAAAGATTCAATTGCAGAGGGATACACTTACCAGGTATGTTTTGGATGTTAGTTATTTTATTTGAGATTAATAAGAGAACTTTTGTAATGTTACAGCTACATCTGAGCTAATATTCTAGGATATCCTTATTGTGAGTGGTAGAAACAAGTACCTCAAGGACACAGTTACTTTCACTGGAAAGGTCTAAATGACTGAGTTGAGTGTAAGAGGTTATTTGTGTTCTGGAACAGCCCATTTGTTTCCACTGACTCAAAGACGGCCCAAAGTGTTTGTACAGATATGAACATTTGCAGTTTAAATATTTAAAGTTAAGTGCAATGGCTTCCATCCTAACTTTTCCCTTCTTTGCGTATTACCATCGTTTTTCAGAGAAAATTTGATCAGTGCACTCATAACAGATTTATCATACCACTATTTTTTGACTGATCAATAGTTTGTTTGATCCACTCCATTTATCCTGTAGTGCAACAACTTACCACAAGCCTCCGATTTTTGCTGATAGTTCTGCACTAAGTAAGTGTGTCAGTTAAGCTGAAGAAAATAAAAACAAACAAACAAAAAAAAACCCATTGGTGATAACTTATGAATTTCCATGTGAAAAGTTTTTTCTGCTTTAGTCTTCAACATTTGACAATGGCAAGGACTAAGGAGACGCATAGTATTGTCTTCCCTGATTTTTCTTTAGATGTCGTAATAAAAACTTAATCCTTTTACTACCTGCCTATCAACAAACGCCCTTAAAAATACTTTAAACTTTTCTTTGTCTCTTAACTATACTTTAACTGCAGGTTGCTACTTTTATCTTTTCTGTTTTGACTACTACTTGAGTCAGCTTTGAATAGAATAATTTGGCAGTAATCACCTATAGAATGGGAAAAACAGCAAAATTTTGCTGCACTTGTGTTTTGTATAAGGAACAATGAATCTACTCCTTTCAACTACATAAAACTCTGCAGAAGAAAGAATGCTTCATGCATTAACAAGTCCAAAGATATGGCTAGTGAACTCAGACCAGAAATGCAGCTACTGTAAACCAGCACATACTTGGCAGCTATTCTGTGATATTCATGAAGCAGATATTTTTCTCCCACAACATCTCTTTGCCAAGTGAATTCAGACTTAGAACAGGTAGAAATATTTGATGATCAGCTATATTCTTCTGTGAATTCTTGGTATTTTATTTGTTTGTTTGTTTGTTTTTCCTCCCATACATGAAAATTGTAGATTCTATTTCTTACAGCCTTCATCAGATACGTAAGTCTGATTGTTTTGTGAGGTAAACTAGCCTTAGATAATTTTTATACAAAAGGAAAATCTGTCTCATTGTTTTCAGTGATCAATTCTAACAGTTCTCATAATGAGAAAAGGAAATTTAGTATTCATTAAGACACAAAAACAAATAACTACCAGTCTTCTTCTATTGTTACTTATCATTTTAAATGGCCAAATACAATAAGGCATGGCTTTCAAAGGACAACAAAATGAACATATATTCGAGGGCTGCCCTGAAAGTAATGTGAAAGGCAGATGTTGGTGGTATGGCAGTAGAGGTTGAGCTTGCCCACTAATATCCCACTACTTCTTGTTGCCATGTGACAGCTGGCAGCAGAAGGGCAGTCTGACACAATGGCATCTGACATGGAAATGTGGACGAAACAAAGATGTTTTATTGTATTCCTCCATGTGGGAAAAAAATTGCACCCATTGCCATTCATTGGTGCTTCCTGAAAATTTATGGAGACCAAACAGTTAATGTGAGTACAGTGTGGTGATGGGTGGTGCATTTCAGCAGTGGCAACAGTGGCATTGACTCACCTGTACTGGTGCATGCTTTTATGAGTGTGGCACACAGGTTCTTGCTTATCACTGGAAAAAATGCAGAGCTAATGGTGGTGATGATCTTGAAAAATAATGTTTTGTAGCTGAGAATTTTCTCTATCAAATAGTGTTATTGTGCTTTCTGTATTTGTTTTAGCTTCCATGGAAATAAATAGGATGCATTACTTTCAGTGTGACCTACGTTAATGTATAATGAAGTCAATTCCCGTTTATTTCTCAATGAGAAATTTTAAAGGAAAGATGTAAAAATTATAGTAATTTGTATTCAGTATGCACAGTGAAACTGGTTTATTATTTATAAATGAACACTCATGTTCTATTACGTACATATGACTGTGTGATTGGTTTTGCTTCTTCAGAGAAGTGTGTTTGATTAGTTCTTTGGCATGCATTCATGTCAATCTTCTGAATGAAAGAGATGTGTTAGAGTGGCTAAGGTAATTAATAATAATAAAAATAACAATAATTCTAATGGGGAAAAAAATCTTTTTGGTGATACTGTAATGTTTTTTTTTGTGAACGAAGTCAGAAGTGCCCAGACTTACAAATTAGTGCCTTTCTAAATCTTAATAATGAAAGATCAATAGCGATTCTAAAATTGCTTGTGACAGAACTAAGTAATGACAGGGGAGTATGGTTTTCAATTTATTTTTGTGCATCAGCACATTTAGGTCAATGAAACTGATTATGCTTTAAGGCTGTGCAAAGAATTGATTTTTTTCAATTTGGTTTGTGAATTAAACAATATATTTTTTATTAATAATTATTTTGAGAAGACTGTGGGTTTTTTTGTTTGTTTGTTTGTTTGTTGTACCTGTTGCTTTTTTTTTTTTTTTTTTTTTTTTTTTTTTTTTTTTTTTTTTTTTTTTTACTTTCCAGAAGAATGGGGGAAAAAATCACTTTGTAGGAGATTAAAGTATTGTGTGGCCTTGCACAAAAAATTTTATTAGAATACAAGTAAGAAAAAGCAAAACAGAAGATAGATCAGGTTGAGAGAAACCTGCTGAGAAAGTCAAGTATTACTTTCAGCTGGAATATTAGAATGTTCACCTGTGCAGTGCAGCTTCAGTTTACTTTCCAGTTAATTTCAAAGGAATTAAATCTTAAACTCCTTTTATCATAATTGTGATTATAAATGGTTTTATATAGGGAATAACAATTCTTGCAGAAGTAGCTTAAGTCTCGTCTTCTCTCTTGTCTGTGTTACCCTCAGAATATCTATAGCCTTGAGAGAATTAATAATTTAAAATAGGTAAGAAACTGGTTCAGATTCTTGCCTTCAATCATAAGGAGAACAGATCTAAGTTCAGAAAGTACCGTAATAGGTGTGGAGCATGCTAAGGCTGAGAAATACAGGGATAAGACATCTGTATGTTTTGTGCAAGATATTATTACCGAGAACAATGAGAGCACTGCTTGAGAGTTTTGAGTTCAGGGAACCACAAATACACTTATAATCTCCTTCAGGACTGAGTTCCATATTGTCTGAAGATATTCTAAAATAAATACATTACTCTGATGGAATTTTGCTTTTGCTATGAGTTTTAAAATACATTGAATTTCAAGTTCCTTGCTTTAGATACCTGAAACAAATCGAGGTACTCAAATCTCAGGAGGCACACACACTCTAGTGACTTTTAACTCTGGAGATGACTTACTTGATTTTCCCTTTTCAGTCAAAACGTTTGTACTTTCACTACAAAATTACTTTGTCTTGAGCAGCATTACCTTCTCTGCATCTCAATTACATTGTGATTTAGAGATCTAAGATCTGCTTACAAAAGGATCCACTGTAGTAACTGTTTACCATGCTGTCTCATGAATTGGCAGAGCAGGGTTCAGCCTAACCAAGCCAGAACACGTTCCTTCAGAAACCATGGCCTAGAAAATAGATGTGATTATGGTGTTGTGAGCATTTGGCATGCTGTTTAGAATGTGGAATATTCCAATCAAAAGCAATAGGCATGGGATTTAATCATTACTAGATGATTTAGGGACATTAGATTAGTTTTGTGATTAAAATTAAAAATAACCAGCAAAACAACATGTATTATTCATTTATCTATGGAGTAGTTGCAAAACTAACGTATCTAGCTGGGTGCTCTGGGTCTCACTGTGAGCCCCAAACTAAGATATGGCCTCATGGTTAGGGCACTCCCTTGAGACATAGAAGATATGCTGTCAAGTTTCTTGGATTTGAAGGAATGTAATTCCTTAGGATATATTTACAAAACAGACTGCATTCAAAAGATAAGACACATCTGTTTTGTTTTAAAGGTGAACTTTGTTGGATTACTTCTGTGTTTAATATAGGGAAAGGACTTAGTAGCTGAATCCAATGGTTAGAGAAGCCTCTTTACATTCCAAAAATTATAAAAATAATTTAAAAAGTGATATGTCTTACCTTCCTTCAGCATTTTCTATTAACCTGTTCCTAGACTCATCAGGACACGTGACATCTGTACTAGAAAATAGGTATACTTGAGAACAGTAAAGGAGTGGTCGTTAACTCTAAGAGCAGCAGACATAGACTGACCACATCCACACAATATTCTTGACCTTGAGTCTGTACCTGGGATGGTCTTTGAATACATGGATGTAATAATATCTTTTTTGTTTTCCCCAATTAAAGCGACTGAAATAATGAAATAATATTGCAGCCCGTCAGCAATTTTTGCAGAGCATACTATTGAGGGTATCTGTTATAAGTTCTGGAGTGCCACAGGCATGGCTTGTGGGTGTGTTTGTGGTACAAGACTTGCTAGAATAGCGCAGGAGATGGGAGGGATATAGAGAAGGTTAGTAAAGCATGGCACTGTGGAGGAAACTCTGGGGATGAGAATGGCTCTTAGCTCATGCAATCCCAAGCATTTTCTAGGAGTGTCAGATGTTATAGGTTAAAACTATGCCAAAGTCCATTAATAATTAAGTAGTACGGGTGACTAGGTTCAGGGTTTGAGCTTACTTTGTAGCACTGTAAATGTAACAAATAGAGATAAGATTTTACTGCTGGGCTCATTTTCTCCTAATTCAAAATATATATATATATATGTTCAAACACAACTAGGTAAGAAAGTAGAGACAAATAACATAAGATTGGTTTCAATAACAGGGAGCGAACAAAGGTACCAGAAAATATTTGCATTTCCCCTTCACAGCTGAGGAAAACTATAACTGTAGCCTCAGCTACACTCACGTTTAGTGGGTTTCATTAAAACAAGAATGCTGTAGGGACCTCAGAGAAGACACAGAAAGTAGAAAAGAAAAACAGATCACAGAGGTGTGAAGAAAGGACTATAAGCTCAAAACTACAGAAATTGGCAAAGACAAATAGAACTTCCCCAACAAAGTTTACACTGACACTTTCATGCTAGTACCTCATTAAATCTTTGGGAAGAACTGATGACTCTAATTCTATGATACTGCATTTTATTCAAGTGTTTGTTTTAAATAGTAGATAAAAATAATAGATGAGCCCAAATACACATCATTTTAAAAGAAAGTTAAGTTGTTTGATTTTGGAAAATCAACTTATAAATATATACGGCCAACCGTAATGTCCAAATCTATCTGTCTTAGAAACTGTGAAAATAAATGTCATACATCTGGTTCAAAATGTCTTCAGACATGTCTTCATAAAATGCAACAAAATAATAACTCCACAGGTACAGAAGGAAATATGACAGTTTAATTTCTTCTTGTTGACTTTATGGATTTTCACATAATCATTTTATTCTAATGATGATTTTGCAAATAACTACGGAAATATACTCTTATTATTACTGTTATTTGTATATCTTTGGTTGCAAAAGACTGTAGACAATACAGTAATGGAAAAGAAATGACAAGAGACTTTGCATTTGTCAGGTTTACAAAACAAAGTAAGAGTACATATTATACAGTGTACTGTTAATGTATTAAAGAAAAGTAAATTGTACTGTTAATGTATTAAAGAAAAGTAAAATAATTGTAATTATACTAAAATTCAGTAGTAATAGCATCTTAAAATACAGAACATCACTGTTACTCCTTGAAAAAAATCCCTTTTAATGTCATTCTTCTTACATTTCCTGCTATTGGTATTGTGCAGTTTTTCTCTAAATGAACTCTGAATTGTTTTTAAAGTATTGCAGATTATTATCAATTACATACTCATGCTTCTTATTTCAATAAGGAATTTAAGACTGAGACTACGCCCTGAATGATGTGCATCAACAAAAGCAGACGTGTCCATCTCTATAGGACAGAAAGGGCAGGTCTTTCTCCATGCAATGCTTTTGCCTTTCAATCTGGTTCTGATTTTTAAAAATTAGTGGGAAAGGTGCTTCACAGAATAATAACCTGAAATTAAGATGTGCTTATCAAGTCCTTTGTCATTGTAAATCATTGCCTTGCTGCTTTTAGAAACCCATAGACATTGTATAGTAGTGCTAACCTGAGAAATATTCTGAATTTTCAAGAGCATCAGCAAATCCATGGAAAATATTTACTGAGAAATCAAGAAAGTTAGGAGGGATGGATAACATAATTTTAATACATTCAACTCCTTTGATGACCCTTTCACTGTAACCCTATCTAACAGGAGCAAGCCTGGTTTTTTTTCTGCACTGACAGCTGCAAAGGTACTGAATCAAGTACATTATTTACTAACAAAGATGATAAGAGGAAAAGCTCAACCTTAAGTTCTGCAGTAACACCTAAGGATGGAGATCTAAGGAAAAATCTATCACAAAGCCTTCATAATGTATCTCCCTTTCTGAACATAGCCAGAAAGACTGCAGCTGTGCACAAATGGACCTGAGGAATGTGAGTTGCTGCTGTGCATGGGAGAAATAGTGCTGTGCTGCTGCTTTCAGTGGCAGGCTGCTAGCACAAAACTCAATAAACTTGGATTATGCACAGTGTGTGAATGCCATATAAAAAGGTTTTTATGCTGTCTTGCTTAAAACGATTTCTGATCTGCACAGACAAGATGATGAAGATCAGCCTCAGCCACCTAGCCAAGTAATTTATTAAGAGCCTAGCTTGCGTGTAGAGTCTTGCTTGCTACTCTTTGTGAGTTGCTGCTTTGAGACCCTAAATCATGAGGAAACATAATTTTAATGAATTTCCTCACCTATGTGCAGTTTCTCACCTCCATCAACAGAGACAAATATTGGCCACTGAAGTGTATTTTTAATTCTTACATTAAAGTAAATCCATGTTGGAACTGAACAAATTGTTGCTGAATTTCTTTTCCACTAAGTTGATGCATTATTTTCAAATAGCAAAGGCGCCTGATTTGTACTTACTGGGAAGCTCTAATCTGTCATAAGGCACTCTCTATAGATGTCATTATTTGGCAGTAAAAGTGGGAAAAACTTCCTCAGTGTTTGCATTTTTAAAGGCAGGGAACACGCTCAAATAAGGTGTACTAATATCACTGTGGGTAAAGTAAGAAAGTCAAAATGCAAAGACTGAAACTGGATGGCATTGCTCTGACACTTAGTGATGACATTTCCACTGTAGAAATCCTCTTTCTCAAGGACAGAATTCACACAACAGATGTCTTGACTCAAGGTGTTTGGAAGACTCTGAATCTCTTGTCAGGGCAACTGTGAATCATTTTTGAGGAGGAAGAAAAAAGCAGATAAAAAGAAAGGGACAGACAGTGCTAAGCAGCAGTAAGTATCTGAGGGGGATAGAGACACATTCAACCTCTTGCTACACTTGATTCACAGCAGAAATTAAAATGTTGGTCTCATTCAGTTTTTACAAGCAGAAATCCCATTTTGAGACATTCCAATAGGAAGGTTTTTTTCATGGGTAGTAGTGTTAACAGAACTAGTTACACTGCAGCTGAATTGACCTAAGGTTTGATTTGAATGATTATCATATTTCCAAGAAATTAGGAATGAATATTTGACTGCAGATCATTTTCTTGATGATGTAATTGTCTCATACTTTATTTGCATGTAGTTGCATTAAGCATTGTGGCATTTTTTTGCTTAGGTACGTACATAAATACAGCATTCTGATGGTAGCTAATGAAGTGTTGAAGTGTCACCCAGTGCAGTTTTTTTTAATGTTCTGGCCATAATCCAGGAAAGCATTTCAATGGATGTCTCTAAGTAAATATAGGAGTGGCCTTCTTGGTTTCAGAAACGTAAAGTGAAGCTTTTGTTTGCTTCCTCTCTAAGATAGCTTTATTCTACAAATACCTTTGATCTCACCTCTCATGTATGATAAATCTAGACTTATTTTCTAGAACCTCCTTATTTTGGAATTTGTATTTCACCCTTAAGGAAAAAAAAGATATCATCAGGAATTCAGCACATTATCATTTTAAAAAGTTCAGAAGCAACTGGAACAGTATTTAAAGTCAAAAGGAAGTTAATTGTTACTTCATATTGCTATCATTTGAATTTCTGTCTCTATATGCTACATTAACACGATATTACTTTGTTTCATAATGTTGTGAATGCACAGCTTGGTATTAAACATCATTATATTATATGATCATTGCTTTTTATCCAGGACTTTACTAATGTGATAATGAAACCTGCTAATAGTAAAAATATGGATATGCTATATAAGCTATAAAAACAATAAAAAGAACAAGTGCCAGGTACTTGAATAGAAAATACTATGAAATGATTGCTTACTTGGAAACAAATTTGAACAAAAAATTCTATTAGGGCTATTCCAAAAGTAATGCCTCCTACTTTATCATGTTGGCTCACAGTGTCAGAGGTGGATATTGGTGGTATGACAGTAGAGGCTGAACCCTCCCATCCCATTACATTTTTGTTGCTGTGCAACAGATGGCTGCAGAGGGTCAGTCTGACAAAATGACGTCTGATATAGAAGTGCTTATGAAGAAAAAGTGAATCATTGAATTGCTACTTGTAGAAAAAATGGCACCCACTGACATTCATTGACACTTCCAGAATATTTATGGAGACCAAATGGTGCATGTTAGCATACTAAGGCTGTGGGTGGTATTACACTCAGTAGTTTAACATAAAAATACAGGAAGTTGATCAAATCTAGTGAAATCATGATGCTGTGTCAAAGGAGGAAAATAGAAGATCAGGAGTGAGTGCAGGCTTAGATACAGAAAAGTGCTCAGTAGAATTAATTAACATGATCCTTTTTATTCCTAAACAGTGAATAGAAAATTTATTTGGTTCCATTATTCTTCTCAAAATCCAGTAAGAACTGGGGAAAATACACCGTGATTTGTAGGATAAAGAAGTTATATTTGTGCTAGAATCAGAAATATGAAGTATGTGACAATTTCATACTTGGAGTGTCCCTTTTGTTATGGAAACTATTACATTTGTTTTTTATTAAGTAAGAAAGATTATCTTTCATCTTAACAAATGCCTTGCTCTTTTACTTGCTAATGAGAAAAAATGTCTTCCATGGCAAATTTAGTTGCAAATTTTGTCAGTAGAAATGGCACTATTTAGCATAGTTCTTTTCTAGACTTCTGTGCATTCAGGTTATTACAGATTATCATTGGTAGCTTCATGATTATTTGTGATGTTATAGTATGGAGTTGGTAAATACAAGGGATAGAAGTACCAGAATTTTTCAGAGAAAAGAAAGCAGGCTTTTCTGTTTTCTCATTTTTCCAAGGACTGAGTAAACTCTCATGATTTCAGAACTAAATTTTTGGGTAGCCAATAGAACAAGAGTATCCTTCTGGGAACAAATTGTTGCAAAGTCCAAATCAATCAAATTAATTCAAAACAACATGCATTCCTATTTTTTATTCATGAGAGTGCTTTTCCTTTCCAAAGTGAGACCTCTTCATTCCCCACTGACTAGTATTTGTTGAGCCTCACTGCCTTTTCTCTCAAGTTAGCTCAAAACACAAAATAGTTGCACAATCATAAAAGGTTTTTCTCCACGTCTTCTATTTTCTATGTAAAAATATATCTGACAAAGATTTCAACCTAGTCCCCTTATCTAGGTTCTTTACAGGAGTAAATTCTAGTTTCAGAATAGTTTCTCAGTCACCTCTCAACTAAATATATTTAATTATTTATATCAATGAACTGTATAAAGATTTAAGACAATCCCTTGATGTGTACGAAGGGCAGACTTTTTCAGGAAATTGTCAAAATTCAATATTAATCTACTCATTATGTGCTCTATTTCAGTCTAATTATCTAGGATTTCCCAAAATCAAGAGGTCTTAACACAGCTAGATATAGTGAAAGTCCTGATGAGAACATGGCAGAGTATTTTGCAATGAATGATATGTTATTAAGATAAATCCACAGACACTAAAAAATGTGGGAAATTGTTGAGGAGTATTTAGTAGTTAAGACCTATTGAGAAGTGCAAGTAAATGGAGAGATGGTATATAAAATAATAATTAAGAAAGTTTTTATAAGATTTCATGATATTTGATCTACCAAGACTAAACACAAGAATTATTTTTTACTGATTGAAAACAAACAGTGGCATATCTCATTCTGTGTTTTCTCAAATTTATGTTTATAATGCTTAAACCTTGTCCAGAATCTTTACAGCTTTATTTTCTAAAGTTTTTAATTTTTTTACAACATGAGTTGTACAACTCCTGACATTCCCTCTTATTTTTCAGGCACTTCCTTTGGTAAATGAGACCTGTACATGGGCTCCATTTCTCAGTTTCCCACCATAATAACTATTCTTAATATCCTTATAAAAGCAGTTTTCTCCTAAGTACCATCTTAAGAAGACTTACAAAGAAGCTGTTTTGTAAAAAAAAAACTTTCAAATTTAGTTCTAATAACATCCTTCCCTCCATGGAAGATTTCTCTATCTCTATAATGCAAAGACTGTTTTGTCGCCATACATTTTCAACAAGAGGCAATGAATGTCAACAGGTGCAATTTTTTTCACATGAAGGAATTTAATGACGCACCTTTGCTTCATATGAACTTCCATGTCAGATGACATTTTACCAGACTACCCCTCTGCTGCCATCTGTTGCTCAGCAGCAAAATGTAACAGAATGTTGTTCAGTGTCTACCGCCATAGCACCAACATCCATTTTGATGTTACGGGCTGACATAATAAGAGGCATTACTTTTGGAGCAGCTTTTGTATATGTCCTTCACAAGCATGCAAAACCTGTTTTGTAGATGTCCTCTTCTGTTTCCAATGGAAACAGTAAGGCAGAAGAAAAAATTGTGATGTTCTCCTTCAGACTGTAGTTTAAATTTCAAGCCTTGAGGGAAACAGCCATTTATGTTATGGAATTGTGGTCCAGAGCTCTGCCTTCATGTGAGTCTACTCCAGAAGGGGAGTATCGCCTTCATAAACCCTTTTTTCTGTTACATACTTCCTAAAATGAACACACAGGTAGTATCAACAAGAACCTTTGGTTCTCTAGTTTCTGATAAGCTACAATATCAGTTCAACATATTTTGCTTGTTTTGTTTTCTGAAAAATGATTATTAGTGAAACTGAAAATGAAATATAAGTTTGTGACAAATAAGGTCAGATTTGCTCCTAAATATAATTTGTTCTTAGCATGCTGGTGTTACTGTTATGGCTATTATGACATTTCTATGAATAAGTAGTTTATATTATAAAGAGATCTGTTTCCATTCAAAGTAGTGCTTTTTCATTTTTCACTAAAAAGAGTCAACAGAATGTGATTTACTCTTATTGCCTACTTTTTATACTATGCTTTTTTCTGTTAGATTCTCGCATACACATTCATACATATATAGAAATACATATATTCATATATACTTTGAACTGTTTTGAATCTGCCAATCTGAATCATGAAATTATGTAACTATTGGGAAAAAAAAAAGCAAGCAAATCTGTTGCATTTGAAGAGATTCAGCATACAAACGACAATTATCATAATGAAATTTCGTGACAGTGGAAACATTAGCATTTCAAATACAGTTTTAGAGGCAAGTGACAAAACCCTCTTTGCAGGGTGTTTTTACACACTTCTTTAATTTTTTAAACTCTAAATTTTCTGTAAAAGTACTGTGAAAGAAATGAGTGCTGTTTGTGTGCAGTAGCCTGGAATTTCTGTTTTCAGAGCTCAAAAACAAATCAAAGGACAGATACAGAAGTTAAAGAGAAAGGAAATCCTGAAGTTCTTTCCATATCTGAGTCTCTAAGGAATATATGTTGGAATGAATAAAAAAATAGAGCTGCAATCATTAGGTGATTTGACGGTACTTAAAGAGCAGTTACTGCAGATACCTCAAATTTCTGTAAAATTAGAAGATAGTTAACCTGTATAAACTCAGAGGATAAATTAAACTATGCCTGATAGAAGATTTAGTCTTCTGCCATTATGAAAATGCACTTCCTTTGTTTCAGCTGAAACAGCATACCAATACTTTGGTTGCCACTGAATGATGGGAGTACGCTTGGGGAAAAGCTACTACATTTATAGTGGGGCAACAAGGGGGCAGGGAGAAACCAGGACATCGGCCTGAGTTAGGCACTGGTTTACCCCATATCATGTGACACCATGCAGAAGGCTGTAGAGCTGTGTGGGGTTGGTTGCGGGTGGGCCAATTCTGGGGGATTGTTTGGGCATCAGACAGTGGGTGGTGAAACATTGCTTTGCTGGTGTCAGTCAGTGAGCAGTTGTATTGTTATCTGGATGTTTATCAGAAAATGACAAGAAATTGCATAGAGTATATATATATATTTGTTATCATTGTGATTTTGTTTCTCTTTTCCTTTTCTGTCTTAGTAAATAGATTTTTTTCTCAACTCATGAGTTCTATTGTGTTCCGATTCTCTCCCTCATCCCACTTCTGCGGAGTGAGAAAATGGCTGTGTGTTGTTGAGCTGCCTGCCGGGTTAAACCACATTCTTCTGTTTTCTGTTTCTAAACGCTCAGCGCAATACTCTCATAGAGATGATGCATAATTGAAAAATTTCAAAGCATCTCTTTTTTAAATTTATAGACTGTTCTGGAGAAACACATACTTTACATACCACACCTATAATAGTAGTGGGTTGTGTTTTTATGTGTGTGGTTGGTTTTTTTTTTTTTTTTTTTTTTTTTCTGTTAAAAAACATTGTATCTGGTATGATGAATAAATATTTTGCAGCAAAAGCATAAATCAGTTTTCTCTTGAAACATTCTGAGATTGTTGGAAGACATGTTTCCTAAAACTTACCCAATGTTTTTAGTTTTTCAGCTTGCTCTAGTACGTAAAATAGTCAAATTTCTGCTTGAGAAAGCAATTAATTGTTGCCTATAACCAGCCAAATTTGTGTTTGTGTCCAAAAACCCAGGAGTTCATCTTTCACTTCCCTATTTTGACTTAATTAACATAGAAGAAATCCACAAGCTTGGCCAAGAGGGGAGCCACAGCATGTATCCTATCTCTAAGAGGAGCAAGCCTGTGTAGCATGGCAAGTGCCTAGAAGGTGACAAATTATACTGAGTATGCTCACGTAGAAAAAAAACATTTTTTAACTAAACACATTCTCATATAGAAATTTCAGAAATAATCACTAATTAAGAGATAATGTTTTGGCAATAGAAAGCATCTTTGAAGTTTCAATATCTTCAAAATGAAAGTACATGCCAGATTGGAGATGGACTGGAAATCAGTTCCTTTTGCTTGTGATTGCTAATTATTTCACGTCCTTTCTTGAAAAGAGATGAAATTAACATTCTATGGGAAATAAAAACTAATTGGAGATGTTTTTATCTTTTCTTTTTTTGAAGGACAAGCTACTTCACTTTTTTTTCACTAGTTACTACCGTAATATCCAAGCATATATGCAGTTAGCTGCTAACTTAATGTAGAATAACTTCTTTGTAATATCTTGCCTGTTCCCAGGCAAATCTTTCAAGTTCTGTGCCTGATCAGAAATAGTCTATAACAACCTGAGGAAAAGACAGTGCATCTTACCAAGAAAAAGTAATATCCAACTAAGAATTGCTCACAATTTCTTGAATCTTTATATGCAAATAACAGATGGAAGCTATATCTGGGTTCACTGCCTCTGTAGAAGATGTCTGTGACTACTAGTATTGCTATAACATAGTGTGCAATTCTTATATTGAAACTGGAGTTTCAGAGATAAACACAGCAAATAATGTATGTGAAAAGTCATCCCAACCTCTGTCACTGTTCTGCTGACTTCATGAATGGAATACAAGATTCTACCATCTTTTTTCAAGTTGCTCTAACTGCATGGGTTGCTCTGAAAGTAATGCCTCATATTATCTCCATGGAAACTGTAGCAGATACAAAGTGTACAATGAAATTATTTGATAGAGCAAATTCTTAGCTACAAAACACTCTTTTTCAATGTAGTCATCACCATTAGCTATGCATATTCACTAATGATGAACAAGAGCCTGCATGCTGTGCTCATAAATATCTGCACTAGCAGAGAGAGAAAAAATGGCTCCAGAGAGACATTCTTTAGAGTATGAAGTAAGAGTTTGGTTTTTTTTCTATTTTGTTTTGTATTTCTCACAAAAAGACCTTCGCAAAAGAAAGGGATACTAATGCTAATGAGGATTTGTACATAAGCAGCAGATGATAAAGAAACATGAGTATGTGTTTCCATCATGAATTTCCTGAGGGACTGGTAGGAAAGGAACATAGACGACAATCACAGCCAGTATGTATTATACTTCCTCAATATTCTCTTTGCAATAAAAGCAGCCTCAGCTGTGGGTGACAGCACTGGGCTACGTATGAGATATGTAAGACAAACCCATTATGTTCGATTTATCTATTCTTTGTTAATTATTTATTTTTGATTCTCTCTCATAATTGAAGACTGGGGGATCTTTCAAGTAGCAAAGATTTGTATGCACTCTTTTACTCTATGTAATTTTTATAAGAGTAATTTAAGAATGAAATCAAGGGTTTGACACAGAGGGAATCCAATTAAAAAAAAAAAAAAAAAAAAGTCTGTCCTCAGGAAGTATGTAACAGAGATGTTTGTCATTGAATTGCTGAGTTGGATTAGAAAGATCTTAAGCTCCGTAGAACCTTTCCATGTAGATACTGTAATGTAACAAATTATCATGTATTTAAATTCCAGACTGGGTAACAAGATTCAGTTACACATTTCTCTGTGCTTCAGCTGAGAATTTCAAGGCTGTCTGTGTACTGAGGTATCGATCTCCTGTTGACTACAGGATGCTGAGGACTACAGGGACTTCATTAAATACGATATGTGTAGGAAAACAGTCATGCTTATAGATGGCATCTAGTGGAATGGCACAGTAGAGATAAATTTAAGTTATGCAGCAATGTCTTAGTAGGCTGTAACAGTTATTAGCAGCTTCATAAAGTAAAGGTCTTATTTAACCCTTTACCTAAGGTGTGTGTGTTTTTTGTGTATTTTTTTGTGTGTGTTTTTGTATTTTTTTATTTTTTTTATTTTTTTTTAAATTCTTTCAAGAAGTTAAAGGTATGGCTATGAGTCATTAATGAGCCAACAGTTAGGATTAACAGCTTTACCTGAGACAAGGGAGCAAAGCAGGAAGCAAGACTATATGCATGAAATTATTAGCAGAACAAGAACTAAATTTTGATGACATCTCTGATGCATTATCCATCATTATAAATTGGGGGAAATCTTTATTGAAGTTTATGACCTGACAGTTTCTATTTCACAGTTATTTATTTAGCTTTCAAAAACTGGAAAACGTTATGGGAATACCACTAAATACATTTGCAGTATTTTGAAATGCATTTAAAGGCATCACATAATGTTACAGGATGCTTGGGGATATTCTTATCTATACAGATTTCTATGTTAAATAAGAAAAAGAGTGGCTAGCTCTCTAGAAAGAATGTGAAAGTGGTTGTGATGATCACATTATGTAAGTATAGTTTGCAGCATCTGCTGAGTATGGTTTGGACCAAGGTGAATTATGCAATTACAGGATTATGGGATGGTCATTCTTGACCAAATTATCCCTATGGAGCAATATGCTATTCACAAATGTTATGCACCCTGGATGGATCTTTGGGGACTGACCAAGAAGAGGCCTCCTCTCTATTTCCTTTCTCAGGATACTTGCATATAACTGATAGTATAGCTTTGTTCTAGAAATATCAGATAATGCAGCAAGAAACATGTCATGCAACTTCTGTTATATAACAAGCCACATCATTAAAAGAAAGGATAATGATATGATATGATACTATGATATGATATGATATGATATGATATGATATGATAATCAGTCACGAATTCAACAATGATTTGGGTGTTGGTGGGGAGAGGGCAATAAAAAGCAACCAAACAAAAACCTAATATGAGAAATCAGAGAAGTTTCTTACAGAGGTATCTAGAGAGTATATGGAGGAGTATAGTGGTGTGAGAGGATAGGGAGTATATGGAAACAATACTGGTGTGGTATTGTTGTCTTTAATGTTCAAGACAGGTGAGCTACTTAAATGCATAAACAAGTAGAATGATGTGAAAATAAGGGGAAGTATTATCAGTAGATATTGCAAGAGCAAAAGGATATCTGTGGAAAAAAAAAATAGAATTCGTAAATGTAGCGAATAAATAAAAGCCACAGTAAAAAATAGAAGTATTAACCCTAAAAGTCAGTGTTGGCATATGATCAAGTTATGAAACTGTTTAGTCTGGAAATTTGGAAGCTGTCTTCACCACCAAAAAGAAAAAAACAACTCTAAAACAAACAAACAAACAAAAAGCTTCCTTAGACTGGTAAGTTGACTGTAATTAAAGGTTTCTATGGAGCTTTCATTAGTTTTTGAATGGCATCCTAGGTGAGGGATAAGTAGGAGCATTCTAAATGAAATAGGGATTATTACCAAGCCTGTTATTATATTTTAACCTAGATCCTTTGTACTGGGCACTATTCAGGATTGAGGTTTTATGTTTTGAGCAGGTAGATGAGAGAAAGTAGTTAATTTTCCATTGTTCATATACCTTTTAGTATATCAGAAGGTAAGACATTTTAGGCTTAATATCTTGGTTTGAGCGGTGACTGACATGATAAGAATAAGAGTAGATAGAAAATTTTAAGTTGCTTTATTTTTCAGCTAGAGAACTTACCATCTATGTCAGTCTTACATTAAGACTTCAGTGTTGATCTTTCCTAATAGCTTTGTACTGAAGTTAAACTGAAAGTAGTGACTTACTTATCTCCTGTCAGGTGGGGGTGATGAAGTGGAAAGATGGGCCATGACATTTGCAGAAAAGTGATCTTAATCATATGGAGCTGGGAGTTCGACATGATGATCGTTGTGGGTCCCTTCCTACTCACTATATGATTCTGTGATAATTTTCTGCTGTTGTCAGCATTTATACAGCCTCTGCAACAATAAACATACAGAAAATGCTGTCTAATTTGTATAGTTAAATTTTCTGTACTCCATAAAATCAACATAATACAATGAAACGAGGCATAATTCATTTGATATATTAGGGTAAATTTACTTAAATATTTTCTTTTTGTTTTATATGTAGATGTAGTCAGATCTGACTGATCACTCATTTTTTAATACTGCTGAAATATGCCATAGAGGCTCTATAAAATGTTTTTTCCTCTACAGACCTTGATAGATCTGTATGTATGGTGCAGTAATATGCAAGACTCTCAAAAAGCATTCTGAAAGAGCTAGCTCGTAACTTGGTTACCTGGTGTTCTTCAGTCTGAACTGAAGTTTTTCTCAGACCATTGTATTTTTCCTTCTTTGCACAACAGTGTATTTGCCATCAAAGTAAAACAATTTTCATGATGCATTCAATTGTGTTTCTTCTGAAATACTACTTTTTTATTTCTACGGAAATACTACTTTTCTGAAAGAGCGGTCAGGTGCTGGAATGGGCTGCCCAGGGAGGTGATGGAGTCACCCACCCTGGAGGTGTTCAAGGAACGTTTAGACATTGTGTTGAGGGACATGATTTAGTGAGTACTCTTTGTGGATGATTGGACTGGATGATCTTGAAGGTCTTTTCTAACCTTGGTGATTCTGTGTGATTCTGTGATTCTATGATACTGAAAATTCAGGAGGAGTCATTGAGATTCGGAGCACCAAGTTCAACAATTTTGAAAAACATCATTTATAAGGATGTTAGGTGGCATTTTTTGACTAATTTTGAGGGTTTTTGCTTTATGAAAAAGATGATCTTAAAATTTAAAATTGACTAATGAAAGAAACACATATAAGAGCTGTCTCTGGGACAGGTGTTCTAGATGGTGAGACTGTAAAATACTTATTTGTGCTTTGTCCTGAAACAGTGTTATACTGTTACATACTGTTATATAGTGTCTCTGTTGAACAAACAGAGTCCAAAGACTTATGTATCTAGTATTTTTAATGTGAAAGGGCTATTTGGGAAATTGTATAGAAATTGTATTGCACATGTTAAGTTATCCTGTTACATATTTTTCTTGAGCCATAATATAATATTGATACAATCAATGAATACAGGGGATTCCAGTCACATACCTCTTCAGGTACTACTGTTGAAATAATTCCATGACTTTATGCACATACCTTGTAGGCAACCATTTGTAACAGAAAGACAAGCAAAAATTAGCATGAAATTTATCAATAAAAATACTGATCAATGATTGAGATCTGTAATCAACACACGAACTTTCTGTTTTGCAATCATAAACTAAGGCTTTTCACTCTCACACCAATGAAAAATCCTTGACAAGAAAAAGCTTGAATTTCTTGGCAATAAGAACTAGATTAAGATACACATAGATCTCTCTCTCCTTGAATAAACCTAGTACTGGCTCAGACTTAGATCTCACACTGTCAAGTTACTCAGACTAATCCCTCCACCATTCAGTATAAAAGTGAATCCATCTGAAATGCATGTGGATTTTTACCATCTGAGGAGGGAGAGTGGAGCTAATGTTTCATTGACATATATTTTAGTACTATTTTTCTTGATATTCCCAAGTTTCTGTTACATACACATCAACTCCTTGCGTCCTGGTATTCAGATATCTAAAGTCACCAGATAAAACATTCTAGAAAGGAATGTGATTTTGCTGATACTTCAAATTCAGTCTAAGATATTTTATTCAGGCATTTTGTATGTGCCACACATTTCAGATCCAAACAAACACTATTTTCTAAATGTCAAATTAAGTTGCCAAGATACATTTTACAAAGTTTGAGTGTGGACAAATGAGGTTTTCTGCTTGGAACTCATGCACATACTTGGGGACATGCAAAAAGTTTGTGGAAGAGAGCAACGTGAGAAGAAAAGTAAGGTAAAGTCAGGAGATGCTTTCATGATCTAACGCTCTAGGACTGTGATCTGAAATAGAAGAGAGGCACGAAGGATTTCTCTGTAATGCTTCTGGCAGAGAGATTATAACTATCCTGGGACTCAGCACTAGGAAACAGAAATATTGTGAATAACAAAAGGAATAAGATCAAGAACAGAACCTGCAAGAATTTCAGCAGATAGTTTAGCACAAATATAAAACAGTTCTGTGCAACTTTTTTGAACCTGGAAATGTCTCTGGCATTGATGTTTTGTATAAGGAAAGGGAATAGCTGTTCTCTGTTTGTCCTAAGAGAGAAGTTTGAGACTAGAGAGAAAAGCATACTGCCAAAACACCAGATAAACATGAAAAAGACTATGATAACTGGTCAAGGATTTGGTAGTGGCAGTGGAAGAAAAAATGGACTAAATTTTAGAGAAAATGCATCATTTTTTTTCTAGTATGGTTGTGCTGATGCAGTGGCATTACATAAAGATGATTACTGATGATGTGATAAAAGGCAGTAGGGAGACATGAATAAAGATATCTAAGGAAGATCATAAGCACATGATTCATCAAAAACAAGAATCCTTAGAAATGTTTTGGTTTTCAAACTGTGCAAGGCTTTCTTTAGAAAATGTACTTTTCAAGCACAGAACCTAATCAGTTCCCAGTTCAGTTCAGTTAACAAAAGACATACTTCAATTTTCACTCTGGAAAGAGACCACATAGAGAAAATAAATAAATAAATAAATTGTTCTTTAAAGAATATCAATGACTTTGCTAAACTTTTCAAAGTTTATCACATTTTGAAAATGAAATGCCAGATTGCTACACAGTTTGGATCACAGCATACAAGGTGTTTTCATGCTGCAGGATAATTAAGCTACATATCCAGATTTTATTTGCAGGAAGAGCTTCTGAAATTGTGCAGCAGTAATTAACAGAATAATTCTATCTGCTAAAACTTTTGGCTGAAAGGAGAAACAAAAAGGAGATAAAGTAAATGCAAATACAAAGTGCAGATGACTTTTAGACATTCATTTGACCACGCACGTTCTAGATCTTACCCAAGAAGCTTCTAAACAGTCTTACTACAATTTTAGAAATGCATGGTGACTCTGAAAAAGTAATAAAAATATCCAATTACAGGATTTTTTATAATGCCTTTATTACTGTAGCACAAAGACTGCATATGAATACAATACTTGTACAATTGTTATGATGGACCTGGCTGTATAGCAATGCTGATATTCAGTATTTAATTGTGTGATTAGAATAATGGTACTACACTGAAAAAGTAATTCCAGCTTTCAGAGTCTACAGATATTCAGGATTTCTTGATAATGCAGTAACTTCAGAGCTGGATGTATAGCATGTGAGCTATAATATAGGATGCACCATATAACCAGTATTCCAAATGGGCTCGTGAGGCTTGGATCTTCAGTAACTAACATCTTTGGAAAGCAGTTTTATTGACATGGTTTATATGTTTATTATTTTTCATGTAAAATTTCCTTCCCATGACGTAATTCATTCTTTAGTGTGACGTTGCCACCACTGGTGTTCACGGAATATTTTCCTAATCTGCATCACAAAGAATTCAGTTTGGTCTTTATACTGAAATTGCTGATACTTAGTGTTCCACAATGAAATTACAGTTTTAGCTGTCTTTTTACCATCTTTTAATCTGGCATGTCTCCTTTCTCATGATTTTCAGTGCTGTTAACAAAGAAAAAATGTGTTCTGTTTATTTTTAGATAACATGTATAAATAAAGTTCAAAGTCTTAAATAGAAATACAGGGATTCTGAGAACATTGTTCATATTATTTTTGGTTATTGTTCCATTTAGAAATTTCAAGCAGTACTTATATTTCACTAAGTCATGTAGCAATATGACTTGCTGTAAAGTCATTAAGAAATAAAGACGCTATTGTTTTTCCTAGCCATTAACAAGTTGAAGACAGTGATTTTGACTTTAGGTACTTTATGAAATATTTCTGCTTCGGTTCTAAATCACGTAATCAGCTGCTTAAAAATATGAAGTTACTTCCTTTCAGACCTTTGCTTACATTTCATATGTAATACAACAGCATCTAAGTAGCAATATCATCATGATAAAACTGGTGGCTATTAAATTCTGAAATAACACATTTTATTACATTCTCTTAAAGAAAACCACAGAATTAAACATTTAAACTAACTTTTGTGATGAATACATATAAGTAGAGAAGATGTCACTGAGATTAAAATCTTTACTTTTATCTCAGAGTTTTGGTATTAAAGACTACTTTAACGATGACAAGCAATAGTTAGGACTTGTGTTAAAGAAATAAATAATCTCAAATATTCAAAATAATGGAAGGAGAAAAAAACTAAAAGCAACTGAGTTCAGATTACATTGTCATAATTAACCACAGACTTGTGGCCTCTACAACTGAGTGTATTATCACGGACAATAGAGAGATAACAGCTACTGAAATGAAATGGATCATGGTTGTTGAGGGATTTGTAAATAATCAGGAGTGCTTTAAAGTCAGTCTCACCTAACTGAGACTCATTGCTGGCATCTCCAAGAAAGAAGAGAATGCTGAAAATGTGCGAGCTGCTGCTTTGAATTAACTTTTCTTTTTTAGTGCAGGAATTATTTCTGGAGATAATCAAAGCTCAGGTGATCTGTTTGCCCTGGTTGTGCATCATCTCTGATCGGAATCACATAATCAACACAAAAGGTAAACTGCACTGCATTAAAAAGCTGGATAGCAAGATATTCATGTCCCAGTCAACTTGGTAAATCTCATTTTTCTGCTTCGAACAATGAAGGCTTTGTACCCAAGAGAGAGCCCGGGAAATGAAGGACTTATCAGTGTCAGGGATCTTTGTTTTAATGCTTATCTATGTTAGTGCAAACACTTAATCAAGGTATGCTACTCCATTACGAAACTGAGCTTACTCACACACACTACAGCATAGTCAACCTCTACATACTGACAAGCTCGGTCTGCTAAGGAGACAGAAATGTAAAAGGGCAAAAGGCTTTGGAAATAGCATTTTCTCAGTAATCACAGATTTTCAAGAGATTAACTGCAATGAATATGAATGTCCATGCTTCAACTCAAAGGAATACACAAATTTTTAAGATGGATATCACTTAGGACTCCTCACTTCCTCTTTTCTTCTGCTCTGTGCATTTTGCTTTACACTTTGAGTTCTCAGCTATGACTGTACCTATTCGTCCTTTGGGCAAAAAGTAGTGAGAGGAAGAGAGAAATGTTGGGCTCACAATACTTCACCCACACTGCTCTTTATGCAGCTGAAAGTAGAAGCTGATGTAACTTCTGCTTCCTGTCCTTGTACTGTATATCTCATCTCAATTGCAGTAATGGCTCTATTGTTTTTTAATTCGGGGTAGAAGAGTTGGTTGTGGGTAAAGGTTGATTTTGTTTATTCATTTGGTTTTCAAAACAATGCCTCACATTCAGTGAACTGAAGTGATAGCAAATTTTTAGATTTTTTATAGGTTTGAATGTTTTTTTTTTCTGCTGTTTTTCTTATCCAACAAGCATATTACAGAGTTCCAAAAACTACAGAGCTCTCAGAAGATATGCAGCAGAACTGGCAGTTCCACTTTGGCAGCCATGAGACTCGTTTATCTTTAGCCACACTTTGAATTTTCATTTTCCTTTTTTCTCTCCCACATACAGAAAATTTAACCTTCCCAGAGGAGGATCCAGACTTATGCTACAGCACTCAGCTCCTCTTTTAAGGAGAGAGGAAATAATAGAAAATAACTGTAGAAAATAATAAGAAATGTCCAGTGCTTCTATTCTATTGGGATCTGGTCCACCTAAGGAAATAGTCATCGAAAGTCCTGCGAACATAAACACAGGGTGTGCCACATACAGAGTAGATTCTAAGGTCTTCTGTATGAACAGGCTTTTACTCCTTCTCTCAGAATTGAACTGTACAATGGTCTGGGACACAAAGGGGAAAAGAGAAAAGGAAACATAACTGTAGCTGATGGCAGGTGATTCTAGTGCTGTCTAACAGACCTGACCAGTGTGCCCCTTGAGAGGTATGTAAGTTTAATTGGAACACACCATAGTCTACCATGTTATGAAACATACATTTGAGAATGGCAAGAGCAGTAACAGGAGAAAATGTAGCAAGTTTATTGGAAGAGAATGTTCAAGAGGGCTAATTCTCCCAAACTGAACATACATGGATACTGAAGAAAAACTTTTAGCTCTGTCTGGAGGCACGGTAAGAAATGCAGTGGCCTTGTGCAACATTACAAAGATTCAGACTGGACAGGTAAGGAATTGTTCCTACTTTTGCTGATTTAGCTAGGTACAAAGATAAATCAGATCTTGATAAGAAGATTTCATAATTGTTTGGGGAAAAGATATACCTAGGCCAAGATGAGAACAGATCAGACATTCACTGGTTTTTAAGAGATTGCATACTGAAAGATATCTTTAGAGGTATAACATAGCATTCCATGAAGTCGTTAACAGAAGAGGTAATACATCAACAGAATATGAAACAGGTAAGAGAACTCACTTATCCTGAAACACATGTAATAAAAATAGCCCTTTCCTAGTCAAAATAAACCCCCTGATCTCAATGATGATCAAGGAATATTCATTGAGTTTTGTATTTTGGAAAGAGTTTAAGAGCATGCTGAACATATTCATCCTTCAGCAGGTGGGAGGAGATAAACACAGGCTGAATGGCTGTGGTTAAAAAATATCTTCCGTGTCTATCAAACAAAAAAATTTGTGGCAAATACATATTAAAAATAAGAATATGGAAAAATAAAATAGTGGTCTTCAAGGAATTTTGCCTCATTTTAGGTATCTAAACAACAACAACAAAAGCAACTGCACAAAGAAAATAAAATGTATTTTCAGGCTCCTCATCAAGAAGAGATGTGAAAGAGGTGGGTTCTGCATGTCTGCCTTCTAAAAAAGATCAAACTGTAGGGCGCAAAAGGATCATAGGAAGTGTTGAGCAAAGAAACACAGAGCAAATATGTAGTAGTGTACATTGTCTCCTTGGAAAGAGTTGATGAAGGACATGTAATGTGTAACTTTGTGTTGCAAGGCAACATCTCTGAAACATTCTTGTAAAACTGGTTTGACGTATATACACAAGCAGAGGCAATTTGGTTACAAGGACAAGGGCAGACCTTACCACCTCCTTTCCCGCTCTTAGAAAAATATTTATAGTTTGATTGGTAAATAACAAAGGTTTTCCTTAGAAATGAATAGAGGGACAAAGATCTAATTACCTGCAGTACAGCTGAAAGTGCACGGCTGATACCAGGACTTAAGGCCTGTCCTACCTTAAGGCCATGTCACAGGGCTGTGCTCAGTGTGGCTTCTGCTCTGCCAAGATTCCTGGCTTTCCTGCCAAAATGTATCTGGCATGCACTCATATTTTGTCATGAATCTGTCGTGAAGTTAAAGGGACCTTCAGCATTTGAGTTTAATTCTCAGACAATGACAACTACCTAACATTAATTGTACTCTAGTCTGCCCTGTTTTTCACTACTTAGCTCAATCCTTGATTTTTAGTGAACCAACTCTGTATCATGCTTCTTTTTTTCCATTTGGTTATGAAATAGACACTTTTCAACTAAGCAGCTCCATTCCCTGAAGTCCTGCTGAAGTCCATCCTTTTGTCCCTGTTTTCACTTTTCCCATCTCTATGAGGTCTATACCATAGTCTGTTCCACCATCCATTCATTTTTCCCGTTTTTCAATGCACATTCTTAGCTTTGGTTTATCTCTTCTTCGGGACAATGCCTATGCTTCCTCCTCCTTAATTCTTGCCTGATGAAGCACTGTGTACCACAGACAACCAAGGGGAGACAAACTCCATTTTTTTTCAGTTCTAACATCTGTGTAGTTCCCTCCCTAATTTCCTGACTGTAAAAACTTCCATGTAAATAGTCTGACTTTTCATAGAGTGGCTCCATAGCATTGGTTTACATGGGGGTTACATGGGCCAGTTGCCTGTCCGTGACTTTGTAGAAACTATGAAAGGGTGTGTGCTCTAAAAGCACTCAGAAGATATGAAGGGGCAGAATACAGCAACTTGTCTTGCACAACTGGTGCCTCTACTGGTTAGTGTGGAGCTGTGAGAAGGGGTCATTGTTTCTTTAACAAGTTTAAGTATGTATTAGTTTTAACTGCCAGGTCCCTGAGAGCACTAAGAAGTGCTCATGTGCTCTGACCAGCCTTACCTGGAAGCATACCGTAACCAAAGTGAGTTTACCCAGCCTGTGGCTAATAGAGTAGGGTTATACAGAACAAGGTAGAGAGATCACAGCAGTGGATAGGTAGAATTTTGTAATTTACAAAGACAAGGAGATTTTGCTTGATATTTATTACAGACAACAATAAACTACCACTAGTAATTACATGATGATTTCTAAAACAATTTAAAAAATGAAGACAATAAACTACTGCAGATATTACCAGAAAGCAAATATATACATAGATGTTAAGGGTACAGCACTAATTAATAGTAGGAGCCATGAGAGATAGTAGAAAGGAAATTAGAGGCAGTAAACTTAGTAACATAGCTGAAAATACAGATTGGTGTTACAGGTTCAACAAACATCAATAATACTATTGCAGTGAATACATGGAGACTTCTCCAAAAGCAATGCCTCCTATTTAGTTATGCTGGTCCACAGTCTCAGAGGCAGATGTTGGTGGTATGACAGTAAATCTTGAACCTTCCCACCAATATTCCGTTACATTTTGTTGCTGTGCAATAGATGGCAGCAGAGTGACAGACTGACAAAATGATGTCTGACATAAAAGAACTTCTGAAGAAAAGGTGTGTCATTGAATTCCTCATGTAGAAAAAAATGCTCCAATGGACATTCATTTATGGATTTAACATTTATGGAAACTAGCAGTGGATGTTATTTTTCACAGTGGATGGTGTTTTTCAGTGATGGCAGCAACAATATGAAAGAGATCCACATTCTGGATGGCCATGCAGATTTTCATGAGAGCAGCGTGCAGGCTTTTGTTCGCTGCTGGTGACAGTGCATAGCTAGTAGTGGTGAATATGTTCAAAAACAGTGTTTTGTAGCTGAGAATCTGCTCTATCAAACAGTGTTATTGTGCTGTTTGTATTTATTTTAGTTTCCACAGAAATAGGAGACATTATTTTTAATGTAACCTATATATTTATTATGGATAGCAAACATTAATACAGTAGAAAATATATTTATCACTAACACACTTTTCAAGACTATATTATCATGATTGTATTTATCCCAGCTGTGATAATTAAAACTTACATACTTGTATAATCTGTACATGTTCATACAATCACTGGTACAGAGTGCATCAAATCAATCCCAAAAAGTTGCAGACTAAGGTAATATCAACATCAAAGTGTCTAATAAAGAAAACTGATCTCGAAAGAGACCAACTCCCACCAGAAGAAGGCTCAGAAAAGGGACTTAAAAAATAGAGCCCCACTTCAAAGCTGATCTACATCACAGTATGAGGAACATCAGTGAGTTTAGTAGCCAATGTTATAGCATCACAGAATTAACCTGATGTTCCAGTGAAGCTTCAACCTGTTTAAAAATGAGAGGGGACAAAAAGGGGAGTGGGAAAGGGAAACAGAGTAGAAGAGAGAGAAAAATATGTGCAACATGAGAAGCTTCTTAGAAAGAGATGATCCATTTTATAAAATTCAGATCCTTGTTACACCACTAAGACATTAGAAGGTGTAGGGCACTAGTACTTCAGGCAATCAATAGATACTATTAATTTTTATCTTCTTTCTGAGACAACTAGTAAATGATGAAGTTTCTTATCTTCCTTTATTTTCTTTAAACAAAATTTTATTTCTCACATCAATTCCCACTTGTCAAGCTGATTCTCACTTTTCTAAGTCCATTCTTCACCTTCTCAGGTGATAAACTGTTCCTCAATTTCTTGGTTTGTGATTCTTGATGGTCTCTTCAGGCTATCTCTGGTTCTCCGGTGTCCATCTGCACTTCAAGGTCCAACTGCACCCTTCACATGTCTCCTTGGATCCCAGACTGTTTCCAGGCCTGCAGTTCCCAGGCTGGCAGACATTTTCCCATCAGCATGTAGTGTGCATTTTATCAGTACTTCTCATCATAGTCAGATTACTCTCAAAATTATCAGACCCACCCACACACTCTGCCCATTGCCCTGAGAACTCCATTTAAGCCTTGGTTACCATTCCTAGCTGAAGCTGTGATCTAGCTGTACCTTTTTTTTACCTATCTCTGGTCCTGTCTCCTGACTGGATTCACTGGTGGGATAGCCCACTGCCCTAGTTCTTCTGCGCCCAGGACTGTGTGCAGACACCAGATCTGCCCAGCATGGTCAGACCCTGTGGGATGGCAGCTACTGGGGCTGATGGCCCTCCTGACTCCCCAGCCATCCCTCAGTGCGCCTTCACCATTGCATGGTTCTCGTAGATGCAGTCTGGCTGTTCTGAGGGTTAAAAAAAACTCTCAAAAAATCTTAAATATACCAGATGTACTAAAGCAGTGCAGCGATACCAGAAGAGTGTAGAATTATAAAATTATCTTCAGTTATCTTCTGTCCCCACAGAGTTTCACTGTGTTCTCTTGCAGCTTTAGAATCACAAGGAAGTTATTTACAGAAAGCTCTGTAGGTGGGGAAAATTCCATCCCTTGGAAGACTTTACTATGCATTTCCTCTCTGTTAGATTTAATCTCTGGTTGGCATTTGTCTTTATGACAGATTTCTTCCCAACGTTATACTACTTCCCCTAGTGCACTAACTCTTCAAATCTCTTTCTTGGGTCCTGTCCTTCATCATGCACTCCCTTTTATGGATAATAAGTGCAAGCTTCAAGAATATCTATTTACTTCTTAACTTTCTAGCCAGTTCAGATTCTTTCTCTTGATGAAATATTTGAGATTGGTAAGTGACTTTCAGGTTTGCCTGGAAAAGTAATGAAGAATTCAGAACTTTACCTTGTGTGCTCTTCTTTCCACACAACTTGGATCATGGAGCTGGAGCTGAGGGAGCAGGCGGGTATGCCATCAAATTCTGATTTGCCTTCAACTGTAGCTTTTCTTGGTGTATGAACTGAATTCCTGTCACTGCTGCAGGACTGCCATTCATGATGATTTTATATGTGAGCTATAAAAGTGCTTGCAGTATACTGAATGTGGGAGCCTCTATTTAAGACTGAGCAATAATATTTTTTACAAAAAGTAGTGGATAGCTATGGATTATAAGATGAAAGAATTATTTTCTAAAGACATTTTTCTTTTTTCTTGTTGCAAAATTTTCTTTCTTCACATCTCTTACTCCTGATTTTTATGATCTTGCTCTGTCAATTGATCTTTGTTTTGCTAGTTTGTTTTAAATTGGAGACTACTACTGTATTGTTTCCTAGATAATGAGCTTTCAAGGGAGGAATTTCTTTTTCCATTCTTCTATTTTAGGTATCTGATTTATCTCATTTGCTAATTATATCATCTAATCTTCCAAACCATATGACTATACTTCATGTCTGATCATATGACTTTAATTAGTTTCATGTAAATCTGTGATTAGTTTCTCTTCAAACACTAGAAAAGCAGCACTGAACTTCTACTTATCATCTAGAGAATGAATCTTTCATTTTTAAAAAAGGGATTTATCTCCTCATGTGGCTTGATATATAATACTTTCAGAATTTTAAAAATTAGATTCTTTCTTCTTTTTAGCCAAATTTTCACAATGATGTTGCTATTGAAGGATTTCTTTTCCCATTATTTTATCTATAAAGTCCTTGAATCTGCAGTGTTTACGTCTGAATATTTCAGTGATCTGAGCTGCTTTCAACCTTATATATTGACTGTTCTGAATTGCAATGCAACTGAAGGAAGTCAGTATAGGATTCTGATTGACTATTCTCTGATATGGAATTTTGTCTTGGTTGGTATCAGGTTGAAGATGACATTAATATTGTTCTCACCCAGTATAAAGCCTATATTATATTTGTCAGGGGAAAGTGGTGCTACAGATCTCAGTGAAACTTCTAGATAGCAGGAAGCATCTTTGCTAATGACTGGGTCTGAATGATTACACTGGCTGCTGTGGCTGCAGAAGTTTTATAAATTTAAATAAAGCTTTAAAAATAAAATCAAATTTAATTAAAATTAAAATATTCCTAAAGGATTGTTGAATGCCTTTTATTATTATTTACTTTTTTATTTACACTCTGGTTACTTATAAGAATAATGATACAAGAGCCATTCAGCTGTTATACTTGGAAAACTCGATGGATCCCAATTTTTTCTTTTTTTTGTTTTTTTTTTTTTCCCACTGTGAGTTTGAGCCATAATTCACATTCACACTGTCCAGTTCTGGCTTCATCATTTGTTTGCAGTCCATTCAATTCAAAACTCAAAGGTACTTTCATTACACTGGGTGACTGCAGTATCATTAGCAAGACATGTTGAACAGTGTATTATTTACACTGTCCTTCCACTAACTTCATATGAGTGTATCACCCCAGTGGAGATCTCACACACCAGGAAAGAGTGCAGTAAAAGCATTCCAGTGAAGGATCTCAGTGCATCCTAGTGACGGAAGTTTTTAAAGAGGTTGTGAACTTCACTAAATTACTGGGGAAAAGGCTGTTTCTAGCCTTCTTGCATCTGAATCTGACCTGCCAAGAAAAGCAAATCCTAAACTATTTAATTTCATGAGTTCACTCTCTGAATCAACTGTTTTGTTGTTTTTTTTTCACAGTGCCTCTTTCAGTGTCTGTATTGAGTGAGCAGGAAGGCTTAATCTGTGTGCATTACATTCATGTGACTCCAAGTTCTCATATTTGCGGAGGTGAAAAGATTTAAAATTAGTTGCTCCATCCAGTTTCCTAGTTGTATTTCCAATATTTGTCTTCAAAACGTTACCTCCTCCTGCTATTTCTATTTACACTTCCAGTTCTGGCCATTTCTATTGCACTGTAAAAAAAAAAAAAAAAAAACCTCTAAGCCTAGCATACATCTTCTCCAAAGCCTCCGTAGTAGTAGCAAGTTATATCTGAACTTTCCTGAACATCTGATAGTTATTCAGAAGAATCATGCATAACAATGTGGGCAAGTGGGTCTACTCAGAGTATTTATAATGGCTTGCAAATACAGCCATCTATTCTTAGATTCACATACATTTATCAACTTGTTTTATACAGAATGAAGAAGTGAAGCTGCTGTTCCCATAACACACAGCAACATAAACTGGAAGAACTGATTTATGCTCTATTTCCACTAAGTTATGCAAATTGGAAAGCTTCAAAAGGCTCAGCAATCTGATGCAAATTGTATGATCATTGTTGGGAGCTGATTTCCATGTGTATATGTTGCATGCATGCCTTCAGACAATATACAGCCATCTTCTATTAACTAAAGAAAGTAGTATGCATTCATTTAATGATTAAGGACAATCTTATTTTCAGAGGGAGAGTAGAACAATAATTTTGTCACAAATAGACACGGCTGGGGGTAAAAAGAAGAAGAGATGAATTGATCACTTACTGTATGATGTATTCATAGATTTTCAAAAAGCAAGCAAAAGAATATATTTAACAAACCTTGCATTCAAAAAAGGATTAAAACTGACCTAGAAACTAATGCTGAAAATATGTATTCTGTCACAGAGTCAGGAAGGGTAGGGTAGTTTATATTAATAATATCTGTATAATCTTTAAGTGTAAAACAATTGTTACATACATACTGAGGCACCAGGGAGTGCAAAATACTATTAAAAATTACTGAATTAAAAGATTATTGATAATTTATCAAACATAAGTTCTTTGAGAAGGCAAGAGAGGAACAGTCTTGATTTTCCTGGTACTCCCCAGAAATCCTGGACTGCATATAATAGTCCCTTCTTATAAATGCAGCCTAAGGATTCCTTCTTACATTTCTTTGCTTTGTTTGATCCTGTTATACTGTTATCTTCTTCCTCTAGCATTTCCCACACTATTATTTTTTTCTTTGCCTTATATATTATCTTATATACATGCCAGATACCTACATATATTACATATAGCCCAATCCCTACTGTAGCAAAAGAATATTGTAAAATTAACATAAAACAAAACTCCATTGCAGCCCTGGTTATACAGTGATTTAATTATGTTTTTAATGCTGAGTTTACTGTTGACACTCAAGTACACCTAGATAGAAGCTTCCTCAGCAGGATAGTCTATGATCCTGTAAAATAAAGAAAAAAGGAAAAGTCTGTTTTGGAAAGCTGCTCACTGATTCACAAAGAAAGAGTGAAGAGAAAGTGAAGAGCCCTTGGGATTGATAAGCTGATGCAAACCAGAAAAGCAGTCAGAGAAATTCCATGGCTGTCTCACAGGCTTTCCTCAAACCAGTAAATAAAATAGAACTGCCTTGTGGACACAAACACTATGCATATGTAAAACAACTGTTAGCAGAATTAATAACTGACAGTATTTTGAATCAAATAGAAATATTTCAGAAAACAGGTAGTCTGACTTCTCTAACCCTTTAGAAAGTAAAAGTGTTTAAACAGATGAATATGAACTAGGGCATCAACTGGCCTCAGGGGTAGCAAATGGCCCCAGCATCTTTTATTCACTTTTGTAGACATGATAACTGGCCTCAGAAAGGTAGAACATAGATTATCCTGTGACAAAATCACTGTACTGAGAAATGGGTAGTAAAAAAGGTAGGCAGTCAAGACAAAGTGTTGATTAGAGATCTCATCCCAAGCTTATTCCACATTTTCAGCACTTCTGTGAAATTCCCAGAGGATATTAGAGGTGCCTTTCTCAGCAGTCCCTTAGGAAGACAAGCAGCTGCTTTCTCTTATAGTGCATCTCTTCTAAAGACTAATGGGATTTGCTGACAGGAGAAATAATTTGCACCTGTCTACACCATCTTCAGAGCATCTGGTCAATTTAAACCAATTTACATCAATATTCAAGAAGTGTGCATATTGATGTAATATTACACTTTGAAATTGATCCATTCATTATTTATGATGGATGCTACTATGTGCTAGTTTCTTTCTAGACTGGCTAGGAGTGTCACTTCATTTTTGTTTACCAACAGTAGTGTGGAAACTCCGGGTTCTGCTACAAATGTGAATGAAGAGCACATTTTCTGAGTATAAAAAACAACAACAACAACAAATTGCTGAAAAAAGGGTCAAACAGAAAAACTAAAACCAAAAAGCAACAACAACAAAAAAAAACCCACATTTATTCTAAATGACTTTTGTACCCACAGGTTTTTGCTGGGACACAGAAATGGGATAGTAACATTTTACAAAGTCAAGTGTAATGAGTATTTCAAGAACTTGCCTTCAGTTTCTCACAAGTTTTCCAGGTTCTAAACATTTAAAGTGAAATGTTCCACCTGAGAGATTTGCTTTACCCTGAATTTCTCTGGAGCCAGTAAGTAGTGTGCTGCTTTTTCACAGAATGAGTAAAGAATACTGCACTGGTTTTTCAGGCTGAAAATAAATAAAACCATTGCAACAGTCTTACTGTGAAGCTAGCTACTCAATATAGAATGGGCAACTTGATATTTGGCAGTGGAGCAAGCTTCTGGATTAAGAATATGCCATTTACCAGCAATTATATGTGAAACCTATAAGCATACCTTGAACATCTAGGGTAGAAACTGGAAGAAAAATCAGCAATACTTTTGATCAGCTGAGCTGCTATACTCAAAAGCAGAAGTCTGTACCACAGATGAGTTTCTAGTCTTTTCTTTGACTCTTCAGAATGTCAGGACTATGTCTGATAGATCCTGGATATTTTTTTATTTTTTTAAATCTAAAATCACATTTCTCACTAAGACAGCAAAGTCAAGCTGGAAAACTAGGAAATGATAAGATTTCTTGGGCTAAGACTGCAAAGACACTGTAAATCTTATCATTTCCTAATGATAAGCCCAATTTCCTAATGATTGGGCTAATGTGCATGTATCAGGAGGCAGTTTTAGTTTTGAGCCTTGTTTTTGTTTTGGTGAGATATTATTTTCATTCATTGTTCCTGGTAAGCTTCATGAATCATCAGGATTACTTAGAAGTACAATTACAAGAGGCTGCTCTTGCCTCATTTGTTACTGAACTTAAAAGATATGCCATGCTGCTGGCCTCACAACTACAGTGTGATTTTAAGCAAGTCAATGAAAGCATGTTATTAATTGTGGTCACGGGGAGTATCTAGATTCTCAGTCAAGATGTCTGAGCTTGCATTGCAGTCCAAAGAGATCTATGACATCTGTTTTTTTGAAGCACGTTTATCACTTTCTGGAAGTTCTGAAGAAGGAACTGCTGAGGTTGAACTTGAGATCAGGTCTTGACTGACTCATTATCTGGTATCTTGGTTGCTTGTCTACTTTGTACAAAAAGTAGAAAACAATATCATAAAGGACCGTCAGAGGAGTCCTGTCTAAAGAGGAATCACAGCACAGAAGAATCTGCATCATAGTGTGCTTCTTGGAGACTATGACATTTCCTAACCAGTCAGTTTTAATTTTACAACTGTTTTGTTATACTAGAATTGTGAAATTGAAAAATAGTGTGGAGCTTTATAGTGAATATGTAAAACACGATTAGGTAATTTTATAACCATTTACATTTTATACAGAAGGTACTTTACCTTGGGTTGTTTTTTTTTTTTCCAAAAATAGGAGAATAATTATTTTTCTTCCATTCATTCACCTTTTTTTTTTTTTTTTTTTTTTTTTTTTTTTTCTCCCTGTGTTCCCATTTAGCTATTGTTACAATCTGGAATCTCTTTTATTTCCCATTCACGATTTGTCATTTTGATCCTTTCTCCCTCCAAACCTATCAACTACCCAACATCTGCAGTAGTCACTTCTTGAGTGAAAAGGCACAGCTTCTGCTCTGCAATGTCAAGCAGTGTCACTGCAGAGAAACATTAAGAGTATGTTAGTGAAGAGAGGGTGACCATAGAGTAGAGAAGGGGAGAAGAAACAGGAAGAGGAGAATGAAGGAACCTGGTGTCTGACACCAGGCTAAATCCTCCTTGGTGTAGATGACAGCTGCTGGAGTAGAGTGAAGGAAGCTGTGTTTGACTCAGTGAAATACTGCAGTTCTAGTCCTTTCCCTAATGACTGTTGATGGCATAAAAGATTTTAGCTTGGGGCACACTGGCCTTAGTATCTGCTGCTCTTGTCTCTCTCTGTGTGCACAACTGAACTGTTGCTTGTTATTTATCTGCTTTTCAGCTGATTCCCAAATTGCTTTGAATTTTTACCATCACTAATTAGGAAGAGGGTGCACTGAAGCATAAGGTGAAATCTCATCTTTGGCAGTTACTTGGACTCTCTCAGTAGTTCTCCCAAGTAGTTTCTTGTATTAGCATTATCATCCCATCATAAAGAGCCCTGACAGGTTACAATAGCTACCCTTTCTAATTCATGCCTGCCAAACCTGTTCATTTAGCAGCAGGAAGTGTTTCAATGAGATTTTTAACAAGTCTTCCCATTAGACAGCATATTGTGGGTTTCCTTTTTATGGTAAGATCTGAATTCCTTCATTAGCTACAGGACTTTTACTTGTGGTACAAATATCCAAGAATTGGTAATGACTTCAGACTATCTAAACAGGCATCCGAGCCCAATTAGAGTTGGCTACATAACTTGGGGATAAGGAGAGGACATTTAAATCCAAAACTTTATTTTTCTGTTTTTTATTACGGTTTCTACATTTTCTCCTGTCAGTATAACATATGTAAAGAATGTACGTTCTGAGAGTCCTTTTATCCTGACAGATCTTTGTATAAAAACTTATTTGTAAGTAAAAATAATAATCATAATAACCTTTCTACTTATTTATACCAAGTTGATTGCTATTGCATTGATGCAAGGTAAATATATGCAACTTGCTGTCTCACCTAGTGTTTCCTCATGGTGCTCTTTGCAGTTATGAGAAGTGTTGCAGATCTTGAGTTTGTACCCTGTGATTTACAGTTTCCTATACTGTTGCTACAAGAATATGGAGTAGAACAAAAAATGACATATTCAGTATGAAATTACTCTCAGATGACCAGGATCACATGCTAGAATTAAGCACTGAATATCAACTCTGGGATTAGATCTTCTCTGAGGAAAGAAATAGTTATAGATACTTACAAAGTTTAATCTAACACTTAAATAACATAAAATAAGAACTTCAATAATGGACTGTCATATTCTGGTAATTACTGTTTGCAATTTACCACAGACATACTGATTCAGTTAAAAACACTCAAACAGAGAATTACTGTTGAAAGGATCTCTAAGGCCCGTCTGGGTGAATTATATAGTCTGGAATGAATATACTCGATCTGCAATCAGCTGTATAAATATGCTTAGTGTCTGGCCACCATTCCAAGCAAACCTCAGTATACATTCAGAATACTGCTTCATTGTTGCTCAGGTGTTTCTAGATGTTTGGAAAGGAGGGTGTTGGTGATGAGAGAATTCAGTATGTATTACCTGCAAAAGACTAGCCAAGTTTGCAAATCAAATTCTGGACAATGATTGATCTTTTGTGAAGTCCTATTCTGATGTACTTGCAGTTTGGAAGGTGAACTGTATCCTGGGCTGCATCAAAAGAGAGGTGGCCAGCAGGACAAGGAGGTGAATGTCCCTCTCTGTTTCACCTTGTAAGGCCCAACCTGGAGTATTGTGTCCAAGTCTGGGGCCTTCACTACAAGAAATATGTGGAGCTGTTGGAGTGGGTCCAGTGGAGGATCATGAAGATGGTCAGAAGTCTGAAGCACCTTTCCTATGAAGAAAGGCTGAGACAGCTGGTTTTGTTTAGTTTTGGAAAAGAAGGGTATGGGTTGACCTCACTGCAGCCTTCCAATACTTAAAGAGAGCTTATAAACAGAAGGGAAGCGGACTTTTTGCATGGTCTGATAGGGATAGGACAAGAAAAACAGTTTTAAACTAAAAGGGAGGAGATTTAGATTAGATGTTGAGAGAAAATTCTTTAGTCAGTGGGTGGTGAGACACAAGAACGGGCTGCCCAGAGAAGCTGTGGATGTTCCATCCCCAAAGGTGTTCAAGGATGGGTTGCATGAGGTTCTGACCAATCTGATCCAGTGGCAACCCTGACCATGACAGGTGGATTGGAACTAGATGATCTTTAAGTCTTTTCCAACCCAAGACATTCTACGATTCTGTGTCCATGACTATCAGTAGTAGTATCAGCCACAGTTGATAGCTGACCCTCTTGGTACTGTGGTCATCTCTGGTTTATTGCATCTCTCATGGAAATTATTTTGTATAGTTAAAAGAACAAGAGGCATGGGTTTTCATGGAAGGCACAGGAAAAGGTATACCTACAGGTATGAAACACTATGCACAAGAGAATGGTTGCATTATACTCAGCACCAACTAAAACACGGATACTCAATGTCTTCTGAATCACATTTCCTCAAAGAACATTTCAATTTAGAAAAATCTTTCCAGGGAAAGATTGCTTCTTTGTGAATATGCTACAGTAATTTTCTTTGGAAATCTGATCTGTCTGATTAACTCTATTCACAGAACAGTTTATGAGCTTAGAAATTTCTTTCTTACCATAGAAAATAAAGAAGTTACCTATAAAGTCTGTCTTAATAAAATTCAGAGGAATTCTAGTAATGAGAAATTTTGCTGCAGAATATTTCTTCAAAGGACTGAAAAAAAAAAGAAGCTGAAAAAAAACCCAACAAAATGAAAAAAAAAAAAAAAGAAATAAAAAATGATACAATAAAATTTATATGCAGCTTGTAAAAGCTACACTATAAGACAATTTCTGGAAGGTTACAGATTCCTCAGACATATGCAGTTTAAACTTCAGCCTCTGGAATGTCATTGGTCCCATGATCAAAATAGGATCTCCTGCTTTCATGTCTGTTTCAACAAAGACTGAAGTATTATAATGCACTTGTTTGTTGAAAATTGTTTAAATTCTCAACAGTTCTCTAACAATTTAAAAGTATTTAGTATTTGTAATGACAGAATTCAATATGTGCCTTGGCTTTAACTTGTGAGTATAATATACCATTTACTTGAGGGAAATGTGAATTCTTTAAAAAGAAACTAGAATATAGAGACAAATTTTAAATACTTTCAGTGCCACCTATTGGCTGATAAATTATTTGAATTAACAAAAACATCAGCTTCAAAATTTTGGAGAACGAATTGAGATAGGACCAGTTATGCTAATATTTCTAACCTGTACTGAAGTTAAAGCTAGCATCAGTATTTACAGTTGTCTACAAGGAGATAATCTGATTTTCAAATAATTTAACTCTCAAAAAAAAAAAAAAAAAGCCACGAATGCTGCAAAGGTCTCATAGTGGGATTTTCTACAATGTAGTGAACAAGCAAGGTGATTGGAGAGGTAGGAATAAATGAAGGCATGTTTTAAAACTACCTTATTATTCTAGTGATGGATTTCTATTTGTCTAAACTTAAAAACTAATAGTTTAGTGACAGATATCTTCTCCTTTGTTAAATTTATAGCCAAGGCTGTTTTTCATAGCATCTCAGATTCCATTTCTGTATTGTGTTGAGCACTGTGGCATCTCAGCTGCTAAGCATGTCCTTAAATTTTCTGATTCAGAATTTCATTGGGAACCTGAGGTAATCTGTTTTGTTCAGTAGATCTAGACATATGGTTAAAGGTATGCTCATTATTATTTTCTAGAATAATGCAAAGTTTGCCATCTTGCATAAGTGACACATATCTTTATCATCTTTAAAATAATTCTCCTAATGGCTTAGTGTTGAATATTTTTGGTAAGCTTTTCAGTGGCTGTTTATATAGGACTTATTTGTTCCATATATATTTATGAAGCTTGGCATTTTAATGCGGAGATGGCAACTGAAATTTTATGATTGTTTCCTAATAGAAGGAACTGCACCCTTACGATCTAAGTTTTTTCTCTTGTGTTCTGCAATTTATTGTTTGTCATCTGGATAAATACATATGCATACATATATATATGTCACAGTGAAGAGTGAAGAAAAAGTACTTGCAAGAAAATCTGTAGTCAGAAGTGCCAGAAGGATTAAAATTAAAAGACTGCACAAGTGTGGAAGTATAAAATGTAGGAATTTCAGAAATATAGTTCTAGAAGTCTAAAGAGATTAACCTAAAACATTTCATTGTTCTTTTTGGAAAACAAAGCTGAGGGGATGAATAATCCCTTTCTGTAGAAAGGTTAGATGCGGGGAGGAAGAATCAACACTTAAGTTATGGATTGATGTTGGTATAGAGCCAGAAGAATATAAACAGGCAGTGTCTGTTTGGTCATTTGGTCTACAAAATGGGATAATTCTTCTCCCCTGAATAGCTGAAGTAACAGGAGTAGAGAAACTAACTACGTTGAAAATTTAGCTTGATTACAGTTCCCCGTGTCAGAAAAGGACATAGAGTCCTATATACCTCTTTGCTCATATGTTGCTAACAATTTTTTTAAGAAAGTGTCTGATTTTTTTATTTTGTTCCATGTAAGATATCTTTTTAAGCAGTGAAGCAAAAAGGAAAGGCACTTGGGCTGACATAGTCTGACATAGCCCACGTCTTTGATAAACTATATTTTAGATAAGATGCTCAGAAATGAGCAGATCTGCACTAATAACAGGAGAGTCTAACCAATGCAAACTAATAATGGATCAAGAACTGGCCAGTCCCATTCACACCTCTTTGGCCACCAGGGAGTTCATGTTCTACTGTCTTGATTCACTAGATAGCGAAAGGCAAACTCACTAGTTGGGCAATCTAGAAAAAAAATCCAAGTAGAAGGACAATGAACCAGAACAGTGAAGGACCTCTACAAGGCTCCTTTTCCTGTTAGGGACTACACAGGAAATGCAGGTGGCCTTAAATTTAAAATTTTTAGCTGAGTCCTACTCTTATGTCAAACTCCGACTTTGAACATGAGTCATTCCTTTGTGAGCACTTACAGTTGTCTCAGTTTCTTAGCAAAAGAAGAAATTGTCAGATGTGTGTTATAAAATATTCTTGGATCAATATCACTGGCCGGGAGAAGGCAGGGCAGGACCTCCCCAGCCAGGCAGATCCCTCTCTGCCTGCCCCATGACCAGCGCACATTGTTCTTGTCCTCACAGTGCCCTGACACTATCAATGTTTTGACACTGATTTAATCCTCCCTCTTGGGTCCTTTCGACTCCTGGCGTTTATTTTTCCTTTTCCGTTCTTCTTATGCCCTTGCTGAATCAGACTGCCCCTTTCCTGGTGCTGAAATGCAGCAAAGCAGCCTGAAGGCTGTGAACTTTTGGCCACAGATTCAGAAGCCACAACAGAGGCTGAGGCAACAAAATGACTCAGAGACTCTGACTCAAATGGAGCACATTAAACAATAATAATAATAATAGTAATAATAATAATGTCTCATAGGACTTGAGATGAATTAATTTTTTACCAGATGACAACACAATCCTTGGCCAAAGAAATCCCAGAATGGAGGTAAAGCTTCCTCTAGGCAAGCATGGTGCTAAAAAAGCAAGCTCCACTGATAAACTAAATCCTTCTGGTGAGGGAAAAGTAGTCCCACATTATGACAATTATTTAGTGATAGAATAAAATCTCTGCCTTAGAGTTCCTCTGAAACCCAGTTTTCAGTTCACCTGCACCAGATTGCTGTTTTCTGTTTCTTCTTTTCTATTTCAATGCTCTGGAAACTATTTCAGTTTTAATATGCATTAGTCTTCAACCTATTTGCTATTTGGTAGCAAGGTAAACTATCACACTAGTTGTCCTACTTTAATCCAGACCTGATACTGCATAGGCTGAATGAGGAGTGAACCTTGGCTGTGGAAGTTTATTTATTTCCTGTCTAGGAGTAAAATTGTATGAGGGCACACAATCTTGCAAAATATGAATGATGCAGAGGACTAGAAAAATAGTTACTGAAGCTGATTTGCTATTTCTGATGTTAGAGGGTTTTGCTTAAAAAATTCACAAAGTTTTGATGCTGTTACATCCAAATAAAAAGTCTATGAAAGAAACCAACTGTGTATCCAAAATATAATTTGACTTTTTAAACATTAATAAGCCACTCATTTGTGTAGGATCTTTTTTTTTTAAAGGCTTTGATTTTAAGTATATCAATGTATTTTTCTTAAACAGCCTCTAATTTCCAAAATAAGATATTTTTTCCTCATTATTTATCTAAGTAAATGTTTATCTTTCTGCAGATAAATTTTTCCATGCCCACCAGTTGCCTGTGGTATACTCCCCACTTTGGCACTTTCCAGGCAAACAGAAATCATGTAAGATACATATTTTACATATGTTTTGTTTCCTTTTTAATGTTTGTATCATTTGACTTAGAAACACATTTCTCCTGCTCTGAGTTAAATAATAGTCAATAATGTTCTCGGTGAAAAACATGTCATTACCATGGTTAATCTTATATGATGACAGCACACTACATAACTAAATTGTCACTAAAGAATTAAAAAAACAGCAGCTCCATTTAACAGGGTTTCTTGTGTCATGATGCTTATCAAGTATTATGAAGCTTATAATAAATTATTTCCATATGGCATTAACTATGTTCGTGTCAGAGACATTGGTCTCAGTTGGAATAATTTTAAATTTCTACAAACAAATAATACAATCAGTCACTTGAGATCATAGTAGCAATGTAATTCCAGCACTAATCTGCTATCAGCAATACTGTGTAAAAGTATACAACGAATTACGGTGTTCTTTAAATAGTCTTGGTTTGTGCCTCTCCACAAGGTATTTAAATATACAGTTCACTCTTTGTTAAAGATCTCTTTCAATAAATAAGTGTTCTAGCTGGAATATAGAAATAAAAATCAAGTAAAATCCTTAACTGCATACCAAACTTTTAACTATTTTTTCACTGTTCTGTTCTTCAGAGAGCAAATACTGCTTAAACTAGGCTTGACTGCAGACAGGGAATGAATTTACATTCTATTAGGAGTAAATAGTAAATAGAAATGAAAGAAAACTGTTTTTACTTTACTGTGATACTCTCATCTGACTCCTGTGACTCCATTCTTCCTAGGTCTCTATTGATTGCTGAAGTAATTCAGTGGCTCCTTTCACACCAAGCAATGATTCTAAGTGGCAGCTTGGTACTTATATTTGATCCAGGGCAATTTTACAATATCTATCATGATTTGTTAAGAATTGATAACTCATTTAACATTTGTTCATGAATATTTTATGAATTGAGTTCGAATTTCAAATTTCCAGATATTGGTATGTGCATTTGGAGTTGAACTATCCTTAGCCTGAGAGGAGTATTTTCCTGTTGTTGTTTTTTGAAAAAGGACCTATTTTCTGAGATTTATAAAAGTATTATAACTTTACTTCTGTTTAAAGCCAGCTGAAACCAATTCACTAATTTAAGGAGCCAAACCATTTATGTGCTTTAGATTTACACATTGCAGTGACTGTATTCCAAAATGATATTCACTCGTCATGGCTCATGTGTTGGCTTTTTGAGAACATTCTTAAAAAAAAAAAGCAAAGAAAAATTTTGTTAGCCCTTTTCTATAAAGCGACTAATAACTCAGTGTATCATGTGAATCTAAACAACATTTATTAAAATTTTAAGAGATTATGTCAGGAAAAAAACCATCAAATGTACAAGTGTGTTTCTGGACAGCTTGAATTTTATGCCCTGCAGCTGTGTCTCTTGCTTTTTTGTGTGTAGATTTATGTCATAGATTTTCAAAACAAGCATATTTCCAGACCAAGTGGAGGCAATCTGATGATGAAATTTTAGAGTTCTATAGTTCATTTAAATCTTGTTTAAAACAAGTACAATTGGAGAGACTAGACTTACTGCTTGTTGCTAAAGCCGCAGTTGACTAGTATGTGTACTTCATGGTGTCATTACAATGACGTTGTATTGGACATAATTTTTGCTTTGGATGCAAGTACTTTACAGGAAGACTTATTCTTTTATTTAAAAAGTAGCCTGTTTTTCTATGAAAAATTATTAGTATTGGCTCCTCACAAGGAAACAAAGAAGAATCCCTGAAGCCTTAAAGCTACTCAGGTTGGCACCTGGTTTAGTCTAATAATTTATAGCAGATTTTTCTTCTCCAACAATGATCTTAAGGGATTTATGTATTTTTTATGCCTGATTTTGGACATTAAACGTTGTTGTTTATTTTATTAATCGTTAAATTATAGATAAATTGCAAAATCATTGCATAAGATTGAAAGAGTATTATCAAATTTTAGTCAAATCTTTTTAAAATACAATCCTCCTAGAATGGGTGTGAATTGACGTCTAAAATTAAGTGTCCATCTCTGTATTTGATCAATTAAAGTTAGGTGAGATTGGATGCCCTTCTTTTGCCTTCCTTGTTACCTCAAGTTTATTTGAATGAAATGAGCATAGGAGATCTTTGTCTTCTTTTTTAATCACACATTTTATGGAAAGTCAGTTCACATTTCTATCTTATTTTGATGTAATTTACTATTTCAGTCTTTACTACCTCTGTCATATATGTCGACAGTTCATTACTGATCTTAGGTTAAGGGCTGGTGTGATTTTAAGGAGCTCTGCAGAGAAGAACCTGGATGTCCTGGTGAACAACAGATTGACCATGAGCCAGCAGTATGCTCTTGTGGCCAAGAAGGCCACCGGTATCCACTGATATCCTTGGCTGTATTAAAAAGAGCATGGCCAGCAGGACAAAGAAGGTGATCCTCTCCCTCTGCTCTGCCCTGGTGAGGCCACATCTGGAGTACAGTGTTCAAATGTGAGCTCTCCAGTTCAAGAAAGACAGGGAACTACTGGAGAAAATTCAGTGAAGGCCCACAGTGATGATTAGGGGCTTGGAGCATTTCTTGTATGAGGAATGACTGAGAGACCTGGATCTGTTCAGCCTGGAGAAAAGAAGACTGAGAGGGGATCTTATCAATGCTTATAAATACCCAAAGGGCAGGCATGAAGTGGATGAGGCCAGGCTTTATTACCAGTGCCCAGTGATTGAACAAGGGGCAATAGGTACAAATTGGAACATAGATAGTTCCATACAAACATGAGGAAAAACTTCTTTACCGTGCAGGGGACAGGGTACTGGAACAGGCAACCCAGAGAGGTTGTGGAATCTCCTTCTCTGGAGATATTCAAAACTCACCTGTATGCTTTCCTGAGTAACCTACTGTAAGGAATCTGCTTTAGCAGCTGTTTGGACTAGGTGCCCTCCAGGGGTCCCTTCCAACCTTAATGATAATGTGATTCTGTGAGACTTTTATCCAGGAGCCAGTGGTGGACTTGTCATCCCTGATGACTAGTGAACTACAGCTTGATTCTTTTCAATTTTTGCACTGTCTGGTAAAATAAAGAAAGATCACATTTGCTATCTAATTGTTAAATCAAGTGAATCAAAATTTTACAATTAAAGAAACATTTCTCATTTCATTACTGCATTGTTTGAGGTTGAAGAGGCATTTAACCACTGTAACTTAGTAATGGATTTTAGCTACACTGATAAAATAAAAATAGAACATTTATATAAAAACCTTCACAAGGTCCTTTTCAAAATTATATAATTCGTTCACAAGCTGAGCATTGGTAAGGTGCTAAGGTTTAAAGAATCAAGCCTTCAGCAATCAGGCATAGCGAAGTCAAATGTTTACTTTCAGACACATCTAAAAATGGCACTACTTTGGCATTAAAAGTCTAAATGCTAAGCTATGTGAACACTAAATATTTCTTGCCTCAGTTGTACACAGGGATTAAAATTTCATAGTTTGAAAACATTTAAAAGCTTAGCTTTTCTTCGCTTCCAGTGCAGAGCATGCTTCAAAGAACATCTTCATATATGTATGTTTTGCTTTTCAGTGATATATGTGTGACAAGCATCAAATTCTACTGAGCACTGTACACACATGCAGAAGATATAATTATACTGATCTGTAAAAACACATCTTAAAAACACGTTTTTGGCACTAAAAATATGTTGTTTGGTCCTTTTTCCTTCATAAATTTCTAATTAAAATATTATGTAATATTATCCCATTTATGTAGCATATTGAAATGAAGAAATACAATTTTCTACTCCTAAACTTCTGCTTAAGAACTTAGTTTCATTTTATGCATTTTTAATAAGAAATAAAATGATTAGAATAAAATGACTAATGTTCAATTTATCAAACTGAATTGTTTTATGACCCACAAACATATTTTTTTATGCTTTGTAAATGCTTTGAAATACTGCCTTTTAGTACTGTTTGAAAGAGAAATAATGCTTGTTCCCTTGTAGGTGAGATCTTGAATCCATTGCAAGCAGAGGAAATGTGAGGAATTTCATTTGGGCTGCACAGCAGGTAGGTGCATTTCAGCCTCTGAAGCAAAGATCAGGTACAGATGAAAAAATCTTATGTATGCTGAATCCTAACTAAGGGAAGCACATGAGGTTCAAGTTTCAGAAATGTTGAGAACCCACACAGAATAGTTTTAAATACTCAGATTTCCAGTTATTGAGGTTATGAATATCTGTGACACGTGGTGATACTAGAACCTTACCTTACTGTCCATTCTGCAACACAGTTATTGTTATGGAGAAACATTTTTCATGCAATTGAGTTTTCACATTAGCAGTATTGCATGCATTATTCAGGTCTGTGAGGATGTACAGTATATATACATATACACCATTTCTGTATAGAAATGTGTAACACATTTCAGTGAGAAATACTGATATATTGGATGACTCTCTTCTCTAGGAAATACTAGAGTCTTTCTGTGAGCATATAAAATACAAGACAATTTGCCACAGATGTTATAAGCTGAGAATTTACTCACATAATGCAGATGTAAGATAAATTTTAAATATAAATGAAGCAGAAATCTCATGCCTCGTGACAGGGTTGAATATAGGCTTAGTAATGGACCTGATAGTCTTGGGGCAGTCTACCTGCAATAAAGAAAAAATATATTTGATATTTTGATTAAAGTCTTTTTGATAAAATCTGAGGTACTGCAGTTCTGGAAAGCTATGTTTTATTCTCTACTTTACTAGTCCAAGTGGTAAAAAATATCATTAGAATTTATATGGAGAATCTCAGTGTAAAAGGAAAACCGCTTCAGTGTGATTGCCATTTTTGAAAGTAACTGTTTAAGTAAGACGAAGCTTGTGAATGAGTTTCAAGAGAAAAACATTTTTTTTAATGCTATATGTTTCAAGGTTGGTTGGAAGACTGATAGGATATTCAATCAACCCCATTTCTGCCCACCTCTGTAATTGTGCTTAGTACTCAGTGCTTAATGTTTTGGAAAAATACCAGCACCGACTAGCTTCTCTCACCCTGCATAAAACGACATGAGAAAGTTTTCAAGAAAGTAGTGGTTGTGTCCAATCTTTTTTTTATCTTTTCACATTTCACAAGTAGCATAATCTTGCACTAAATCTCCTTGATACAGTTTTTCAAATCCCATGAATTTCAGGACTGATAAAATTCCTAGGAGGAAATATTATGTTCTATATTTTAATGGAAAAGAAATGACAACATTTCAGGCTTACTGTACTTTCTGGTCTGAAAAAGAATCAGCCATTAAACAAATTGTTCTACATATTCTGAACCATACACATTAAAATATTGCATTGGGCACTATTATAGTTTATTTCACTTAAGTAAAATGATAAATTTCAATTTATTTCTGTGAAATGCTTTAAGAAAGTAGTTTCTTAACACAGTAGTTTCTTAACAAAATCTACATGTTTTTCTAAATATGTTTGCCAAACCTCTTCAGGGATAAGGAAGTTGAACTCTTTCAATATGTAGTAAATTCCAGAACACTTTTAAACACTCATTCATCGCATTTAGTCAATGTGTAAGTCAAATTATCTCTATTTGGGCATCTCTACGTAAACTAGTAATGGGGGTTGCTGTTATTGTATATTACCTGCTCAGCCCCAGAAACATACACAAAGAAAGAATTTTCTTTTAAAGAACTTAAAACAGTGTTAGGTAATCTGTAAACAGGCTGAAAGGAGAGGAAATAGAAAAATTTTGGAAAAAGAATTCATGGAGTACCACCTACACTTTTCTAATTCTGTTCTTTATCCCTCTGTGACATTCAAAATAAATGTGAGTACCTTCTTGCAATACTGTGCTATGCTAGACTCCTTATTTTGGTAAAAATGTAATAAAGGAGGGATTTGAAGAAAAAATCTGGGTCTCAAGGAATAATGGAAAGACTTCTAAGAGCTTTCAAATAGCTCTCTGCTCTCTCTAACTGAAGGTATACTTGGTTTTGACGAAAAACCTTTTGAGAAGATTTTTGTGAGCAATGGAAAAGCTTTCTTACCCTGTGGTAAGATAAACAGTTGGATGTATTGCAAGTTATGCGGCTGGGTCTTCCTGACAAATTCAATAACTACAAAGGAAAAGGCTACTTTGTGTTAAATTTTACTTAAAATTTACACTACTGCTGAATTAATGTTAATGAGTGTAGCTTCATAATCGACAAAAATCTTTCCATCATTTTGGCTGCCTAATGCCTTTCTCATATTCCCACAGGTAAATAATGACTGTTGGGATGCAGATGTACAAATGCGCTTTTGTCATAGATCTTAAATCAACTAGGAATCTGGAATAAGAAGTTAATTTGTCAAAATCCTTGCATTATAGCACTTCTTCTAGGAAGGATTTATTAATCATACTAATTCAGCTCCCTACCCATGCTTGCTGTCCAAAACATTATAACTCAGCCCTCCTGACAGTGGTTTCTGTTGTACTGCCAAACCTTCGTCACTCACCTTTCCTCTTCAGCAACTGACACTTGTCATCCATTCAACACCTTCATTACCATTAACTATTAATTTTGGTTAACAATTAGGACATTCAGTGGAGATCTAGTTACAAAGCTGATCATTTTTTAATTACTTCATATAATCTATAGTAAACTTTCCAAAATGTTTGAAATTAATGAAGATCCTTAGGAGCCTAAGTGGTATTTTAAGTTACTTGAAGCTCATGTTGATGCTGTGACATCTGCAGAAGTTTCAGATGATGTTATAGCCCTGAGTGTATCAACATGTCTAAATAGCAAGACTCATCTGAGGCCTCCACCCATGTGGTTGGGAGCTGCATTAACATTATGCTCCTGTCCTTCTTGGTTCCTTTTCAGTCTAATATTTTATTGATTCTATCCTGGTCTATGTTCCTGAGAGTCTCTTTTTGAATCACTCTATATTCAGTGTACACTTTTAGTGCATGGTAGACGGAAATATATGTAAACAGGAGGGGGAACAACTGTTTACATGGGTTGATAGAAATAGGACAAGGGAGAATGGTTTTAAACTAAGACAGGAGATTTAGGTTAGATATTAGGAGGAAGTTTTTCACCCAGAGGGTGGTGACACACTGGAACAGGTTGCACAGAGAGGTTGTGGATGCCCCATCCCTGGAGGCATTCAAGGCAAGGCTGGATGTGGCTCTGGGTAGCCTGGTCTAGCAGATGGCGACCCTGCACTCAGCAGGGGGGTTGAAACCAGATGATGTCCTTTTCAACCCAGGCCATTCTATGATTCTATGAAATATATTTCCCTTCTGTCTGAAAGAATATTTCTTCTTCCCAACAGTAAGTGCCCTAAAAAACTGCCAACAGAAGAAGTGGGTGGAGAGCTGTGTGCAAAAGAAGTCAGGTATCTTTTTCTTGTGCTGTATTAAGCAAAATGGAAAAAAACAGAATTTCTGTTGGATATAAATTACTAAACTCATTTGATATGGTAAATTAGTCTGAATATTAAATACTGCACTGCACCATTTCCACTGAGAAAGAGAGGCAATGAAACAGATGTATTATTTTTCAACTTAAACTTTTATTATTCTGCAGACACTTTTTCTTTGCATTATTATCTCTCATTAAGCCATGAAAATATTAAGTATTGTGTATTGTTCTTGCAGATTCTTTTTCCCCAAGGCCTTACAGTAACAGAAGAAGATGAGAACCCTACATCCCTCATTTTTTGCCTATAAATATTAAACAATCAGAGCTACTACTCAGGGTTATCTGTTTTGCATTCTGATCACCAGTCATTTGGCAGTGTTTACACACCTACATGACTGATCAAGACTTGTGTGCCAAGGATCCGCAGCTGTTACTGAATCCAGCTGTTTTCAGTGTAACATCTATTAACGATGACTTGCTTTTGGAAAAACACAGGAAATTACTTATGCTGGTCAAAGGGAAATTCAAATACAGATACAATTACATCACCAATAATGTGTATAGATATTAACTGTAAGGGAAAATTCACATCAGAAGTTGCTACTCTGGTGAAAAAATTTCATTGTACGGAACTTGAAGAGATCAGACCCTACAGAATATTTGTTCTCAAAATGCTGCATAAGATTTCAAATACTTGTTCTAATGGTCACAAAGAAGGTAGTTTCATTAATCAGTTTGCAACATATGTAAGTACTAATAGACTTGGTAGTGAAGGGCAATGCATTTATTGTAAGGTCAAACATTGATAACATTATAATTTCTATAATTTAATATATAATTTATATAATTTATATAATATAATGCTAGCTAGTGCTATTACCTCAAGTTGCTCCAGGGGAGATTTAGGTTGGATGTTAGGAAATACTACTACTCTGAAAGAGTGGTCAGGTGCTGGAATGGTCTGTCTAGGAAGGTGGTGGAGTCAACCCTGGAGGTATTCAAGGTATGTTTAGATGTTGTAATGAGGGACATGGTTTAGAGATAACTATTGGTGATAGGCAATGGTTGGACTGGATGTTCTTGTAGATCTTTTTCAACCTTGGTTATTCTATGATTCTAATTTATATAATGCTAACTTTCATAGCCTTGAAAAGGGAGATCGGTTAACCTGATCTTGCATATTTGCAGTATTTTTAAACTGGAAATGGAAAAATGAAAGGAATAGTTGTTTGTTTAATATAAGGATATAAGAAATACACATTCTAAAATAAACTCTACTTCTGAGTGCTCTAGAATAGGTATTATTGTTTTGTGCAAAATTAGCATCAGTCCTGAAGGTCTTTATTTTTGGGAGTTTGTGCACAAAATCATCAAGAATTTTGCCAGCTCTTTGAATTCAAAAGTTACGCAAAATAGTTCTTAATATATTATATACGGAAGTTTCTTCTAGGAAGCCTTGACAAAATTTTGTTCTACATCTAGAATTTCTTCCAAATTATCTGTTATAATATAGTTGCATCTCTTTTCTTTAGATACTTATGAAATGTTCCCTTTGTCACAGGTTTCTTCAATGCATACAAGAAAACCAAGCCTACGTATTGTCCTTTTCCAAGAAAAGGAACTAGTCCTGGTGTTGCAAACTGTCAGGATTGTTAGTACAGTCTTTCTTATGAAATAGCCTACTATTTACAGAATAATGTAATATTGTTTATTATTATTATTAAGAATAATAATGTTTTAGAGACAATCAATTGAACATGTCTTACTATGAAAGAAAAATAGTCTACTATTACATCTTCTGGTCTTGAGCAACATTTGAGATTATACAACCAACAAAAAGGATCATGCAAGCTTCTAAATTTTATTCTTTCTCTTAAATGGCACTGAATAACATCCAGTTCTTCTGTCATCGTAACATTACATTGTACAGATAACAGTAAAGTACTTCCACGTATGAGTGCTCTAGGATCCATTAATAAAGTGCTCCGAGAACATGCTTAATAAGGAACAACATAGCTCTTACACTTTGCAGGAAAGAAGGGTTTTGCTTCAAGAGTCAAGTAAGAACTACTGCAGTTCCTTGGCTTCTGAGAAAAGGTTCATATGGGCAACGCTCAGCTAATCTTCTTTTGTCCTCCTCTTCTGCCCAAACAGGATAATATGTGGCAATGATGCTAGATCTCAGTTTGAACATGCTTGGAATGCTTCCCTTACAAGAGGGAGAGAATGTTGTAGGCAAGAATTATGAGCTGCCTAACAGACACAAAAACAATTGTGCACAAGTGTATACATGTGGGGTCTTTACTAGGTCCAGATTTTTGTCTCATTTACTTACATAAATGTCAAGTCTATGACCAGGCAGTGTTGGTATCTGCTGGGTATTCCCCTATCCCATTTAAAGTGCCATCTGCTATTTCATATATCTGCCAAGTATATGGATTAAGTCTGCAGCTTTCCATTTTGTGTCACATTATTAATAATGGTAATGAATGTTTACTAAACAATACTTGTATGGGCTGAAGTTGTAAAAGTCATGGTCGCACTTTCCTATCCCTCCCTCACTTATCTCAGGAGAGCCAGAACTCTAAACATACTTTTCATATCTCAAAAATTTATTTATCCTAATGATTCCTTATAATGTTCTGACATATCATAGTGCTGTACAAAATATTTGTCTCATATACTAACTACATGAAGCTGACAGTGCATGTATCCATGCATATTTTGACATAGACAGGCAGCAAGCACAAATGTTTAAAAGTTTTAAATACACAAATGAAAAACCTGATAGTGCTCACCTGTCTTGTTCACTGGCTTTCCTGTCTTTCTTTCACAGTCACAACAGTAAAGAGAGCAAAAGAGTAGTCCTTCTCCACACCTGTCCTGATACCAAGTTTAGTAACCTATCATGATAAACACTGTACAGCGTATTTTGATATATTAAAACATGATAAAATAGGATTAATTACCTTACCTCGAGGACACATTTATTCATTTCAGTATATCTATCTTCTTTTTAAATGCCTGAGGTGTAAAGACCCTTATACCTATAACCTAAGTGACATATAAAAATAACTTTTCAAAGAGACATCCCATGTGTAATTTTTCATGATATGTAACTCAATTTCATTGTAGCTGTGGATACTTACGATGGTTGCATGATATATTCTTCCAATATTTATCGTAACTATTTTTTCACTGAAATCTGGTATCAGACCCCTGCAGTAGGATAGTACAGTGTAATCAAAAGTAATCATGTCTTTCCCATCAGAACTGTCTTTACCAATGTTCCCAAGGGTGTCTAAAAAGCCACTTAATCACTAGCTGTAATGTGTTTGTTGGCAATTTCATTTTTTGTTTCACCTTGAGAGCTAGAGTGAGGTCAAGTCTCATGAGTGCAATTTTACACTTTACTATAATAACTTAGGTTCTACCTTGAATATTTTTGACTTGCATGCATAAAAGGTCATGTGAGCTGTAAATATGTCTGTTGCTGACTCAATGCTTTGACTTTGGCTTTATTTTCTGATAGTTCTAGTAATTTTAAATAAACTTTGAGTTAGATCCAAAAGAGGATTTAGCATTAAAGCAGAATAGAGTGAAACTAAGCTCCCTAAATTCAGAACTGCAGGGGTGAAATATGTTGTTTGCCTTCTGCTTAGCGTTGGATGTTGCATGAATAATGCTCTTCTCATGGCCAGGGCTTTTCAGGGCTAAAAAAATGACTGACAAGGTGGTTTGTTTTTTGATTTTGTTTTTGTTTTTTTTACATGTGTGTGAGAGTTGTTATCATCATCATCATTTAGGGATTAAGGGTTTTCCACAGTTCTCCCTCATGAGCTAGCAGCTGTTGCTAGGGTATACCACATGCACTTCAGCATGCCAGGACACCACTTTGTGTCAGAGTTCAGGCAGATGGAGATGCATTTGGCCTAAATTCATGTTGAGAAGTGCTTTAAGAAGTGCCATACTGGGCTGGAAACTACTTGTGAAGGAGAAATTCTACTTGAAGGTAAAGACAAGATGGTGAATTTAACTGGTCAGGCTCGTTTCAGTGCAACATATATGAAACAAATACTAAAAAAAATACCACAGTATTCCAAGGAGTTGGACTCCTAGTTTTGTCTATGTTTTTATGACAAAGCCACACTACATTTTGAAGTTAGCATTTATTTTTTTTTAACAAGTCATGAATTTGTGAATGTTTTCAGATTTCTGGCGACTGTATTAGTGGTGGGTAGCAAAATCATAGTCCACTGCCATGGTAGGGCTAGGAGATATCTGAGCAGAAAGATCCTATTCTATTGTTTTAGAAGAGACAAGAAAAAGATGAATGTGATATCTCCTGGATAAAGAACTGGAAGCCAAGACTACTGCTTGGCATCAGAAAATCATGGAAGAAAATTCACTTTTCGAAAAGCTTCTGTGCCATGCTACAAGGCACTTTGCACTGGCTGCACTCAGTGATCAGCCAGTGAGTATTAATGAAGTTCCAGTTCAGTGGGATTTCTCTTATCCTACTGTGATCCTAGAAAGACTGTCATAGCACTGGCCACAGTCAAGCTGTGGTCATTTTGCACTTTGATTTTTAGCAAAATCTTATATTCTGATACAAAAAATCTACATTATACTTTTGGCTCACAGCTGTAGGTGACAAGAGCTAGCTTACGTAACAATGAGCATCTAAAAGGTAGTCATCTATTCTGAGGTAGTGTTTTCAACTACTACACTGAATGGAAAAAGAAGCACTCAATAAATAAACCATATCATTTTAAAATTACTATGCCAGACAGATAGGATGACTATTCAGGTTGGAAGCACTTTCTTCTCTATCTTTCCCTTGACTAGAGAGGAAGCAAAGACAAAAGGATTCTCATCTTTTAAACAGCTAAAGCTAGATGAGACTTCCACCACTGATAACTGAAGACAGATTGCCTAACATAGATCTTCTGAAAAGAATATTGTGTACTTGTAGCTCAGTTTTCCTTGAATACTCTAGCAATGGAATATATTTTTTAATTATCTCTTTTCTCTTCTACTCGTACATTTATAATAATTTGTTTTTAAAAAACCATCTTTGTTTATTGCTATTGAATTGCCATCAGGGGAAACAGTTGCTCAAAGTTATATTTACATTGTTCTAACAGTGCCTAAAATCCCTGAGACAGAAAAGCTCTGCCTTAAAATGTATAAAGCTAATTTATTAGCAAGGGATTAGATTGACAGCTGGTAAGCTAACGCTTCTGTAAATCTTTTAAGAGTCTCAAGATTTACAAATTGAAAGTTGTATATTTTATTAGATCCTGATAAAATACTGTTTTAATATTTCATAATAAAATAAAGCACAATAAGGGCACTACGCTTGTTGTATATTGAATAATCTTAGGAGTTGCTTCACAGGAACTCATAAAATGGCAAGAAGCATTTAACAGAGCATATCTGGTACACTGCAGATTGCTGCAGTCAACCAGTGTTAACCTGCAAAACACAGTATACAAAGATTCATGTGGTTGATCTCTCCTTTAGGGAGCTTGGATTAGATCAGTGAGCTGAAGCCATGGGATAATGTAAATTGCAAGAAAAACAAACAAGCAAGTTACTCCTTTCTGTAAACTAATTTAAAATAGACAAAAAAATAAACTAATTTAAAATAGACAAAATCGTGATTTTATTTTATTTTCCCTGGTTGTGCTAGTTTTTCATTTTTCTCCTTTCTAAAATGGAGCACAGGATTTTAATTTGTAAGTATTCTTAGCTAGTATGATGAACTGTCTCATCCCACTCGGTGGGCAACAAGGGAGGTGAATCTCTTTTATTTGCTCTGAGTGAGGGATTTCCCTAGTCTGCAGGACTGCATAGCAGCAGGGTTATCATGACTCAGCCACTGTAATGATCCAGGGAAAATAACAAGATTAAACAATCAAGCAATTTATTCAGTATACTAGCCTCAATATTCTACAACAGTAAGAGTTGCATGAAACCACAAATTGGACAGAGCTGACAACAGTAAAAAAACACATGAAACAGAAAAAAAAAAAAAAAAGAAAAAAAATAAAAAAAAAAAATAAAACACGTGAAACAGCAAAAAAAAAAAAAAAAAAAAAAAAACACGTGAAACAGCAAAAAAAACACATAAAACAGCAAAGCCAGGCAAATTTGATAACAGCAAAAGTCATATGTAACAGCAAGGCTTGATAAATCTAATTAGTACTAGCTATCCTCAGATAAAGTAGAGAAAAGAGAAAGAGAGAGGAAAACAAAAAGAGGTGTGTGTATATGTATGCAACTGGGGAGGAACAACCACAGGCACCAGTACAAGTTAAGAGAGTTACATACTGGAGAAGAGCTCTGCAGAGAAGGACCTAGGGATCCTGGTGGACAACAGGTTAGCTATGAATCAGTAGCATGTCCTTGTCACCAAGAAAGCAAGGGTATCCTGGGGTGCATTAAAAAGAGTGTGGTCAGTAGGTCAAAAGATGTGATCCTCCTTGTCTACTTTGCCCTGGTGAGGCTACATTTAGAATACTGTGTCCAACTCTGGGTTCCCAAATTCAAAAAGACGGGACTCTTAGAAGTCCAATGGAGACTTCTTGGAGTCCAAGGGGGAGCCACAAAGATGATAAAGGGTCTGGAGCGTATTCTTTATGAGGAAAGAAACCTAAGTCTGTTCAGCCTGGGGAAAAGACGACTGAGAGAAGATCTGATAAATATTTATAAACATCTAAAGGGAGATGGGAAGCAAGTGGATGAGATTAGGCTCTTCTTGGTGGTGTTTAGTGTTAAGACAAGGAGTAATGGCCTAGCACTTGAACATAGGAAGTTCTGTACTAATATGCAGAACTTCTTTACAGTAAGGGGGATGGAGCACTGGGACAGGTTGCCTGGAGAGGTTGCAGATTCTCCTTCTCTGGAAATATTCAAGACCCATCTGGACACCTACCTGTGTGACCTATTGTTGGGCACACACTTTAGCAGGGGGATTGGACTCGATGATTTCTTGAGACCCCTTCTAATCTCTGCAACCGTGATTCTTTGATCCTGTGATTCTTGAGGGTCTCAGGTGATGCAACTCCATACAGTTCCTGACCTTTTTTTGACTTTGTTTCTAGGTGTGCTTTGTTGGAGACTTGGGGTTACGTAAACCGGCCTCAGCCTTTGTTAAGGTCCACTAATCACAGCCCCTTTCTCACCACAGAGCCTGGGCTGTGTAAGTGTTCTGGAACAAGTCCCCACAGGTTCCACATACATATCCTTTGACAAGTCCTTGACATATAAAACTGCAGTTTTTTCATGTTCCTTCCCACTCCATCTTTTAGAGATGTGGTAAACAAATGTATTACACGAGTCATAAAAGGGAGATTGACCATAGCATGTTTTATCATGTTTCCCCAGTCAACCAGAGAAGATACCTTTTGTGATCATGACTTTCTTTTATCGAATGCATCACAAATATTCTAATGATTGGAAAAAAAAACAGCCTCAAAAATGACTACTTGATAGTGGACTTTCTTCTACACGTGATCACGTTTGTGATCACACAGTATACTTCACTTTCATTCCACATCTGCTATCCTCTGTAACTCTGGAAATTAATGTGCAGTTTAGTTCTGGATATAATGATTTAGTTATGAAGAGTAGTGATTTTCTCTTTTTTTAAATTTTTTTTTAACCTGCATTTCACCTGCATATTTTGACTGAGGCAGTGATGATTTTGTTAATTTTTCATAAGACACCAACTTAATGTCATGCCAACACTGTAATTCAAGTAATAGGTAAGACAAATAGCTATTGATGATTTGGAAGTTAGTAGGGTTTTTTTTATTTGTATGTTATATTTATTTTTAACAAACATCAAGACACAAAGACATGGTGACTACTTATTTTCCATGGACACATAGCATTAGAAAGTATTTTGCTGTTCAGCACCTCAGCACTAGACATAGACAAATATTCCCATTTTGACAGTTAACCAATCTAGTTATTTAACTCTTTTCTTGACCACTAGCAGCCACCCCTCATCAATTCTTCTCGTAACGAGCCCACCTAGAAAGTCCAAAGCTCTGATGATTTTCTTTCCTTTTTTTCATATTTACCTTTTTCTTTTTTTTCTCTTTCCATTTTCTGTTTTTCATTTTTTCTCTATTTTTTCCCCTTTTTTCTGTTTTCTTATTTTTTCTTTCCCTTCACTTTTTTTTTTTCCCTACTTTTATGCTAGTCACTTTTTCACATCATTTAACTTTGTTTTTTTTTCTATTATTTCCTTTGCCCAGCTCTTTATTCCTGGCTTCTGTTCCTAATAACTGAATAACTGTCACATCTTTTCCTTTCCTGAATTTGGCTCTTGACTTTCATTTGGAAATCAAGTGTAAGTTTTTGATCTATGACTTGCCTTCTACTAGTGCTGGCCACTAGCAAAACTATTCATGCATTTAGTCCTACCAAGCAGATGCTTAGAAGCTACAACCCAGAACCCAGAGCATTGATCATTTAGCTAATCAAAAACTGCTTTCACTGTCATTTTTATTAAATTGAAATATCCTCACAGATTATTTCAGTGTCTGTTCCAGCATATCTTTTCTGCTCACCTTTCTCTTTTAACTGTCTCTTCTTAGTATCAGTTTTACAAATGTTTGGTAGGTCTCTACTGTGCCAATGAGTTATTTGTGGCAGAATTACTCAGCTGCTGTTTGCTTTCAACTGGGCTTCATTCCAGATACATGAAAATGTGTTCCTTTGATGAAATAATGTTTTGGGTTCTTTTTCTGGCCATCTTGTTTGAACTACTGGCCATTCATTTTCTCTTGATTTCCAGATAAATCTAACACGTAGCTAAGGTAAGCAATTGGAATTGAAGCTTAACATTAAGAGAATATGAGTCATATGAAATAGAGGCAGATGCTACCTCTGCAATGTTTATACTTTGCTGGTAAACTTTGATTACAAACTCTCACCTAATCCAACTGTGAGTGGCCAGTCCAGAAAGTACCCAGCATTCTTCAACTCCCTATCAGTCCCAGAATAGAATAAGTACATTCTGTTTACCTTTAGTAATGTAAATGGATCTATTTCACAAGTTCAGTGTGCAGGCTGCAGAAAGCCATAAAGTTTTAAGTTAAACCATGCTTACCATTCGGTGTAAAACCCTTTTTGATGTATCCTCCTTATCTTTGGAACAATGACAGCAGGTTTCATAATTTACCATGCTGGCGAAGATTAAAAATATTATATTATGTTGTTTTCATTTGACACTGTAGTCAAGATTCTTCACAAATCAGTCTTATTTGCTAAACATTGTTCTTTCTTTAGCATACTATTGATCTTCTTGGCCACATCCAGTCTTCAGTATTTGAAAATGGAATGCATTTAGTTAATTGGTTCCTCATACTATTATCTTCCTCTGAAAATGATGATAGTTTTTCTTTGAGAATCAACAAAGTTTTGTTAGCACAATATATTGTGTACAGCACGTGCTCCAAGTGAGGTGATAACAAAAGTTATTAGCTCCATCTCCATTAACAGTTTGTTTCAGAATAGTTCTGCAGAATTTTAAACCTGTTGGTTTAAAATGAATCCCCAAATTCTCTACCTATGTACCACGTGGTGATTTTGTTTCCAAGATGTTTTTTGTTAACAAAACCTACATTTATTCTGGAGGCACTTAAGCTACAATATGCACTGACAATTTAATTTCCTCCTTTTCTGTTTGCACATTACATGTGAATTATATAAAATTAAAAAGGAAATAAATAGTAAGTCCAGGAGTGTAATTTATGCTGATTATTCCCTTCCTGACAAATAAGGAAGAAAGGACTCTGCTATTTACAGGTTGAATGTCTTCATTTCTTTTCAGCGCTTCACCATACTGTTTTGTCTTTCTTTCAACAGCTCCAGCTTCCAGGTGGACTTGCAATTACAGATAGCTTTGATGTTTTGTAGCTCTCTAGTTATGCACAGCAGATAAAGAAATAGATCAGTTTCTCAATCTCCATGTCCTGTCAAAGGCCACGCTACTGATCTGAATGTAACATCAAAAATATCTGCAGCACATATTCTAATGCAATACTTCAAATTGTTCATGACAGCAAGTGGGAGAAAGAATTTTGAGTACCTCCTCTCGAAACTTGTTCTGTCCTTTTCCATAAATTTTTAGTACACGTACTTATTGAGGATCCATTATCTTATTTTTACTCCTTTTTACTGTATTGTATATGCACCGTGATTATTTTTCCGTGGGGTGGAGTCAGTGGGAATCATAGAATCACAGAATTGCTCAGGTTGGAAAAGACCTTCAAGATCAATATAGCAGTGAAACTGTGGTTATGATTTCTGTGCTTTAATTGGTCTAATATTAACTGTCAATCAGTTCATCAAACCTGGAAAAAATTGTTTGATTTCTGAAGTATTCTTGAATTTCTCTTTCAAATTATATTTTTTCCAGCTAGGTTCTAACTTGTCTTTCAGTATTCTATTAGTAAAAACTAGAGGGACTTTCCTATAGTACACATATGTCTGGTGATCAGCTTCATGTGGTGTTTGTTTTGTTGTTTCTGAAGCTGATAATTTAGTTTAGTAAGTGTAATAAAATATATTCCTTAATAATGTAAAAACAAAAATTTGGCAAGTTTAAATTAAACTAAAAAAAGAAAAGAAAGTGGCTGACTTGGTTGCCCTAGATTCTCTTTGATAAGAGGAAAACAGTTGTATGTCACATCACAGTTCCATTGTACAATCCATAACATTCATATAAACAGAAGATAGAATTCCTAATGGGTTCTCTACTTCGTTCTAATCAAAGCATTCCTTGGAATTATGACCACTGCTTTGCTTGTTTAGCAATCTCTCCAGAGTAAATTGAACCATATGAGTTTGGAGTTGTTTGTTCCTTTGGTTTTTTTTGTTTGTTTGTTTGTTGTTTCTGTTTTAGTACCATTGTTCCTGATGTTCAGATGGTGGTTAAAATGCCATGTCTGATGAGTGCCTACAAGTGGCTATTCGTCTTTCTAGTCTATTTCACATTATAGTAAAATGACAAGAAAGAAAAAGGGGAAGAAAAAAAGTTTAAAAAAAGAAGTTTACTTTTGTCAAAAAACTACTGGAAGTCACGTATTTCAGGAGTTGTTGCGAGGAATAAGTGATCTGATAGAAGTGATGATGCAATGACTTAAAGGGAAGAACAGATCATGAAAAGGAGGAAAAAAGAAAGAGAATCAGGTAAAAGAGTTACATTATGAATTGAAAAATTTCTGCTTGTGTGGCTTCGCATCTTCATGTGAGGTTAGCAAAAGGAAACTACTGGTCTAAGCAGCAGTATTTTAGAGTTGAAATTAAATGCAGAATTGAAGAACAAGATGAACAGCTAATAGGTAGTCCTTACTATTTCAAAATATCTGTAGATGTTTTAACACAGTCATTTTTTAGTACAGAGCAACATCATAGTTGCTTATGTCTTCTGGTTGCCATAAGTACAGACCATTTTCCTCCAGATTCCTAGCTCTGTTAATATTCATTAGCAATGCCCAAATTTACCATTTCACTTCTTGTTTTAGATCGCCCCAAAAGGAAGCCACAGCCTACAACCAGTTCAGGCCTTAGAATGAAAGTGAATATTCTCATATACTTATTAACCTCTTTAAATGAAAGTTACTTTTATCAGCCATCTTCTCCTGAAACAAATCAAAGCATATTAACAAACAATGTTCCTATTGCAAAACATTGAAAGATCACAACACTTTTTAGCACTGACCAGACCTCAAGTTAAATGGGAACACTGATTCCAAAATGTGATATTGGCCCACTAGTGCAGTCATTTAGCAAGGTAATTCTCTCCTAAATTTGATGACTGTTCATAGTAGAAACTGATTTGATGGTGGTAATTAATAATAATAAAATTAACAGTGTCAAATGAAGTTCATGTGAAAATGCTATAAATTAAAGCTTATTTTCTACTTAAACAATCCTCCTAAATTTCTTAGTATCTGTTTTTGAACTTGAAGAAATGTTCCAGAATCACAGCACTCCAGTTAAACATATTTCATCTGTAAAGAAATCAATGTAATTCTTCATTACTGTACAGCCAAATCAGCAAACAGCATCATTCTACACTGGGAAAGTATGATTGTGCAATTTCATAGACAAAGAATTTTAGATGATTTGTTCAAGATCACACAGAATCTGAGGCAGCATCCAGAATTCCTAATCTCTGCCACAGTAAATTTGTTTTCCCTTCTCTGACACACTGAATTCCCAGCAGAAAGAAAGTGAAAATATGCTATGAAATAATCCTTCTGCATCAGCTGTAGTTGTAGAATAACCAGTAGTTAGCATCTAATGATTTGTCATTTTTCAAAAAAAGTGGGAGGGCAGATAACTTGACTGTTTAATTTGATTTACATCACCATGATAAATAAATCTGCCTCAAAATTTTATAATTAATTAACAATCTGTTTCCAGCTTTATTATTCTACTGTGAATCAAGGACTCTAACAAATACTCATTGTTTGCACATTCTAAATGTTTAGTAAGATTTTTTTCTGTGGACAATTTGATTCCATATGCAATTTTAGCACTGTTAACAGCCTAAAGACTCATGAAGTGCCTGACCATATGTTCTCTTGCTCTTCAACTTTTAGTACAAAATTCCAAGTATGCTTTTTAAAAATATTTTTAGACCCCTAAACAAATGTTGTTGCTATGCTATGAATAGTCCATGAAAACATTTCAACTTTCTTTAAACTGTCTAACATTTTCATAGTAATAAAGAGACCACAGTAAAATAGAAGGAGAAGTGAAGAAAAAGGAAAAGAAACCCATTTTCTTTCACTTACACACTACTTATTTTCCCTTCCCTCCCCCACCTCCACT
>JAOWBP010000001.1:27015926-27028272 GCA_028571105.1 Tragopan temminckii | reverse complement strand
CCTCCACTCCCCCCCTCCCCGCACTCCATTATGGTGGATGCTCAATCAAGGTTTCAGAGAAAATCAGTAAATTAGATCTAAAGGCAGTAAGAAGTTTGTTGATGATTCAGTATTACTTATTCTATTTTTGTATTGATCCATTACCTGATGCTTTGGTCTATGCTGCTGACATGAGTATCCCAGAAACCCCAAGTAGAAATCACTTAATGCTATTAAATATAATGCAGGTTACTGTATGTTTCACCAGAGAATTTATATAGAACACATTCAAGCTTACATCATTCTCTATTCTCTGGAGACTTTAACCATTCTCTCTGTAATTTTTATTCAAAAAAATATTTATTATTTACCTATGCCAATGGGAAGAGTTTCCCAATCAGAAAAACTCATCACTTTCATATGTGATTGAGACTGAGTTTTCTTTCCTGTTAACTTAAAATCATAAAAGTAATACTGTTAAACTTGATGTTCAACCATACTTAACTAGGAATGGCCTCACCTTATATTATTTGAAAGTTATCTAGACATTCCATTTTTTTCTTTCTTGGTTTCTTTCGTTGTCATTGTAGATAAAAACAGATACTTAAAGGATATTTTACTCTGTGGAAGGCTCACTTCAAATCAATAAGCCTAAGAATAAGAAATAAATTGTGTAAAATCACTCTAAATCATTAGAAAAGCAATTCTAAATCTTTCTTTAGGAAAAGTTAGTCTTTTACCAGGTTATATTACCACATAAATGAGGTTGTCCTTTTAACCTCTGGTCCTGCACTGCAGCATCACATTGCAGAAGGAAAGCAGCCATGGAGGGATACCTGCAGCAATATGCAGGAATCATGGTAGGGTACAACTAAACTGAGTACTCTGGAGCATACACATACACATTTATTGTCCTAACCACTCTCATACTATGCAGAAACCAAGGAGATGCATACATGTCTGACTTTTTTTTTATCCTATATATTCTCATCTTTCTCTTTCCTATAAACTATTAGGTACTTAGCTGATTGAGCGTTTAATTCCTTGTTTTTGAAGCAGTTTGCTCTAAACTTACTAAAACACTATTAGTTTTTCTCTGCAAACAGATGATTCCCTAACAACAGATACATGAACATAGGATTGACCCATAATTCCTGCAAAGCAGAAGAAAAATACCTTCAAGAAATATGTAAATTTTTGTCTGTGCAGTCATGAACAAAATTTTAAGTCTACCTCAGAATCTGACAGGGATGTGCTCTCACAGTGTCTAAAGCCAGAACTGCCTGGTAATCACAAATCCATTTGTGCACACAATCCATGCATATCTTTTGATCAAAGCTTTTCATACTGTTTTAACAAGAGGTCCTTATCTCCTTTAAAGAATTTTAGTAAGGAGCTCATAGTAAAAAAGAATGATTTCAAGGAGTCATTATAGGATAACATCAGAGTTAGCTATATCCATTATTTCCTAACCAAGAATAGACTTTTGCAGAAATCTGGTTTCAGTAAAAATACACTGTTTTTGCCTCTTATTGTGAAGATTTTGCCATTAGCTTTTTGTTCTCCCCAGATTCATAGTTATCACTACAAAGGCTTACTTAAGTAACTTCAATTGAAAAATATATTGAAGAAATGAAAGAAATATTTACCTAAGCCTTTACAGGTAAAATGATCAATTCAAAAAAAGTTTCCTAAGAGCCCACTCCATTCTTGACCATTTTCTGTAGTGGAAACTGAAAGTGTTTGGACTGGATGACAGGAAGAGGAAATGAAAGTCTAAAGCTACTAATCACTGCTTACTTTTGCAAGTGCTGCTCCTGATTTCTATAGATATCCAAAGATAGAAGACAATGTTGGAAAATATTTAAATTGCATATATATATTTACATACGCATGTGTGTTCTGGGATTTACAATTAGATTGTTGTTGTCAGCATGGCCAGTTTCACAGATCTCCAACCTCACGTTCTCATGCTGTGGCCTATCATTTGCATATTTATTTGTTTTTTTTTGTTTGTTTAATTTTGCTTTGAACATGATTCTTGCCACGTATTGATGAATCCCATTTCTGGTTTGAAATATTCCAAGCTTCTCCTAATAGATTTTCCATGTCATGTGCAATCTGTAGGTGGACAGGTTGAAATGCAAACTGTCAGTGGCAAGAAGTACAGATGAGCTATAATTCAACAGTCATAAAACATCATTGTGCATAACTGATTCAAAACACACATGAACAATTTTACCTCTGTAACAGTTCTGAGTTTCTCAAAAATGAGAAATAGAAGAACAGAAGAGGAAATGTTTCAATGTAGTTGATATTGTTTTATGGAAGATAAAATAAGATTTTGTATTTTCTCACCTTCATGGTTTCGGGATTTTCTTTTAGTTTTGTTTTTTTTTTTTTTTTTTTTTTTTTTTATTTTCTCACCCTAATTTTTTTTTTACATAATTTTTAATCCTTCTTTCTTTGTTTTGAAAAGTACCTTCAGGTCGAAAGTGACTTGAAATTAATCAAATTCTGCTTCTTGAAAGATCCAACAGTAACTGACACGACAAAATTCAGCTGATCCAATAAGCTTGGGAAGCATATGATCGTATACACTACAAGACAAACTTTAAACTACAGGCTAAATGATTATGCATGATTCATGGTGTTCAGGAAAAAAAAAATCAGTATTCTGCACAACTCAAGGAAGTACATTAGAAACCTTCTAGTTCTCCATCTTCACTCCTCTGGAACAAAATATGCTGAATCAGGCAAGGATTTGGACAGAAATATTACTAAATTTAAATGTTTTCTAGAGAATAGGTGGGGTAGTTTTCTTTAAATCTATTAAAACATTTTTTAATAAGACATTTTATTTTACAAATGATTAAGAGAAATTGAGAAAATAGCTTTCCACTTTGGGGAAAAAATGGGTGAAAGGACATCTACAACTTTAGGAATTTTTTAAATACCTTCAGTAATATCTTGAACTTCAATACTTCCAGCAAGGTAACTTTCACATTAAATGATCTCCAGTGAAAGACACCAAGATATGTGAGAGGGAATGTAAAGGAGACAATTTTGAACAAACTAGAATACCTTTTTTTCAAAGAGATACAAATCTCAGGCTTCCTGTACTGTTTGTATCCTATTCTTTCTCACCAATCTTGGGCTTAAATGGTGCTTCTAAACATTATATTCAAAATCTGATGTGTTTTTATAATACCTCTAATTTATAACTATTATTGTAAACTTTTATTATTAGATTTTCATCAGCAGGACTTCTGTTAAACTATAATCTATAATCCTGTTAGTTTTGACTACTTTCTGCAGCTGAATTATTTATAGGAATGAGAATAGGAATTCCAACTCTTGTTTTTCATTAAGATACAGGAAAGAAGAGTTACAGAATAAAAAGTAAACAGTAACAACAAAAAATTAAATCAGGAAAATAGATTCATAGCAATGAAGTGACTCCAATGAACAATTATTATTAAGATAAGTTTCAAATCCTTGATATTTAGCTATTCACAGCATGTGTTTGAAATCAATTAAGGAACAACATGACCAATGATTTCCTTAAACATAAGCGCTGCTAAAATGAAATCCAATATATCTTTCTTATAGCAGTGTAATATCCCATTAACTTCTCATTTCTTAGCTGAACAGAATAAAATCTATTCAACTTCACTAAGGAATTTAAAATAGTGTGTTTTTTTCCTCATGTGTGGTTACAGTTTTGAAGTAAATAAAACTTACTCAATTCATAATGAAACAAATTACACAGTCTTGTATGGTGACCCTCTACATCAAGAAGAAAATAGTGTAAAGAGCTGCTCTTGAAGAATGGCCACAAGTAAGTCAAAAGCTTATGGGTGAGAGAGACTGAAGCAACAAAGGGAGCCACGTGGTTGGAATCTACTACAGGTCACCTGATCAAGTGGAGCCAGTTGATGAAAGCTTTCTTCCTCCAACTACAGGAAGTAACACTACCACAAGCTCTCATCCTGCTGGGGGACTTCAACTGCCCTGACATCTGCTGAAAAAACAGTATAGCTAGCAGTAGGCAATACAGGAGGCTCCTGGAATGCATCCAGAACAACTTCTAGAGCCTAGTAATAGACAGCTCCCCCAGTAGGATATAATACTGGACCTGTCGCTCACCAATCCAAGAGAACTGATTGGTGACATCAGGATTAGAGAATGCCTGGGCTGCAGTGATTATGCAGTGGTAGAGTTCACATTCGAGAGATTTGTGAGAGAAAAATTAAAACTAGGATGCTCAATTCTAGGAAAGCTCTTCAAGAGGTTATTTAACAAAATCCCCTGGGAATCTGTCCTCAAGGACAAGGGAGAGGAAACAAGCTGGATGATGTTTAAAGAAGCTTTTCTTAGGGCACAAGAGCTCTCCATCCCCAGGTGTAGGAAGTCAGGAAAAGAAGGCAAAAGGCTGGCACAGCTGAGTGAGACTAACTGGTCAAACTGGAGAACAAGAAGAAAATGAACCAGCAGCAGAAGAGACAGGCTCACAAAATGATTCAGGGGATGGAACATTTCTGCTACAAGAACAGTCTGAGAGAGTTGGAGCTGTTTAGTCTATTAAGCTCTGGGGATATTTGACAAGGGCCTTTCAATATCTAGAAAGAGACTATAAGAAAGAAGGGGACAGACTCTTTAGCAGGATCCGTTATGATAGGACAAGAGGAAATGGTTTCAAACTAGAGTGGATATAAGGGAAAATTTTTTTGTGATAAGGATGATGAAGCACAAGAACAGGTTGACCAGAGAGGTGATGGAAGTCCTGTCCCTGGAGACATTCAAGGAGAGGCTGGATGGGGCCCTAAGGAACCTGATCTAGCTGTAGATGGTCCTGTTCATTGCAGGGGAGTTGGACTAGATGACTTTTAAGGGTCCCTTCTGTAACACAATAGTAAGCACAGCAATAACAGCAGAGCAGCAAGATTCCAGGCCACAGCAAGTTAGGATTAAGTAAATACATCGAGCACAAAAATAAGAGAAAGGCACTGCTTACCTTCAAAAGGTCTCAGGTATATAACAATCCCCCCAAAAAAGGGCTTACCTTCACTGCCAACCCTTAAATACGATCTGGGAGGGGGTGGATCCTGCCTCTACTCGTTCTGGTCACTCAGGGACACTGCATGTACCTGAACTCACCTGTGTTGGCCCTGCCTTCCACCAGGTGCTCAATCACTGTTTCAAGCCATGACTGAGCATTTGCACTACACCTTCCAACACAAATGATTGCAAGAGTCTATGATTTTATGATATGCTGATAACTACTACTACGATTGATCAGTAGTCTCTGAGAAATACCTACACCCAATGTAATCCACAAGCAAAATAATACAGATGAACTTCTGTTCAAATTCTTTTGTTTTTTCCTCTTTCTGTTTCCCCATGGTTATTCTTAAAAGGAGTTGTGCCAGACTAATCTATTTCTCTGATCTTTAAATAAACCTGTCACATGAAATGCTTTGTCCTTTTTTTTCATGCAGAAGGCACAGGGTTGTTTTTTTTATTATTATTTTTATTATTTTTATTATTATTATATTTATTATTATTATTTTAATTATTATTCTTTTATAGTAATAAGTATTTTAAGAGACCAGATGATTAAGCAAACCATTTTCTGTCATTTTTATGGATCACATGGTAGCAAGTGTGTTGTGTTTATTTTTTGTCTTTTCTCTTTCTCAGCTACTTATTGGAATATTCATTACTGTGTCTAAGTTGCTGTATCAATAGGAAGAACTGTTAAGAATCTATGCCAAAGACTGACCACAGTCTAACTTGAACTGCAGCATATCCTAGTCGTACCAATTACTAGAGAACTGGGTACATTTTTATTCTTAAATAGCAGAAATTTATATGAATATGACTTATGCAAAAATGAGATTTTACCATGGCTATTTAGTTTCATGTATTTTGAAATAATCTCAGACAGTCCTATAGAAACCAAAAGTAATGGAGATTTCTGTGGAAAAAAAAAAAAAAAAAAAGAAGAAACAAATCTGTTGTGTACTTCCACTTCTATAGACAGTGTAAAGAAATGAGAAGATGTGTCTGTATTTGTGCTTCCACATACAGCTGCCACAGGCTAACAAATATCCAGTGAGACGAGTATGTTGAAATAAATGTACCTTTGCTAATATTTCATCTCAGGAAGGCATTGCATTTTTCTTTTTTCTATTGATGTTTATTTTACTCAGTCTCACTAGAGAGTTCTGTTACTGTTTTTATGTTATGTTTTTTGTGCTTTGGGAAAAAGAACCTAAAGCCAAGGGAGTTAATGTTCTTCCGTTTTAGAGCTTTTCTTTTCCTGAATGCATGCACGTAGCTACAAGCGGCAAGAGTGTTTATTACAGTTGACTATATTTCTAAAAACAGAGGATGCTTCTCACTGTTTTCAGACCACAGACCACCATGTAAGTTATGACATCTGTCAAGGAGCAATTTCCCTTCTCAGCTTCAAAATTCCCTTGTGCTTATGCTGAGTAACAACATCAAGCTAAAATATTAGTACAGGTTAACAAGGACATGTAACTTAAATAAACTCAGAGTCATAAATAGGTTCCACTGTGTGGTTATCTTCAACCTATGTACTTTTTCATCTGTTTGGTTTTTTTTTCTCTCTTGTGGCATATGATTTTACGTCTTTATCAAATTGTGTGCTTTGATCATTGTTCACTGATTACATACACTTCTCTTGTTTCCTCGGATTGCTTTTAGTCTGAGTGTAGCTTTCCTTACTTTTGTTTCATTTCTATGGTCATCAGCAAATTTTGATTATGGTTGAAAATCGATTCCTTCAGAAGACTTCAGCTCCTGTATACCATCCAAATAGCGAAATTTACACGGAACACCACTGCAATTGCCTAGTTTGGTTACCACCTCCCATTTTATTTGAAGATTTTCTGATGTAGATGTAACATGCTCCTGGAAATAATCTTTAAACTGGCATCACTGCACAAAAAAAATAAAAAATAAAAAATCAGTCTTTATATTTTTTTATTATGACTAGTAAGGACTCTCATGAGTCAAGCTTGGTCCTTGAATGTGTGTTTTTCTCCCATGAAAAACACTGTAATGGAAGGAAGGTATCAAGACAACAAAATGGTGTAATTCACCCTATATGGCAATTGTTTTCCTTTAGTCATTAATACTGCAGAGTAAGACTCAGCAGGCGTGTTCTGACCAGAAGAGGAAATGACACAGGGAATTCAAATGTAGGGTGGTATATGATAAATTCTGTCAAGGGTCTTACTTTGTTTGATCATGTAATTTATGTCTATACATTAAGAAATATCATACCAAATGACACTGACAGTTTCATGACCATGCTGCGTACATCTTGTCTCCCATTGCTCTGCAGGAGATAAAGTCCAGAAAGTACCAAGCCCAGGAAGGACCTGGAAACCCCAAAACAGAACCAAGAAGCAAGCTAATAACTGTGCAATAGAGACAAACAGGCATCTGTCTCTTTAAATTGATCTTGACCTTCTTTGTTTAGCAATGTAAACATATAATAACGCTTTGAGCAAGGGATTCACAGGCCACATTAAGATTTGGAAACTAGCTGGCAGCACCTGTTCAAACACAGCCTCAAACCCTGCTTTGGTTTTGTGAAATCTCCCACCTAATTATTTTTATTTGAGCCTATTCTAGCTCCTGTAGCTTATACGTGAAAGTCACTTCATTTATCTCCCTGTTCATAGAAAAAAGAGGAAGCCAAAGAGATAATTGTGACTCAGATAATTCTTCTGGAGTGGCACATTTATATTTTTGATTTAATTTTCAGTATTACAATTGAAATCATAGCTTCTAAGTAAATCTGATATATTGGTCTTTTCTAACATATTTATTAGCTGACTTACACATTCCTGTATCAGTCCCAGGAAAGTACAGATTTTTTGACTTCTCAGATTCTGTATGAACCTAAAGCTTGTGAGAGAACAAAAGGGGAAAACTTTATCACTCTTATCAGATGGTAGACTGTCCATTTGGCATTCTGCCTGGAAACTTGCAAACTCAATTAAATGCACATATGGTCCGTAGCAGGCAGAATCAGTTTTTGCCAACACACATTCCTGTTATGGAACTTCCAAACTGTACCCATGCTAGATAGCTTTTTCCACATAGGTGATTTTTTCCACTTCTCCAGCAGCAGCAACTCAGCATATTGTATTTTCTGCCCTGGAAGAATATAGGGAAGAATGCCAAGATGAACATCAGTTTGAACTCCACGGGGGTGATTTTGCTATTGAGAAGCTTTTGTTGAGGAAGACAGGTATGGAGATACCTAGATTTAATGAGCAGTGCTGGTAGAATTAATAAATCTTTTCAATACTCCCTGAAGCAGCTGCTCTCTTTTGAAATAATGAGCATATGGTTTCATTATATTTCATTGATTTGATCCCCTTCAGCTAAAGAAATATTTCAGTGGAATGCAAACAACTTACAGAATTTCTGCATATTTCTCACCCCTTTTATTTTTCCTGGCTAAACAGAAAGCTGACTAGCATGTAAAAGGAAGAGCTAGAGGCAGCATTCCGATTTCTTAATAGGGGTCGTATGAGGGGCAATGGAGCCTCTGACAATAATGAGGACCTGTGTGTGCCTTGAAGCTACAGTGCTTGGGGGTTCCCTTTAAGGTTTGATTGTGTGGAAGAAACTGTGTGAAAGAAACAAGATCAAGCTTAACTAACCCTATTTATAAGACATAGTCTTTACATAAAAATTTTCTCTAGAGGTAGAGGATAGGCAGAGAGGAGGGTGAGAATGCATCAAAATGGCTTGTTAAGCCAACATGTTCAAACTTCATAGAAAGAAAATGTTGCAGGATCGTTTTAAATTGTCTTTGAGAACAAACCTTTCAAAGCAAAGATTTTTTTATTTTCTCAGTTGCTGAAGACATCTCCCACCCAGCTGTTTTGAGGAGAAACCGTATTCAATATTTTATCCACTGCACATCTTGCTACTAGCATTAGAAAACTGAATTCTGAAGTGAAAGCAAAGTGAAAGTCATCTGCATTTTTTTCTATTAGATCTTTCTGGAATCTGATTTCTGGCAGCTGCAAGCTCACAAGCTATCTTTTTGAAGGTGCCAAAATAAATAAGGAAAAGTTGCATATGTTTTCATTAGGAAGCTGGGTAGATTTGGCAGCTCTGGGGTCTCTAGGAAGGGAGCCATTCCTGGAAAAGCTGGTGACTGACAGAGAGGTGTTATACTGCGCTCTCTCAACAGTGGGGAAGATGTAGAGCCTGCTTCTGGTTACCTGGCTCTATTCCTTATTCATTGCCACTACAGCATTCCTCAGTATATGTACATTTGTACATTCCTCCTTTATATACAGATAGTGTGTATGGATATATGTTGGTGTAGATATACATATGTATAGCATATACAGTAGATTTTATAGTTTTTGTGAAAAGCAAATCACATAATAACAGTTCACAAGATTGTATTTCTTCACCAGAAAAAGCACTGCAATATTGCAGAAAGTACTTCAGTTTTTCTTCTATATTTTTCCTTTAATAAAATCTGATTTTAAGAATGCTCCTGAGATTTACAGACATTTTCCCGCTGTGGTATTTCAGAAGGAAAAATATCCAGTTATTTTGTAATGTTGTGCTAACTTAATTTTTCATCTGATGCAAAAGTCTAGCATTGCATCATGTAATTATTGACGATTTGAAGCCAAAACAAAAGAATTTGCCTCCAGATCTTTACCACATTTGAACCAATAAGCTCTAATTGTCCATTCAGGTCTATAAGTTGCAAGGTCATGAGGAAATTCATGGTGGCATTTTTCATACACAAGAACTCTGTGATTTTTAGGAGAAGAGGCTGTATACTTCAATTTCATAAAGTGGTCTGTGTTCTGATGGATTGCAAATTGATACTAAGATCAGTCAAAATAATCCTTTTCTCTCTTACAGCAAGCAAAATAAACTTGATTATCACAAAAACTGTAACAACTCCATCAAAAAATGTTCAGTCTTTAGACAATTTTAAGGGCAGGGGAGATTAATTTGTTAAATGTTCATCTGCTGTGATTTCAGATGAAATCTCAGATGAGCATTTAATAAATTAATCTCCCCTTCCCTTAAAATTTATCAGAACTAAGACATTTGCTATTGAACCAAATTGCAAAACTTGTTTCAGCCTCTGTGGTCCTGCAGAGATTGCAGGACCTGATGCCTGCTCTTTATTTCTGGCATGGAAGTAGCAGGGAGACAGATGAATGCAGAGCCTCTCTTTTTGTGGCATAATCCATACATTATTAATTTTTGTTGTTGTTGCTATAAAGCTGTGAAAGAGATGCTGTTCTGAATTGAGCATCACCATTCCAATATGAACAGACGCAGTCCCTGAGCTACCCAGTCAAATAATTAATGCTGCATAATTTAATAAAGGATGGTAATTAGTCAGTTTTCCCCATCTTGTTCCCCTCCCTGCTAATGATAATATTATCGAGCTGAGGCAGGGTGTAGTGAGTGTTTGTGTGTGAATAGGGAGATAACTTACAGTGAAAGAGGATGAGTAAGCAGATGAAGCTGGAAATGGTTCAGTCCATGATTCTAAAATCTTCTGATTTTGTATTTGGAGAGAACTTCCAGATTGTCAAAGTGTAAGCAGAATAATAGCAATGAAACTCGTTAAAAGAGGTAGAGGTATTGTAGAGAATAAATAATTTAATATTCCATGCAACTATTTATCAAATATTACTTTTTTTTATTATTTATTGTTATTATCATTCCAGTCTTAGTTAGGAGGCAAAGGCTGAATATACTACAGAAAGAAAGGGAAAGTCTCCTCCACAAACTCTTTCTTCTCTCTCCTTTGTTACCTCTGAATGGACAATGAATGATGTCAATTACAACAGGATCAAACTCACTACAAAAGATAGTCTCTTTAGGCATTCTTCAGTAGTCCTGCCATGTGGCACAAGCTTCTCTTCATTGAAAGGAAGATGCCAAAAGGTGTTGGAAGAAGTACAGTAATCCAGACTTATGAAAACCTCTTGGCTCGTGAATTCTCTTTTGCATAGAACATTTGAAAGGAGTCTTAGTATACCTCTATATTCTTTGTCAAATTAACATTACTCAATTCATTGCAGTGTGGTCACAAAATAAAAATCCATATTGTTAATTTTTTTATTCAGTCAATATTTAAACATTTTTCAGACAAAATTTTTTAAAAAATACAAAGATACAAAGCAGTTGAAAACCATATAACAACTGAGCTGCTGGCAAAGTCTGAGAACATGAAAATGAACAGTGTTTTCTGAGTAAACAAGATACACCTATTTAAAATTTACATTCATTACATTATTATCTTGGAATCTGAATAATTGGTTTTAATGTCAGATTTTTTAACTTAATTTAGGTCCTAAATGTCTTATTTAGGAAAAACTGTTAAATAAGTATGGTAGATTAAATTATTCATTAATCATCTAAAGACCTTTTTTTTATAACAATAATTTCTATTATAAACTCAAGAGTACTGTTCAAGTGGTGAATCTGAATTTAAGAAATTATGCATGACAATTTTTTCTTATATTTTCCACATATGTAGGAAAATATTTTCAGGCCATAAAATACTCTGAAACATAAATTAAACCGGTTTCAGTTGCAATTTTGTAACCTTTTTTAATCAATTCATATAGCCTAACCCGTCACATTCAATCAAATTCTAAATGCTCCTACCCTTATTCTGAAGTGCGAGCAAGGATACTATACCTCAGTGGACAATGAAATAATATCCTCTTTTGTCTGCTGGTTTTTAGAGGTTTGTCACCTGGGCCTCTTAATTGTATTCCTGCTGAGCCCACTCAGTACTAGTTTGTGATAAAATAACTACTTCCTATCAGAAATTAAAATTCTTCTATATTTCCTACTTATCTAAATTTGTTTGGCAGGCTGATCTGAGTCAGAATTTTTTTTTGTCTTTATTTTTCCTGATCATGAAAATTAAGAAAGTAGAAGGCCTCTCCAAGATGAGACATTCTGTATCTGGCATGGTTTTATGGGATACATACGGAAAAGAAAGAAGAAATCATAGAATCACAGAATCTTAGAATAGCTTGGGTTGGAAGGGACCCCAAGGATCATCATGTTCCAACCCTCCGTACACAAGCAGGGCCACCAGCCTTCGGATCTGGTACTGGATCAGGTTGCCCAGGGCCTCATCCAATCTGGTCTTGAAACATTCAGATGTTTTATTTCATTTTGTTAAAACAATACAGACTAAAGATTAAGTTCATCTATTCACCTTCTGCAATTGGTATCATTCCCCAGTTTTCCTATATCAGGTTGGAGCTATTTAGTCACAGGCCAGATCTTCCACCAGTAAGCACTC
>JAOWBP010000001.1:26982177-27007388 GCA_028571105.1 Tragopan temminckii | reverse complement strand
CATGTCTGTCAGCAGAGCAAATACACCCACACTCAAAACACTCATCCAAACCAACTTCTCCCCTCTCTGAAAGATTAGCGTATTTGTTAACTGGGTGTCAGAAGAGATTTCCTATGTCTTCTCATATATGTTGTATTATTCAAGATGTCTGCACAAGGACAACAGATATTGTTAAATATATAGTATATATTGTCCACCTTAATTCTTTTGGAAAGTCATCTGGCAGATAGTTGAGATGCTTTAGATGTCCTGAAATGACAAGAGTCCCACCTAAAGAGTCTTATCTTTTGACTGGCTATGTCTTCCTCCCTCAGCAATGAGCCTGGCATATCCAGGATACTCCTGTGCATGGAGTGCTTGGAGGCTCAGTTTCTTTTCCTATCTATGTCCAGTCAGAATCCAGAAGAGATGCTTCTCCCCTAAATCTCCCCAATAGTGTGCTCTAGAATTACTGTTAATTTTATGGCAGTCTGCAAGATGAAGGACTCATCTGTAAGCTGCAAAATTAATTTTGTATTCTTAGCGACCAGGAGCTTTAATCAATATTTTTCACCTGTTAATTAGGACTGAGGAACATCAAACCATGAGTTAAGCTTAGGTCTTAGCACAGAAAGTCTAAATCTTGCTCCAGAAACAAAACAAATTCATCCCACTTGAAATCCTTTAGTCATTGCACTTTAGCTGCTAAGCATCTATATTTTTTATTTTCTGTTTATTCAGCAAATACTGCTCAGTTTTATACAATTCATGTTTGTACCCTCGTCAACTTTGAAATGTATTAAGACATCTCAGATACACTTAAGGAACATAATGTTCTGCCTCAAATATCTTGATGGTGTTGCACCTTTTGAAAGGTGGAATGGAATGGGGATGGGAACAAAGAAGATTAGGAAACAAAAGCATCAACTTGCATTGATAAGCACAGAAAAAGTTCTGGATCTGCTTAGGAGTAGTCCACAAGTGCTGTAAATCCTGGCAAAAAATACTGTTGTTCTTTTTCAGAAGTTGATGAAAGGAAATATTGAGATTTGGGGCAGGAGTAGTGTTTAAAAATTTCATTCTTAGTCACTCATCTTTTCCATCTGACCCAGCTAAGACCTTGTTCCACAGTAAGAACATAATTACCTACTTTTTTTTTTTTTTCTGCACTAGAAAGCTGTATAGTGTGTACTACTTTCCTTTTATTCTTCTGTCCTCTGCTTTCTTTTTCAGTTGAATATTCTGCCACACACATTTTAATTTCCTATTCTAAGCTGAAAAAATAGTTTGCTGAATGATTAGGGAGGTAGAAATTGCCATCCAGCATCTGAAATCTTTCATTTACCTCAGTGAACGTTTACTGTCACTGACCTTAGTCTAAGGACAATCCACAAGAGTATGAAGGGCATCCACAGTGCTTAGTTGTGAAGTATAATAATCTCTTTTCATTGCACACATAATTAATTTGAAACTAATTAACTTTCTATCAAGTAACACTTTCTGAAGTTTGTGTTCCATGTACATCATTGATTTAAGGCAGAAAGGCACGGTGTGAAAGGTAGGTGATATCAGAAATTTTCAGACACAAATCGCAGCAAGTGCAAGAGAAAAGTGAGAATATTGGCTTGGAAATCTGACAATGAGAATCAAGATCTGCCCGGAAAACAGAAATGTAAAAATCAGGCTGCAGGTTGCACTAGAAATCTATGCCCCCTGTCATGGGCATAGATTGATCTAGTTAACTCTGTGATAAGAGGGAGCCTCCTGTGTTCTAGTTTGTGCCTATTACCTCTTGTCCTGGTACTGGATGCCACCTTCTTTGCACCTTCCTCTGTATTCTCTCAAGTAAGCTCCGTGTCTCTCTTGTGTTTGGCTTAAAAGAAAACTCAGAAATACACAGGCTTAGAGATAACTGACATCTTGGTATAAAGGCATCATATAGAATGTGTATCTTGAAGCTCATGAAAGTCTTATTAGTCTCCTATGATTCTGCAGGTATACATGCTAGGCTTCTTGTCTGCAATTCTCCACTCTTTAACTATTATATCTTTGAATAATCTGGACATATAATCTGCTTTATCTTACCAAAATAGATATGCAGGCAAAGATAAATAAAATGTTGCTGTCTTCAGAGAGACCTAGTCCTGGTTCTTTGTAGGTCATTCTGGAGTTCCAGAATCCAGCTTGCCAGATTTCACCCCATAGCTATTCACCTTCTTCTTGAATTTCACCTTCATAGAATCATGTAGGGTTAGATTGAAGAGATTTTAAAGATCACCTACTTCCAACTCTATGGCCACACGCAGGACGCTTTCCACTAGACCAGGCTGCACAGAGCTCCATCCAACTCTGAACACTTCCAGAGATTTGATATCCACAACTTCTCTGGTAGCCTGTTCCAGTGCCTTACCACTCTCTGAGTAAAGAATTTCTCCTTTATAGTTTATCTAAATTTGCTCTCCTTTAGCTTAAAATCATTATGCCTTGTCCTGTATCTACATTTTCTTAAAAAGAGTATCTTCCCATCTTTCTTGTAGGCCCCACTTTATGTTCTAAAAAGTTGCTGTATGGTCTACCCAGAACCTTCTATTCTCCAGGCTCAGCTTCATAGGAGAGGAGTTACAGACCTCTCATCATCTTTGTGGACCTCCTCTGAACTCAATCTAAAGGTCCATGTATTTTTTATGCTTCAATCTGCTTTATTTACTGTATGAAATTTAGAATGTGAAATTGTATTAACATTATTTTAATTTGTGGAGAATTAGACACAAAATTGACTTTATATAGAGCTAGTTTGGAAATAACTATGATAACCTTTTCTTCCATAATAGTATCTATAACAGACTTCATTATAATTTAATGAAAATTGAGTTGTATATATTAACATAGTTGTATTTTTTGTAATGGCAGTCTGTGACAGCTTTGTTTCCTTATGCTTGCAAAAACTGTGCGTAACACTGAAAGCAAAATCTAGTTTACAAGCCGGCTATTCTAAGATGCATCCTCACTTGGTTAATTACATGGAGTGATCTCGCCTGCCAGTGAGTTCATAACTTTTTTCAGACAGTTCTTCTGTAAGGCCCAATAAGCACTCATAAGATGGTTGTGCATGGGTGTTTTTTAAGGATTTGTCTTCAGTTCAGAAAATGCTAAAATGCTATTGTGCATGGGAGCTCTGAAAGCCTTCCCCATAGCTGCTATAACTGATAATTTCTCATAGTATGAGAAAGTGTACTTCATAAGCTACTGCTTCGTTTCACACTCTGAAATGTCAGGGATTTCAATTCTGTTCCTTTCAATAAGAATCAACAGCAAGTAGAGTGTCAAGCAAAGAAAACAGACTGTCAGCAAGGGCACACTGACAACACAAAGAGATACTATTAGCAAATGCGAAGTCATTAGTATTTGAGATGTAATGAAGCTAAAAGACTGGCTAGATTGCTATGTCATGCAGTGGAGAAATGAAAAGGTAATGTGCCAGGCATATGCAGTTTTGTTCTGCAACAGAGGGGTCTTTACCTTTTCTGGTAATCCCTAAGGAAAAATTCAGAGCAAGAATACATTGTTGGGGGATTTTGCATTTCAGTTTTTAAATATTCATTTAGTTAGAATGCTATGTGAAGATAAACCCAAGAAGGTCTCTGTCGAACTGTAAGAACAGATCTATAGATTTCACAAACATTTCTCAGATCCAGACCTAGGCTGGAAATCTTTCAGAGCTCCTTCCCTTAAAATTTCAGTTCTCCTTGAGACTGTGATCTACTGTTTGTTTTGTAAGACTTTCATAACTCAGGGAAATGATTTGAAAATCTGCACATCTTGGAAATATTTTGGAAATAGTTCTGTGTAATTCTGGTTGTTCTGATGTTTTGCTTACCAGACTTACTTACTTACCAAACTGCAGAGAAAGCACAGAAACAGTCTCTCTTGTAGAATACTTTTCTTTCTCTTGTACCAAGGAGATGAAGTAAAGCAAATTGAATGCATTTATTATATGGAAACATAGGAAACAGCTTAGTCCATCATTGGGATTGGAGATCTACACAATTTCAGTTTCACAAATTGTGTTCCTGTTGACAAAAATGGAGACTTAACTGCTGTTTCCAGGGTGATCAAATATAAACAAGGGTACATAACTGTTCTAGCACTAGACATGGGGAACAGCCATATCATAAAGGTGTCATCTATGTAGGAATGAACCCAGTGAAATGCAGTGGAGGTGGCATGAGGCTGAGATTTGGAGAAATGTGAGGAAGCTCTCAGAGTTCTGAGAGTGGGAGAGAGAATGTATGCTCCAAACCAAGGACATTTAGAAATTTATTTTTTTCTACTCCATTGTGAATAGTGATGACAAGTCAAAATTGCTAACCCGATAGAAATAAGAAGCAATTATTCATATCTTCAACATATGAAAACTGTCCTGATACTATACTGTGGTCTCACAGTGAAAGTTTTGTTTTGTTTCAAAGAATAGATGTGAAGGTCTGAAAGCAGTAACTCATATCCATTTCAGAATAGAAATAAAATATGCTTTCATACTGACAGCGGAGTACGGAGGAAATGATCAACAAGGTTGGTATCTTTTAAACAGAATCACTAATGCTATTTATGTTGCAGTGATTTTTCTGCCTTATTGGAATTGCAAAGAAGATGCAAAGGGCAGAAAAGGTGAACAGTGACAAAGAGTTTTAAATGATCCTTTTGTGCAACATGCAAATTCTGTACTGTACTGTACTAGTTAGGCCTGGCTGAATTTGGAAGATTTGGATTCAATAATTTATGTCACTAATTTAGATTTTTTTTTTTCCACCAAAGGGATTATTTGCTGGCATACATGATATTGAATAATACCTGGTAGATACTTCTATAATCTTGATTTTTACAAATTATACCAACGAACATGAAATTAGTTGCAATTCATATGATTTGCACCCTATCAATTGTAGAGAGATATAAACTGCCTGCAAAATAATAAAGCCTCAAAATATATGAATCAATTGAAAAAATCTGTTTTTCAAATATACTTCTCATTGTAGAAAGCACCTATGTACGATTTATCGCTATGAATTTTTTTTATTTTTTTTATTTTATTTATTTATTTATTTATTTTTTTTCCAGATAATGTAAGAGACGAGGTAAGGATTGTGGATGTGGGGTTTTTTTGCAACTCCTGTCTTCAAAGCTGGTTTTGGATTCAAAAACCAATATTTTTTTTTTCTGATTTTACAGATTACACAATAAACAATGTACGGTTGGTATTTGAAGTTATGTTTCAAATAGCCTACAACAGAGGCAATCACTGTGGCTTTAAATCCAACATAAGTTACACAGAAAGCGCTGCTACAGGAACAAGAATTGCCCCTCCATGGGGCACTTTGTATTCCAGGAGGCAAGACAGAAACTCAGGACATGTATCCAGATGTTTCTTATTTCTTTCCTTCATATATGCAAGCCTCCTGAATAATAGTGCTAAGAGAGTACGTCTTCTTCAAGAGCCTTGGAATTAATGTTCCATTTAAGATTAAATCCTCCAGAGTATCCTGAAAGAGGGGAACAGGAAATCATGAAGATCAAAAATTTGGAGGCCTTTTAACTTACTAATTTAATTTTTTACAGGCAAGGTCCTCCTGAAGCCTACAGAAGATAAGTTTAAAGTTGCTTACTCTCCAACTTTGGTTCTGTGGATGGACACAAATTCAGAATCCCTAGTGGTATGAATAACTAAATGTCTTTGTCTGTCCAAACTTGTGGAAAGATTATTATTAGCTGAAAAATTTTGCTCTTTGCAGCGATGGTGAATCTCCATTGACATTGATTGTAACATAGGTACTCCATCAGTACAAAAAGAAGTTACTTATTAACTTCAGAACACTGTTTGTTAGCTGAAATGACACCATTTTATCAAATTATTCTTATTATCTTTTTTGGAAGAGATGGCATTGTTTTTTATTCTTTTGCTGGAATGATGATCAGAGTTTACAGAACAACTCTAATCTCTTGGAACAGTCAGAATTTGTTTTTATTATTTATATTATTTGTGTTTGTTTACTTGTACCAGTATGAATTGTAGCTAGCCAGACGATTAATATATTTCAACATAGGTTTTGAAAGACATGTAACAAAATATGTTTAGATGTAGAAAAGTACTAACATTCATTATCATTCAGTATATCTTTCCTTTCAGAGATTTGATTTCTATGTTTATATTTAAAATGATGTTCTATGACATACTGTCATAGATATACTGTCTCAAAAATTTGAACATAAATCAAAATATACCTATTTGCTTCACTGTTTTGAAAAAGGTTCATTTGAATAGGATCTTATTTCACAACTAAATTAACTTTAGAGGATAATATCTTTGAAATCCTTTTCTGAGGTTTCATATGACGGTCAGTAACTAAAAGATTTGTATTACATTATTAGGAGGCATTGTTATCAGACTTTTATATGAACACTGCATTAATTCTGGTTTGCTTTCAATCTAGATAGTTCACTAGATAAGAATGTGCTGCATATACAGAGAAACAGGAAATATATTCTTCAAATAGTTTCAATAAACTGCATTATGACTTTTTTGGTAAACTTTTGCTAGAAACAGTCTAATTCTGTAGGTCCAAGAAAATACTTTCATTATAATGTTTTAAATGCCAATGGAATGTTGTTATTATTGTAATAAAAACATTTTTGTGTGTATTTAGTTTTGTTTTTTTTTTTAATTATTTCATCCTTAGAGAAAGCATCAGTAGAAATGAGACTGCAATATTCACATTTCATTATTGTCTTCTGGACGAACAAACATTTCTGCAGATGAAGGATGGTATGACAGAGATGGTAACGTGAAGTCTTGATTCTGCAGATGCATGAAGTTAGTGTGGTTTCACAGAGCCAATCTGTCTCCACAACAAGCTATAAGACTGAACCTTTTTTATGACTTATGTCCTTATGTCCTGTAAATACAACATAGCTGTGGAGAACTAGAATTATGTCTTTATATCTTCCCTGTCTTTCTATTAAAAATATTAAGTCTCAGACAAAATAAAGACAGGACAGTTGTCTATGGTCAACTAATCTGTTCTCAAATAGATATACATGAGTTAAGTGCTACTAATCAAATCTCATATAGTATTCTAGATTTTATCTTGGTTGCTCTTATGTGCCTCACTGGCATTATTTGCAAGTACTCCTTTGGTCCTAGATTTTTAAAATTCTCCCTTGAAGTGTATTGCTCAAATATTTGGCAATGGGGATGCTTTCTAGAGGTTATCTGATCTGTTTTATCATCAGAAGGTCTTGCTGTTTTTTGTTTTGTTTTGTTTTGTTTTAGTCTTTCAAAAACAAAACAGGAATTTATTCTGGATTTTAAATTTGGATGTACTCACAGGAAGGAAAAGGTTAAGGTCCTATAATATCTGTGTTGCTTATAGACCTTGAATCATGACATTTAATCATATATCACTTGTGGCTTTCTGTCTACAAAGCCTCTTACTTTCTCTCTAGCTTCCCCTTCAGTCAGATTGCAGCCAAAACCACTCTTGGATATCACACAGCAGTGTGCTTTGGAAAAGTGCGAAAGAATAAGAAATGCGCACTTCTCTGCGTGCATTCTCAGTGGCAACTTGATTGTTAGGTTAGTGATAAGAGTTACACTCATCTTCAGGAGTATTACACTTGCATTCTGATCATTTTTAAATCATAAAAAGGCTTTTAAAGAGCCTTTTTCAATTTCGCTTTCATCATATCTGGTGGAACAAAATTCACAGATTTATGTACACTTCCTTCTTATTTTAGATCTCCCAGTTCTTCCCCTTTTTAGACACACTTCTTTTTCCTAGTACTGATTTTTTTTTTTTTCTGTCATTCTGCTCATAAGTACAAATCTGTATGGCTCTCCTTGTATAGAAGTTTCATATCTCCAATCACCCTCAATTTCTTCCTGTGTCTTTCTTAGTTCTTATATATATATATATATATATATATATATTTTAATGAGAGCAATCAACATAATTCCCACAACATGCAATATGTGGATTCAAAATAAATTTTCTCAGAATTAGATGGCTACTTTCTGTTTTATTTTCAACATCTCTCATCAACATTCCAGCACCCGATGTGTTGCAACAACACTGCTGAGGAACGCAATCAGCTGTCCACAGTGATTCCAATATCTCTTTCCAGAGCAGCAGTAACCAGTTTGGAGTGTATAGCACTGAATGTGCAGGCAAGATAATTTCCCTATATAAGTTATTTCTTCACATTTCTACCAGAGACATGAACAAGACTCTACATAATACTCTGCATTGGGCAATAAACTTTTCTATTATTACCATTGCTTATGTTTATTTCCTTTTTATACCTGACGAGCAAACACACTGACCTCAGTTGTACCTATGTTTTAAGCTACAAAAAATTTACCTGTCTCAGAACATTTGCTCTTAAATTCCCTGGATTATTTTGTTGGTTTCCCATCAAAAACAAACTTATCCCTCTGTTTCTGTCAGCTTATATCCCCTGCAGCACCTTTCCGAGTTGAACTGTTTTATTGCTTGTAACATTGCATCTTGTTTGCTGCTTTGTCACTTTGCCTGGGGCATCTGAAACTTATTATAGCATGTTAATAAATGCCATCTGCTGTTCTGTATTATATGATGAAAGATATGGGTCTTCTCAGTGTATCTACTATCACTTCTGACTTTCAAACACAATACTTTTTGTTAGGAATGTAGAATTAAAATTTCACTACTATTTTTGCAATTACTTGAGCCTAGATTTGTCTCGTTTAACCTTAGGGTTCTATATGAATTTTACAACTATGCAGGCTTTTGTTCATTGCTGGTGAAAATGTGCTGCTATTGGTGGTGAGTACACTGAAAAATAAAATTGTAAAAATTGTAGCTGAAAATTTGTCCTATCAAATAGTGTTATTGGGTTGTTGGTGTCTGATGTAAGTTCCATAGAAATACATAGGAGGCATTACTTTCGGAGCAACCTAAACGCATACTTTCTTCTAAACTTTGCCGAGGATTTTTTGGAAGCATATTTTACTTTAAAAAAAAAAAAAAAAAAAAAAAAAAGAGCAAGCAAAGGTGATATCCATTTATCAGCATTATTCCACTTTCATGACTGGGATTGTTTGTGAGTACTTAATTTACTAATACAGAAACAGTCTAAAAGTCTGTAGCATTGTTTGAAAATGTGATGTCAATAAACTCAATGCTCACTGATTAATAGTAGATCCTATAGAGGGAAGACCGTGGGAACATGACTTTTAAAAGATTTCTTTTGCATCTTGGAAGGAAAAGGGCCATAGTTTTCTGTAGAAATTCTTTTCTCTGTTTTGAATACTTGAGTGTCAGAGATAAAAAATATTTAATATAACAAGGATATAAATGCGAGACTGAAAAACATGAAGTTCAAAAAATGTTTTAATCTATTCAAAAGATGAAGAATTTTTTATTAATTTTAGGTAAGAGAAGTCTGAGTATACAGAAACATGCAGATCTCTGAGAAATTACTGTCTGCCTATTCCAATATTGAAAGCATGGGGGAACAGGAGAATTTTTGCAGATGCCCTCTGAAAATACATTGGCAAAACAGAATGAGGGTTCACTGTTCAATATTGTTTAGTAGCTAAAGTTCTGAAAAGAGCTGTTTCATTTCACATTATTCCTTCAGAATGTACATAAGATGATTTAACCACATGCTAGATTCATCATAAAACACGTTTTTTATATTGGCAATATTAGAAAATTGTATCTTGTTAGAATCAGGAAAATAATCTCTATTGAAATGTCAGATAGAAAAATGTGTGAGAATGTATTCTCTTAGGGAACCTTCAACCACTGTGGTTTATAATGCCAAAGAACAGGGTGGTGGAAAGTGATTCTTGACCAGGGCTATTGTAAGTGATATGGCACTGAGTAGGATAGACAGAGGGAATGAGGTAAATTTCTTTCTCATTGCTCAGGGCATCTCTCAAATGCTAAAGAGGGAGGCTGAATTCTCAGAGTCCACAGACTTTATGACTGTGCTAGAATATATCCAGCAGAGGATTCATGGGCCATTTCAGCACTACATGTGCATGCAAACTCAAAAGTTCAGAGCAACTCAGGTTGTGAAGGAACTGTACTCAGGTAAAACAATATAATCAGAAACATATGGTTGGTTTGAAGCACTGCAGGCATCTTCTGTAGCAGAGAACAGCTGTTGCTATGACTGTTTTAAAGATCTAAGCACAAGAAAGGACAAGGGACCTCTAAAATACGAGACAATGATAAAAGTACAGTCTTAATGGAATTTCCTTCATTTTTTTTTTTTTTTTAATTAAGGATGTAAGATTAAGAAACAAAGCTGTTTTAACATTTATTACCTAGAATGTTTTATATGCTTTCTTCTGTTCATTGCTCATGAAGAAAATCTGCTACAGATGTTCAGTTTTACAAAACCTTACATAAGATACTAACCATGACCATGAACAGAATTTATTTAAAAGCCATAAGATGTGTTCTGTCTTTTTTTTATGAAAATTATAAGTGACTATAAATGAGAATCACAGGATTCAAAATATTTTTTTTTTCTTTTTTCCTGAATGGAAAATCAGTTTAGATATCTTCAGCTGTCCAAAACATAGTGTGGGAGTAGTTTAATGTTTACTAGGAATTGTAATAGGAATTTTAAAGTGCTTTCACTCTTTTCTAAAAATAGTCAGAGGCCAGGCTAAATACTCTTTGGAAATGACACTAGTCACAGGCATTTGAATTTGACCTAAATACCTTCTTTTGTGTGATTTACACCTGTCCAGGACCACTGGACAACCACATTTTGATCAGGTTTCCACTGCCTTGGAATATAAATAAGAACATCAGACAAGTACACATGTAGATGTTGCAGACCAGCTAGTTTAATATGGAGATAAATATTAAGGCTTGGTGTAACTGTCAATACAGACACTTTTTATAATTTGAGATCTTAGACTATCCTGCTTGATATTTACTGCTGCAATAGAAATAGCTAAAAGTCCTGCAGGTCCTGTGTCATAACTGCTAGCTCTATTTGAACCACAGATGCTTGTATTTAGAGATTCATTGTTTCTAATGAATCTTTCTGGGGCTTCCACATTCACTCAGAATTGAGCAGTTAACAGCAACCAGCTGTAGACATGGCCAGTTGAATTCAATAGCATGAGAAGTTTTTGGAAAAGTTTTTTTGCTATTTCTATTATATTGCTATTCTAGTGTGTTAACAAAAGGAGTAGGCATTTGAAATTGTTGCCAGAAAATAAGAAAACTTTGTGCTCCTCATAGATCACAAGTACTTAGCACTCTCATACATTAGCAACAACATTAGTCAATATTTTGTTGTTGAATTCTGATGGAGAAGATGGTGAGGGAATAGTAAAAAGAAATACCGGAATGTATTTTTATGCATATATATATGTGTGTTTTAAAATAAAGAAAGAAAGCAATATTAAAAAAAAAAAAAAACAGCTTATTTTGATGCAGCTTCTTACATTCTTGCAGATACTCACTGCTTCTGTAGACAGCATGACTAGTTGAGTAAGGAGTGATCTAGATAAATTGTCTTGGCCTGCTGCGATGATGACCTACTCAGAGGTTGTTAGACAAGAAAGTTAATTTAAAGGAAAAAAAAGGCAAAAATGATACAATGATTTTCTATTGAAAAATTCAGCCTCATCCCACTCAGAATAAATTATGAGAATGTGGTAGTTTGTATAATATTTTGTCTGGGAAAAAAAGTAAAAATGATTTTTTTTCATTTGATTTTCTAGTAAAGGTTATATTAAAATATAATTTGTTATACTTTCCTTGCGTACATTTAGGTCATCCATGTGGATTTTTTTGCTACCATAGTATATACATTTAGTTATATTTCAGTTATGTCATATTTAACATAAGAAAGCTTCTTAATGTTGTCATTATTGACAAGCACATTTCTAAGTGGAGGACTGAAGAAAGAACTTTTTTCTCTGATAACGATAGATACTAAGTTTATGTGATAATTTGGAAAGAAAACAATTCTTAAATGCATGACTTCCTATTAGAATATGGATTTGTTTGAAAAGTGAAAAAAAAGGTTTCCAAACTATTATATAACCATTAACATTTTCCCCTGCTACTACAAGGAAAGCAAAGAGAGAATAGAGGGGAACTATCTCAGTGCTATGTTTTCTGCTAATTGTCAGTCATTCCTTCCAGTTTTGGATCCATCTGAATTCTTTACCATATTCCTGGAGAATGCTGAACAGCTTGAAATTTTGATAAAAGAACAAAAAAAAAAAATAAAAATAAAGGAAAGAAAAATCAAAAGTATATCCTTTTCACTTAACTCTATTATTCATTCCACACATATATTGCCTTATTGAAAACATATACACTGGAAATGGATCTAAATTTTTGTGATGTTTTACTAAAAGTGGTATTCATATATTTAGACCTTTTTAATCAGAAGATTCTAATAGGGCTATAGATTTTTATGTCAGGCTTGAAAGAAATCAATCCTTTTATGGCAAAAGCATTAGAATTTCAAAATCCTTTTTCAGTCTCTGTAATCTGTGCTGAAGATGTACTCAGTGTGCTCATATCTTTTATAACAACACAAGAACTTTCAAACATTAAGAATAAGTTTATTTCCTTCTGTAAATCTTTTGGCCAGAATTTATATGCAGTGTCACATACTAGGACATCTCAGTGTATGTTCCATGGCATGCAGAATAATGATAGCATAAACCTAGGTACAACGTAAATGTCAGCACATTCTCTCAGCTATCTCATATAACCATTTCAGCTTCCTAATGTGTCAGCTTAAAAGTAGCTGCCCTAGATCTACTGTATTCACCTACATCATGTATAGAGTACCTCCTCTACTGCCGCTGCACTAGAAAATAACTTACACTGACAACAATTCCGTTTTCCTTTAATAAAATCCTTGAAACAAAATGGTCATATCTGTTCATTCCCTGTCTAAAAGAAGTATGTCTTTTATACTGTACCAGATCCTTTTAAAGTGCTTTTCAAAAGCTAATAACTATTTTTTTTTTATTTTTTTTTTTACCCAGAACTCAGTGTGTTAGGATTTACTCATTTGTCATATGGGTAACTGAAGATATAAGGAGAATAATTGACTTGTTCAAGGCTACCCATGAAGTTGGCTTTAGTAATAGGCATAGAATTCAAGTCTTTTGTTTCCATTTCTCTGCTACTCACTCTGCTACTCACTCTGGCTCATGGCTAAAAGATAGTTTTCCCAGGACCCAGTGAGACTTAATACAGTCTCACTCTTTTTCTCATGTAAAGAAATGCTCTCAAATCTTAAATTTCTCATGCAACTGGATAGCAATCAAAGCTGATTTGCTTTCAGTTTGATTTTAGTGATGACTGTTCACTTCCTCCAGATTAGGTGTCAAACTCCTGTACAGTTCAGTCTGAATAGGTTCCTGAGGTTCAGAATGAGAGATTGCAGACTTTCCAGAGATGCAAGTCTCCTTGCCACACGCAATTGCTTACTTCAGGCAGGAAATGTCATCTTTCTATTATACAGTCCATAAAGCATGGAGCAGTATTTCATTATATTAATTTTATACCTCTGTTAAGGAGAACTAATCACTGTTTTCAATGGAGAAGCATAACTGCGTGTAGAATGATTAATCTGGCTGAATGCAGTCATCCACTTTATAGTAATCATATAATAGAACTGACTAGTTCAGGTGAGCCAATTCACACTGAGACATCTACTTCTACTAAGATGAATGCTGCCAATAATGCATTTTGTTGCATCCAATTATTTAGGACTGTGTTTTTTTCTTTCCAGCCTAGCCAAAGTATGCACATTAGGAAGCATATTTTCTCCTGATCTTGTTACGGGTTAAAAAAATATATATATAGAATATATGGAATTTCGGTGGAGAACAGTTTATAGAGAAAAAAAAAGAAAAACTGAAACGTATATACACTTTCTTCTTTAGGTAGACCTAAGAGGATAAAAGCAAGGGAACTGTGATAAGGTCATGAAGTGTTATACAGATGACAGGCTCTGAACTCTGATTGGAGAAGGTGTCATAATGGTGCCTGAAGAACTTGTGTCAACCACCTTACTGGAAGAAGAGGTTGTGACTAAGAATAGTCCATTCAGAATAGCCTCTGGCATGTTTTTCCACGACTACCTTGAGCACCGTCTGGGAAAGCATGAGTGAACAGAGATCTAAACCATGTCTAACAGCTTGCTTACAATTAATACTATAGATGGTTGCTGATCACTGAACCAGAATGTGCTTCTGTCTTGTTTTGTTTAGTACAGTAGACTTAGCCTAAAAGTCTGAATTCAGCTTTGTCAAGTGCAATGCCTGGTTTTGGCTCTGAATAGCACAACATGACATGTAGGTTGTTATGCTTTATGTCATTTAGTTACTACAATCTTTCTGTTTCATATTTCCTTACAATCCACATTCTGGAAAGAATTTTCTGTGCAGTGGTACTGACAAAAGTTGTGCCTTGTTTTTATATTATAAGATGTTGTTGATTTCTGAAAGTTTCATCATCTATACAGACTGTACTTGATCTTATTTCTCCATCCTACATGAAAATTCCTTTTTTCAACTTTCTTTTCAATCATATTGAAACATCCCCTTTGTTTGCACAGTTTTTGTATCTAATTGTTTTCTCATTCCTTTCCAGACAGAAACACATCTGTATACATTTGTGCTTCCATAAATCAGTATGCACATGAGGACTGAACAGGTCTACTGTGTAGATGTGAATAGGTCATCGTGGCAACAATTAGCAGTACAGCAGCTGAACTTGATGGTTATTTCTTGTGTCATCTGCTATACTGTGTCAGAAGAACCCAAAGCTCATTTCATTACCTAAAATTCCTGACAAATATTTGATAGACAGCAGTGGAAAGGGCAAACTCATATGAATTTTATCTCATTCAGCAATTACCATTTTTTAAAGGGCAGGTTTAATGCAGTGAGGCAAATTCTTAAGACAGATTTTACATTTGTGTTCATTACTTAAAAGGAATGTTTGATAGAATAATTCATTTGCATTATTTCAAAAGGCAAAAAGTTTTACTTGTCGAGTGATAGTCCCTACATACCGTTGCATTTGAGTTGATTAAAAAAAGATCAAATTTTTCACAAAATAATTCTGAGATGTCTAATTTCTAGAGCAAATTGTTCTATGCAGTATTTGAAGTGCTATGGGCAATTTAAATTTTACTGACAGTTTAAAATTTACCAATTGTATATACCGATATTTTTAAATTGAAATTACAAAATACATTAAACTTAAAATCTTAAAACATTGTTACTAATGTAGTCCATTATGCAAATGAAAGCTAACTTTGCACTGAACTGCATTAGTAACAACCTGGCATCATGTCAATGGACATGATTATTATCCTCTGTTCAGTACAGATGGGACACCACGTCTGTACCGTGTCCAGATTAGGAGTCTCTTGAACAAAAACAATACTGGACTAAGTCCAGCAAAGGGACTCCCTTGGTGACCATCTAGGGGACTAGGCCGCTTGAAAAGCAGAGGGATGCTGAGAGAAAAGGGTTTATTCAAATAGAAGACAAAGAGGCTGGAAGGGCTGAAAGACTACAGTTTTGAGCTGCATGATTGTGCAGGTTCACAGTAAATACATAAGAGTGTAGAAATTTAAGTTGCACAGATGAAAATTCTGACTGGATATAAGAGGGAAAAAAATCACAGCGATTGTGGTAAAAAGCTGAAACTCAGGCACACAGGCACCTCTCCGCATAAAATTATTGAAAACACTGTGCAAGAACCCCTGCAAACTGCTGTAATATAAAAGACGGCCATTTCTCATGTGAGGATTTGAATAAGGCGACCTCCAGACTCCCAATCTATATTATGCTATGATTCTATGAAACACAACAGTTTAAATACTTCTGCATATAAATACCTCTCCCTATCTTCTCCTCTAAAGGAGAAATTAATACCTTTTGTTTTTTTCAGAATATAGAAATGATCTCAAGTGTAAAGGTTCTGAGGAAAAGCATTCTGCATCATATAATGTACAAACTAGTTCCGATTATTAAAATGAAAATCCTAACTATCTATCTCCATTGTTACCACCTCTTGCTTTCTGTAGCACAGTGCCAGTGATGTGAAAGACAAGCCACATTCCAGATGGCCATACAAATTTCTATAAGTGTGGCATGCAGGCTCTTGTTCATAGGTAATGGTGGTACCAATGTTGAAGAATAATGTTTTGTAGCTGAGAATGTGACCTATCAAATAGCATTTTTGTAATCTTTGTATCTGTTTTAGTTTCCATGGAAATAAACAGGAGGCATTACTTTTGGAATGGCCTATGTATTTACATTTTCATGGAAAAGACAAGGCAACAAGTAGCAGTGTGTGAGGATTAATACATAGTGAATTATGACATGTTCCTTCTTCACACTGTTTTGATCAAATGTTGCCTTTAAGCATCCTGAATTTGTCTCCCTAGTGCCAGAATGGAATAGATGAAGGATTATGTAAAGCCTGGATAGAGTTTAAGCAATCTAAATGATTTTTACTACTACTACTGTTTCTATGTCCTCATCAAGGCTGCATATCTTATGAAGTCTTATTCATATCAATTCTGGAATCTAATGTTCTCCTAAGTAGCACATGTAGTATCTGTATAATGATATCTGTTCCTGATAACAGATAAGACTGAATAAAGTTCTCATAGAAGACAGGAAGCCATCTTTTATTTGGAAATGCTTTTTGTATGCCTAGTCCACAATACATAGGGATGTTTCGTCACTGTTCTCTAATTATTAATGCTGCAAGAAAAATGCACTAATCTGAATGGGTGAGAATGTCTCATCAGCACTGTCAATTTGTGAATGAGAGTAAAGAGAATTAATGAGCAAGAAGGAACTAAAACAGAGAAAATGAGTCAAAATTAATAACAAGACACAGAAAAATAGTACAAAAAATGGCTAAAAGAGACATTCTAGAAGAGCTTTCTTGAAAAATATAAGGAGTAGAAAAACAAAAAGGGTGAGAAGAAAACTAGGGAAGAATATATTATGTTCTGCACTTGGGAATCAGTGTCCTACACTGCAGCTTGAGAAGCCTGGAAGGAAAGGAGTCTACTACACTTTACATGCTAACTTGAAAATACATTATTCTACTCTACAATGCAATGTCAAATGTCTCTTGGAAACCTAAAATAGATTATGTCCACTACTTCATCCATATCTGCTCCCTGCATTCTCCTTATGATAAGACAGAGATTTATATTCTTATTCATCTCAAATGGGTGCATCAATCTCTGTTGTCAGTTTGCCTGTCCAAATAACAAACCTGCATATCACAGAACTGTTTTAAATGTAATGTTGATAGATGTTGTTTGTGTGCACTTGGCATCAACTTACAGTCACCTGCTTACGAAGTGCAATCTTCTCAACAAACCTTGTTTTCCACCTTTTCCACATTCTCATTATTAAAAATTAATGATCATGGAGTCATCATTTGGTACATTTCTAGGAATTTTTTGCTTTTCTGTTATTAAGAAGAGTCACAAAGCTGTTTACAGCACCCATTGGTGCATTTCTTTTTCTGGTCTCAAAACTCCTGAGTCACATTTTGGGGATAGAAGTGTTGCTAACACCTAACTAAGCTGAATGTTTTCAATTAAATCTCTGATCTGATAAAGCACTGAAAAGCCCTCCATAGCTACAGCTAAGTTACCAACACAAGCTACGCGTATCTTCATATCTTTCTTTCAGTTTTAGACTTCTTGAAATATCCAGTTTGCAAAACTGATATTTTACTAGTAATCCATCATTATAAACTCACTGGCCCACTGTAGTGCATTGTGTATGAGTTTGCTCTTTTCCCTTATATCCTCACATATCCTCAGAGCAGTGAGGTTGTTAATGTATATGACAAGAAACATTCAAGGACTCCTTTATCTCATATAATACTAACAATACTAAATGTTTTTTTCTTATATGTTTGGTACTTCTATTCTATTACAACTGTTTCAGCACTATGAGATTAGCACACATAGTCATGTGTGATCAATATTTTTATGTGAATACAAACTCATCTAATTCTTGGAAAAAAGAATATTAATGAATATTACAAAAAGATTTACTTTGATATATATTCAGTGTGCTTTTTTTTCCCCCTCTTTCTGTGCCAGTGAAGTCAGGAGGTGGCTTGCCCTAGATTGCAGAGTACATTAAGACCTAACTTTTAAAGCTGTAACATTTCAGTATGAAGATGACATCAGTTCTAACAAATTTCTCAATAGTAAATAGAATTTAACAATGAAATGACTATTCACAAATGTCCTCTAAAAAATCTTGTTTATTTGTAAATGCGTACGTAACAATATCAAAAAGAATGCCTTATAAATTTCTGTTAAAGAACTACTGATGGACAACGTTTGAAAAAATCCAATGGAACAAAACTGCCCCTTTTAACTAGTTTCAATTCATGATATTTTTCCAGCTGTGCAGTTATAGTGAAGTAAATAGATTTTTTTTTGTTACATACTGAACATTTTTTTGAGCCAAAAAAAGGTTCAAGTATGTATTCGATGTCACTTTTTCAAATGTTTGAAGAAATCAGTAGTTCCATTAACATTTCACTTAGAGAGCTGAATATGACTCTTTTTTTTTTTTTTTTTTTTTTTTTTTTTTTTTTTTTTTTTAAATCTAGAACCTAACTCCTGTAATTAGGGGCTTTTTTTGAAGGTAGTCATAAAACGCAAGTATACTATCTCAATAAAATTCAGAATACTTTTTTTTTTTAAGGCTGAATTTAGAAATATAACAGTAATATATTGCACAGGACAGAGCTTAATTTGTTAAAATTTTGTAGATTTCTATTTGGAATTCCAATAATACTGAATTTTGATCAAAATTCTGGCCAATATTGTGCATTCACTTCTTTCTTTCTCTTCCTCAATGCATTTGCAATAACAAAATTTAAACACAGAGTTGATTCCAAAGGTTAAATATACTATTATTGAAATAATGAGTATGGGAGCTAATATAGAGAGTTTGCCTCAGCAAATATTCTTGCGGTGTGGTCAACAATTTGCAGAAAGCACCCCTTTTTATGTACCGACCTTCCCCTCCAAAATAAAACAATAAGAAAGATCAAAGATTACTATCAGTTTAACCAATGTTTGGAATGGATAATGGAACAAAAGTTTGGTTTCATTAAAAACTGTTCACTGTCAAATTTCTCAAGAAATATGCATACACTAGATTTTCATTTGGCGTCAATTGTTATGGTTCTGCTCCTTCTTAAACATTTAAGAAGGACTATTCATGTATGTATCATTGCAAATTTCACAGAGTGAGACTGTTTACTTAGCCAGGCAAATAGAACACGTATTTTTAACCAATTTCTTGAGTCAGTGACCTCATTAATTTTACTCCTGGACTTCTAGTTTTGGCTCTTTGATTCGGTTTTGAAGTGAAGACTTATGCAAGGTGAGCTACCTATTATCAATCAAGAAGTTTATATCGTCAGTGACTGCAATTCTTTGAAGTGCTGGGAGAAGCAGAAATATTTATCATGCTCTCAAGGTGGTTTCTGAACCTTTCAATCTTACATCGAGATCAGAGCCAGTGCCTCCTTCTTCAGCCTCTTTGTAGACTGTGAAATCAGCAGTTTAAAAAGACATTCTCAGCACTGGAAGCATAAGGGAACTGGTACACATAATCAATCTTCAGACTCCCATAGAAACAGCTAACAGGTTTTTGTTTCTGTAGTCATACAAAGGATTAGAGTGCTTGGTAAAACAACTTCAGTTTCTCCCTGAGTCTCTTTTTGTGCTTTATCCCTTTTTCCTCTCCCTGTGATACTGTCAGTTGCCCAAATTTTATTTCCTTTTGTAGAGTATGTTTTGTTATACTTTTACTCAGACAAGCACATTTTCCAGTGAGATATCTGCTGCTTATTCAAACTTCAAAGATACAATCAGCATGGTTTCTTAGAAAAAATAAAAACAAAATCCATTATTGTGTCTATTTTTTTATCTTTTCAAAAGTTTGTCCAGAAAGGAAATACCAACAGTCCAACCAGTAATGCTTTCATTATGTGTACATGAAATGCAGGGATCATGCCACTTTATAATGAAATAAGTTAACATTATCTTCACAGGTAGTGGTGTCTTGATCACTGATAAGTGGAAACTGGCATTTGCAGTTAAGTGCTTTAATTCCCCCTGGCACCTTAATCATTTTTGAATGTCTAATTGAGTTTACAGGTATTGTTCTACTTTCTTACACACCATGCAGAGCTGTCTCGTTGTTTTTTGTTGCTTACAGACATTTCCGTGAGATCCTGTAATATCCTTGATCTCTTCCAGTCACTTTACTAGGCTCCCTTGGTAGGCATCCTCATAGTGAGCTCCTGACAGCACTCATCAATTCTGGATGCTTCAATTAATTGCACCAGAACCTATCTCCTGGCTGCCTCTGTTAGCTCCTTCTGCCAGCACTTCAAAACCTCCAGCAAAGTGACAGAGTGGGATGGCAATAGCTCAGTGACTTCAGCAGAATGAAAATGTGCTTGTAGTCTAAGCAGAAATTTTGCTCAGAAATGTCTTGCCATCTCCCCCTCCCCCAAATTCAATTTTCAAGTGTGTTTCTAGGGACTTGTAATAACACAGAGATCAAGAAAGATTGATGAACCAGTCTTTTGGGGGATTGTTTTTGTTTTCCTTCTTGTTAGTGGAGTTATGCTGTTTTCCTCATTGATGAGCTCATGAGGGAGTGACTTCAGAAGCCTTAAATACAACATTTAGTCCTTTGCAGTTCTCCTCTGTTCCTGCATTTGGGATCAGGTACATCTCTTGTTCCTATGCATGCAGATGTATATGCATATCCACACATGTCTGGTGTGGTAGTCCACTTCTAGGAACACTAAGTAAATTGTGCCCCCCAGTTATTTTACTCTGAATTTCTAATCCATATAATAAAATAAAAGTAATATTCCAATTCTTTTTTAAGGAAATACAACCAAAATGAAGAAAAATGAATGAAGAAAATAGAATGAAGAAAAACTCTTTTATATAAGATACCACACTGGAGTAGATACTTAATGGTAAGTGCTTTTTAGTTCATACTTATATATTTCCACATTAATTTACTGGTCTTACATTTTTAACCATAATAAATTATTTGAGATATATCCCACTAAAAATGCAATTTATTTCTTCTGTTATCCTGCAACTGTTCAGAAATTATGCCAACCATGGTTTGATGGAAGGTAGTCACCTTTAAATAGAAAAAAAATGTAAGCATTAAAATAATTAAATGTTGAATACATTTAAAAATATTCCATGCTTACAAGTACTTCTATGACAAAAAAGAGATAATGAAGTGAACAGTGACAAATCCTTTTGTTTTGGTTTTTGTTGTTGTTGTTGTTGTTGTTGTTTGTTTGTTTTCTACAGAAAGAAATATCTTTATATCACCTCCAGCTTTTGTTACACTCTTTTGTATTATCTCAGGCTTGGTTCATCTTTAACTCGTGGATAACTTGTATATTAACATGCACTACCACAAATCATTCTATATAGTTTTTAAAATTGAATCTAGTAGAAATGTTAATCCTCAGATTCAAGGCTCAGATGGATGTAGGATTTGTTTTCATATTTATTAAATGTTTTGAAGGCCTTTTTAATAGATGTCATTCTGAGTATGCTGTGAATTCATTAATATGTATTTTTAGGCTATATTCTATCCAGTCTACATTTCAGTAAATTGCAGATTCATTAAAATCAGAGGAAGCTGCGCAAGAGAAGAGAATTAGGGTTTTAAAGAAAATGTTTGCAAGTCCTTTCCTTCCTTCCTTCCTTCCTTCCTTCCTTCCTTCCTTCCTTCCTTCCTTCCTTCTCTGTTAACCTATGGATGATACTGTGAATTCAAGTGCATTGTTTATTTGAATAGAAAACAATTTTTTGTTATCATTTTTATGATTAACCTATTGTAAAATATGCTATTCTTCTAGGGGAAAAAAAAAAAAAAACAAAGCATAATCTGCTAGGCACAAGAGCTGAATGCCTTCCATGCATCTTGCAACTTATCAACAGTGAAGGAATGTTCCAATTAGTAAGTGATTAATCACAGGTTGCTATAGGTCCCAGACTCTATATTGAAAATTTATGGGGTAGAAGAATATTTCATGCACATGCCTTCACCTAACATGTAATCACCACCTGGGAATTAAAACTACATTTATAAATAATATATAAATATATTTAAGTGTACAGACAGCAGCACAAAGTACTAATTATTTGATTGATTCTAATTGTCATTGAGAAGTATACTATTACCAGGCAACCATAATTGTAATGACAATTTTGTGTTTAGAATTAATTTATATTTTATTCTCAACAAACAAAAACAGAAAGGCTTAACATTTCCAGCTTAGGTATCTTTTTGTTGTATCAACAACAGAGACAAGTAAAATTGCATATCCAGAAGAATTTAATTGTGAGATATGAGACACAAGAAAATGTGCAGCTTTTGAAAGATCAAAAATGTTATAATGCTAACTTTTAGAAAAGTCTTACTAACATGCAAAGTGATACATTTTGTTTCTTAACAAAAAAGTGGCAATAGTAAAAAAAGAAAAAAAAAGAAAAAAAAAAAGTCTTTCAAATGAAGAGTTGTCATATTTTTATTCTGTGGACAAGTCTTAGTAAATTCAGGTACTATAATGATATTACCATCTCTGCTTGTGGATTATACATTCCATCATGATTTATCAAGCTATCTCACACAGACAGACCTATTATTTTATGATTTCCAGTTTCCAGTTATTCATTTGTTGAAAGGATCTGTCAAATTTTATTCCAGGCTAGACAAGCACGAGTAAGTTTCAGATAAGTAATAACTATATTATGCTTAGATGCAACAGTAATGAATACAATAATGCTTTTTTTTTATAAAGTAGATTATTAAGACAGAAAATACAGGCTTGACAGTACTGAGCTATACCTCCCATGGTTTTTGGTTTTTCAGTTAACTAATTCAAATTGTATTCAGTAGGAGTGGTGAAGAGTGGAGGATGAGGGTAAAAAAAAAGGAAGTGTGAAAAACCTCTAAATTCAAAGTTACAATACTAATTTACAGGTGAACAAGTACAATCAATCTCCATTGAGTCTAAACATTTTGCAGTCCAAGTAAAACAGTACCTTTGATTACCATTGTAAAAGACTGAAAAAGAAGTGTGTAACAATACAACAGTGAGAGTAAAATCTTCATTAATACTTCTCAGAATTGTATTTTATGTATTGCTTCTTTACATCAGTGCTTCCTTACTCTTGATGTACTGTCTGCGGTTTAACCACAATTCTGGGTTCCCTTCACAGGCAGTAGAGAAGACAAGGACCAAATTGAAATGATTATTTTCATCCCAAAGTAGACAACTAGAATAAGTGAACTGAAAATGCTTCCTCAGAATTATCTGCAATGGTATCCTAAATTCAGCTAAGTTGAAATATATTCCCTCTGTCTTTCACAGTCAGCACTCACTATAACATCACAGAGTCATCAAATAAATTAACTTGGTCCAAGCTTTTGTAGGCTCCATATATTGTCTACAGTAGGATCAATCAGAACAATTTGCTCAAATCCAGCTGAATTTTGAAAGTCTTCAAATATAGAGATTTCACAGTGTTTCTGAGAAACATGTTCCCATGTTTAATCACTCTCATGTAAAAATAAAAATTAAAATAATTAATTAAACTAAAATAATCATTGAAATTGAATTAGAATTTGTAGTATTCCAGCTAGTGTCTGGAGCATCTTGTTCTACCACCATGCTCCTCTGAGAAAAGCCTGGCTCTGTCTATTGTACTACTTATGTTTAGGTAGCTACATATGATCACTCCTTTTTTCAGCCTTTTCTAAGGCTGAAAAAAATCTCTGTCTCCCCTTATATGTTTTGTAGTCCAGTCAGTTTTCCTATCTTGTAGTACACATATGCAGTTCGTATCTCATCAGTTTACCTATTACAAAACACCATGTTAAAAGCTTCACTAAAGTTAAGGAAAACACCACCTAATGCTCTCCCCTTGCACACTGAGATAGTCATTTCATCAATAAGAGTTATGATTGGTTAGTCGTGATATACCTTTAGTAAACCAGTAAAAAATGAAAGCAGAAATTATTGCTTCCTTAAGAAGACTGACTTCACGATACTGTCTGTAGCTGTTTTTCATTGGTGGGATATAGCAGAAAAGGACATGATGACTTCTCAAATCATTGCTGTAGTTGAAGACAGGGTCATTCATTTCTTATTTCATGTTTGATTCTTCAAGCAGTAAAAGTCACCTGACTGATTTATCTGTGTTCTGCACTCCCAGCTAAATAATATACACAGGGAGTTACTTTGCAAAATAAATAAATACATACATACATACATACATACGTGCATACATAACAACAACTCAACAGGTAGCCCTACTTGTTGTCAAGGTAGCAAAAAGGGTCACCTTTTTCTGTTTACGATCTTTTTCTGTTAATTCTCACTAAATTTTGAAAATGCTAGATTAGTTGGATCTTTGTTTTCCTGGATAACAGAAAAAATAATAGATTTTGAATTTATTTGGATAACATAGGTGATAGTGTGATGAAAAGAAACTTTTGAGACAGAGCAAAAAATCATACCTTTCTTGTTGATGGTATATTGACCTTTCATTCTTCATCCTAATCTTTAGAGGGACATTAGAGAAGTGAGTCAGGACAATTCCTCTGAAATTCTCTGAATTTTTTGCATGGAAGAAAATAACTTCATGATTTTGCATTGACTGTGCAAACTGTACCAGAGGTGTTTATTCCACTTTTATCCATAATCAGAAGAAAATAAAGTTCAGACTCTGATTTTTCTTAATAGTGATATTGAAACACAGTCAATAGTTAAGAGTGATATTGAAACACAGAACATTCCTAACGGCATTTCTATAATGATTTTGTTGAGAACCTCAAGATGTAATAGCAAATAAAATTGTGTTTGTGTCTAGAACAATCAGTCTGAAATGTTCCATTGGGATTTTTTTAAATTTTTTTTTATTTTTTTGCAGAGGGGGAGGGGGGAAAAGGGGGTGTTGTGCTTTCTTAAAATTTGTATGCATGTGTGGGTTTTTTTTTTTTTTTTTTTTTTTTTATTTTTTGTGTGTTTGCTTGCCTTACCCGGTGAAAGATTAAAAAACAT
>JAOWBP010000001.1:26960142-26976681 GCA_028571105.1 Tragopan temminckii | reverse complement strand
TCTGTGCTGCTGGAAGGGGTGGAGCCTGACGCTACCTCTTCTAGACCCCTTTAAGAGCTGACTGCCAGCAGGGAAGGTTCTCTTCTGGAGATCTTCTCTTCTAGAGGTTCCTAGTGAGCCCAGGATACGGGTGAGCTCTTTATCTTTTCTTTGCTCTGGTTTAATAACTTAGCTGAGCTTTTTGGTATTTATAATATCTATATATCCATTGATTGTACATCTGTTTAAGGAAAGAGAGGACAACTAAAAATGTAGGGAAAATAATTTAATGTAACTGTGTAGCATGCCATTGAAATTTATAATGTAACTTGCACTGCCTCAGTTATGAAATGCTCTTTTTCTGTTCAGTACAGTTTAGCACTGAACTGAAAGACTGCTAATAACTGCTCCTCTTTAACATGCTCACTAGCAGCACTATTTTGCAGCCCATTTTCAGCGCTCACCTCAATTTAGAAATGGACTCTGCTGCTGGCTGCCAGCAGATTTCTCTTCGACATACAGGCAGCACTAAACTTCACTACGGCTGGCTTTACATGGAGCTGTAGGGATGAAGAGACGTGTATGTGCGTGTCTTGGCTTCACTACAGCAGCAGCAAACGTGAAGCACCAAAAATCAGGAGTGCAACAGATAAATAAATGAATATAAAAGAAAACTATCCAGCTTCTGCCTTGTTCCTGTTTGCCCTGTCTTATGAAAGAACAACGAAACTCTATATTGCACCTTTATGGGGAGAGCAGAGGTATGGGACTTATAAGCTTCACATTACACGAGGAGGAAATGCTCTCCATCAGACAGGTAAATTGTATTGCATGCAACCAGCACAAATGGAATATTGGAGGAAACAACCCATTAAATTACCATTTACTAGTCCAAGAGAGACATACCCAGATCACAAAAGTGTGAGAGAACAAGTTTAACTTTGGAAGGAAGACAGCATCACCTGGTTCTGGGTGAGTCACAAATCTTAGAAAAGTCCCTTTAAAATCTCCTCATTCGTTACTGCAGAGGCCGTATGTTGCATCCCAGTGGTACTGTGGATGTTGTGGGGAACTTGAAAAGGAAGCCTCAAAAACATCTCCTGGCAGGTGTGGTTAGACCCAAAGGGATAGGTTTAGACCCTCCATCCACCCACCATCTCAGGGGTATCTTCATGGGGAAAGCAACCTCAGCCCTAGTGCTGCCAGCTCTGCAAGGGTATCTCGTGGGGGCTGTGACCTCCTCATGTTTCCAGATGGCCATCACAGAGAGTGTTTGTGGGCTGGTGGCATCCATTTTATGAGAAATGCTATTGATGGTATGATTTTTAAGCTGTACCACCAAAAAATTCTTGAAAAGCTACTGCTGAAATTGAGCTCTTGCAAACAGCCAGTTTTCCCCAGGATAATTGCATCCAACATATTAATGTATGAGAAAATGTGGAACAAAGATCTTGCAGTGCTGCAATGGTTCTTTCAACACACGAATGCAGGTGTGACTGGGGAAACCACAGCATTGAGATTGATGGTGTGGTGGGCCATTGTAGCAGCATCGCCTTCTTATCTAGCTGTAGAAATAACAGATCTAATTTGGATTCTGTGTGTTGGGGACTCAACCCCAGGCTGTTTCTGCCAGATGAGTTGCACAGATGTGGAGGTAATGGCTATTGCAGGTAAGGATGCTGTTCTGTGAGGCTGGGGCTTTCGGTCTCTCTGGACTAGAGCAGAAATTCCACTTTCTCAAAGGAAAATAATCTTTTTTTCTTTGTCTCGCTCATTTTGCTCTCAACAGATTTCTGTTCAAAGTTCCCTTTTTGACAAACTGGCACTTTATTTTTTTCTGAAAAGAATATGCAATGTTGAAAACTTTCAAGTCAGCAGTACCTGGGATAATTTAAAAACTTCTGAAAGAGACAGCTCTGCTGGCAGCACAGCATGGGGTTAGAAAGCCCTCGATGACTGGAGGATGCCTTCAGAGGCCATGTGGTGCTGCAAAGCTCCCATGGCTCCAGGAGCGGGCAGCAATTCCTGCAGCAGGAGCACAGCTCACCCCGGGGTATCCCGAGGCACTGCACACTTGTGCTAGAGTGATTAAAACTGGTCTGGTTTTACAATCAGGAAAGAAGCTTTGAGAAGAAATCCAAAGCAGTGTGTTAGTGCTTTGCCTCATGCAGCACCTTCTACTCGTATCTGTAGTCTAAAATCACCACCAACAAACATGAAATGTATAACAGAAAATTTTGCAGGCCTTGCAAGTGAGATAAGTATCCAAAGTAAGCACTCAAGTGTTGTCTGTTTATTTGTGTTTAAGGCAAGACCATTACATATTGTGCTTTTCTCCAATTTATAATCTTGAAAATTTGTTAAGTCACATTTGGTATGTACTTAAGAATTAGATTCAAAGCACACCTATGATGATCTAAAAATCCCTCTAACCTCAGGTTTTCCTCAAAGCTCCAGAGCAGCAAGGATAAAAACCAAACCCGCATTCTTGGCAGACGTAAACAAAAATCAGCTAAAAGGGAAACAAAAATCTTAAAATCAACTCTCTTTCACAGTTAAAATTTTTAATGTTCCCAGCTAAACTATTGCACTCCTGTTCCAAGCTGGGAGGAAACAGGAGGAGGAGAAGGGAAAAGACTATCAGAGAGGATGACTCTCCTCTTCCTCTTGCAGTGGGTGAGTGTCCATTACCCATCCTGGGATGCTGAAGATCTTGATTCAAACCAGACCTTCCTATCTTCAAACTCAGGAAGAATGCATCCAACTACTAGACATTGGCTGAGCAGGACTCCCTGAATTTCCTCTAATGAAATCATTTTATGTTGTCATTTTAGATAATTATACATTGACATCAGGATCTCACTTTGCTTTTTCTGAGTTTCTGGTGAAAACGTTTTCCTCCAGCTTTTCTCAGACTTTTAAATCTGTTTGTGGGAAACTTCCCAAGGTCTTGTGTTTCCCCGGTTGTGCAATATCAAACATCTTGGACTCCTAAATCTGGAGAGAGAAAATATTTTCCATTCAGCCTTATAAATTATTATTATTATTATTATTTTGCTCAATTTTAAGGGTAGCTAAGAGATAGATAATTCATTTCTGAAGGTTGTCTTCTCATGGAGTAATTGATGTACAAATGTTAGCACATTAAACAAACTCTGCTGCAGACAGTAGGCCTGTAAATAGACTGGAAAGAGAAAAAAAATGCTGGAAAATGCCTGCCATGAAATTAATTATGTGTTTAAATAAGAGGAACTGATTTCTGTAAAACCACGAGTGCTTTTTAATCTTTCAGAGTAGATCAGAGATTCAGTCCTCAAGTGGAAGAAATCCTAGAGGGCAGCTCTAATGAGTCAGTAAGTAAAGCACATGGGCTAGCGAATAAGAAGGCAATATCTGTTTTACAAATATGTAGAGGCAGCTGTATGTCTGTAATACATTCATCATGTGGCAGTATGGCACTCACACAGCAGCACTTTGGCCCCCTGTCTTGAAGAATATTCAAATTTCACTGTTAACGCAGCGTATTGCATGTCCTGCTTTGTGTTACTGCACACTCAAAATATCACCCAGGCTTGTAATTGGTGTGTGTCAGGGTGTTTCTCTGCACTTAAAACAAGCATGGGTCAGATTTTCAAAGTGTGTCAATATGTCAGGCTGGCTGCATATGAGTCAATGGGACCAAGTTCCTTTATACCAGCTAAGGATTGGGTCCTGTGTATTTAAAAATAGACTAATGAGGGAAGGACCCATCCACCTACTGAAAGGTTTTGTGACCTACTTCTGCAGCTCTCCTCTTCGTTGTTCAGGAAAGCTCTGCTGGGTTTCTGCTTCTTAATCTCCTTGGCCTCCCCTAAATTGCTCACAAAAGCAAATTCCACTGGAGAGAGAGACAGCTGTTTCTGCATATATTAATAATATGCAGCTCTATAAATTATTAATAAAAGTTACCAATGACTTTGAGTTATGGTGCAGTAATTCACACTTAGCTGTTTAGATGGCTCTCAGCCTTCATCCTGGTGTTCCATTAAGCACCTGGTATGAATGATTATGTTGGAATTCAAATTGTTGTTTCTAGTTGCTGAAATTTAGCACTGTGCATATTGGACTAGATCACAGAGATGATTATGGCATGCCAGAAAAGCTCTGCACACCACATGGATGGATGCAATCAAAACGATTTTTCAGATCGGTCTCTGGGAATGCTGGTGGTCGTGTACTGAAGAAGCTTAGTCCTCTGCCATGACAGACACCTAGAGCTGGTCCAGAAAGATGTTTAAATTTATTTAAACATATGTACAGACATTCTGGTGGATCCTATGAAGTGTTCAGCACAGTTATATCTGGCAGCTCCTCCTGTGATGGATGTGGTCACTTTGTCATTTTCCATATGCTTGCTCCACTGGGAAGTCACCTTTCTTTCTCATGTGTCTCTCCAGTGACATTTGTGTTACTGTGAGCTCTATCTGTGAAAAGTACACTTGTGAAAGATGAGACTGTTGGAAGGAGGGAGGAAGGAAGGAAGGAAGGAAGGAAGGAAGGGACAGGAGGAGAAGGGAGGAGGAAGGGATGGGAGGAGAAGGGAGGGAGGAAGTGAGAATAAGAAAGAAAGAGAGAAAGAAAACTGGGAAGCTGGAGGCTTAGTAAATTGCCCATGTGATAGAGAACTGAAGCAGAAATGCAACCTTGTTTGGTCTCCTACAGACAACAGAGTATGTGTTTGTTTACCCCCCATTTGTTAATTACAAAGGGATCCCAGGGTGACTTTCTCATATATTGCTGTCCATGCTCTAAAGCTCAGGGAGTTGAGGCCTAGCCTTTGACTCTCTGGTTTCTCTGTCCTCTAACACGTGGTGTTGGGGTGACCCTACATAGCAGACATTTTACGTACTCTATCTTTGAGGCATATGAAAGGCCAAAGCCATCACTAACTTTCACTTCACCTACAGATACTGAGTGTTAAACGCTATCGTCAAAAAGGAGCTCTGCGGTGCTGAGGTGTGCAGAGGTGTAAAACCCTCAGAGCAGCCTTGCCCCTGGCGCCAAGGGGAAGCGGAGAGCGTTTGGGTTGTCCCAGGTGGAAGCATACGCTCCTGGGATTAAGATCTGCGCTGCTCCTCTTCGGAGGAGAAAATGGGGCCTCAGGAAGGGCTTGGTGCCTTTGTGCTGGTTTCTGAAAGCCGGAGTGAAACAAACCTTTCAGGGGAAACAATGCTAATAGAGTCATCGCTTTGGCACATGAGCCCGGCTGGAAAGAAAGTCTGCTAATCTCCTCTACAGTCCCTCTATTTATACCCTTAGGCAGCACACAAACTGGCCAAGTACAAGAACAAAAGCTGACTAGAAATATCTCCTGTGACCGTTGTTCTCACGAACTATTATCCCCTTTATTAAGGATCAGGCTAAGAACAACCTCTGTTAAGGACAATGTTCTGCAAAGCAATGTGATTATCATGCTGATTTAGGTGAAACCCGGCCCTGTGGCTCTCCCTCTGCCCCCGCTGCTCGTTCCTCCCGGGGACGAGAAGGCTGCGGGGCGAGCTGAGGGCGGCCTGTCGGCGTCTGAAGGGGCTGTGAGAAAGCAGGGGACTGACTCTTCAGCAGGGTCTGTGGTGATAGGACAAGGGGAAGTGGTGTCAGACTTAAGGAGGGGAGATTTATTGGATATAAAGAAAAAGGGGTGTGTGTGTGTGTGTGTGTGTGTGTGTGTTAATGCTAATGAAGCACTGGAGCAAGTTCTCCAGAGATGTGGTGGATGTCCCATCCCTGGAGACATTCCAGGTCAGGCTGGACCTGGTCTAGCAACCTGAGCAACCTGATCTAGATGTGGTGTCCCTGTTCACTGCAGAGGAGCTGGATTAGATGACCTTTAAAGGTTCCTTTCAACTCTAAGGATTCCATGATTCTCTGATCTTCCCTATTTCCTCTTTGGAGAGATACCTGTCTGCATTGAGAATAGAAGTGAAATACTTCAGGCCCCTGCAGTTAGAGCTGGTGAAAGTAATCGATTAGTTTTACAAACTGACCAAGTGTAATGTTTCCATTCTCATATTAGAAGTGTGCTTGCAGATAAATAATTAGGTAACCTGGATTTAAGATATCTGTGAACTGAATGCTGGAGATTCTTGGCAAATAAATTGCTTTTTCAGATTACATGGTTTCAACTTTCCTGGTGTTTCTAGTATTGGACATTCAAGAAAGTTTATCTACATGGTACCACGACCTTTCAAGTAATAATCTCACTTAAGACCATACAATAGGAATAAGTGTAAAGCCTGACACATAATTTGTGGGATTTTTGTACTTGTTGAGATATGATACTACTTTGTGAATTGAAAATAAACTACTCTCATACCTCTTCATTATATATAGACCAGATGAATCTGTATTTAAAGATAGGTTGTTTAAACGAGATGAAACTACTATCACGGGGAAGATAAAGCAGAAAAGGGTACAAGATATAGGATGCTGAGTGTCTAGGTCTATGTCTGAGGCTGACCAGGGCCACACGTTGGACTGAGATGTAGTGTGCTGTGTTCTTACAAGTCTATAGGATGTCATACCTGAAGGGCACCACCTGAGTGGGTTGGTGAAGAACTACTGCTGTGATGCTACTGCAAGCATTAGCTATAGAATATAAGTATAGTTGGTCCTCTTTCTTTGCAATTCCAAGTAAGAATTAGAAGCCAAAGAGAAAGTGAAGGCTTGGGAATTTTCGCCAAATTGTCTCATTCAGGGATTTAGAAGTCGATGAAGTAGGTGGTTCTGATTTATGTGAAAGCAAGACAAATCAGAGTAGGCTTATTAGATCATGTGCACAAATCAGGCAATCCTGAGTCTGGAGGAAGGAAAAGCAATCCACCTCAAAGCTCAGGCATGCTTGTATCTCCTTCCTGGGTGAAGAATATGGAAATTGGAGATCCTGTTGTACATCGTGCTGAAGTTTGTCTTTGGTTCTATCTGTCTGAATCTGCAGCTTGTCTCTTGCTCATTAGATGAGGAATGATCCCTTAGGAGAGTGCTGTGCAGAGCCTCTAATGTCTGTGTAGGAGCTACGGAAGTGAACAAGGGGAGGGAACCAGTGGGAATGTCCTGATATTTCTCTATTAAAAAAAAAAAGTCAACATAAGTATTTAACATTTCCTTTACCTGGGAATTCAGCTTTCACTGAAGAGGGATACCTGAAGAGTGAAAATGGTCTTCACGAGCCTCAACTTCTGCCTGCATGTACCATCCCCTGGTACTGCTGCTGGTGCTGGTTGGGTCTGTAATGAGGCACTTTGACTCACTGATCCAGAATAAGATTGAATACATGAACATAGAGGTAATTTTTGGCTGGGCTGGTGAGTTGCATCAACTTCAGAACACACCTGACAAAATCAAATGTATACAATGGACTCAATTTAGATAACTGGTTTTGCAAAAATCTCGTTTTACCTACAGGATGCTGATAGGAGATTTTAGAGGGAGACACTACCTAAAGAATAAAGGCACATTAGTAATTTTAGTAAAATCTTACATAGTAATGAAAAACAAAAACCCAAATCACTGACTCAGTTCAGTCCTCAAAAATATCTGTAGCTGGTCTTAGCAAATGATATCTCAGTGAGCCGTGCATACCTTCTTTGTGTCTAGGAGTCTAAAGGCCACTTATGAAGTAGAACAGTCATTGTCTTTCATTCAGTAGCAAAACCTGTTTACTTTACTTGGTCTCAAGTCCTTAGGACAGCCCAAATCCAGCACTGAAGCTTTCAGTAAGACATTGTTTGCTCTGCTGTGCTGTCAATAAGATGTCATTACTTCAGCTGCAAGGTAATAAAGGATTTGTTAATGGCTCCTCTTGGGGGTGGTGACTTTTTTTTTTCCTTTATAGATCACTGGGGAAAAAAAATGGGAACAGACTGACAAGGAAAGAAATCAGATTTTATTTATTTATTTTCTTTTTTTTTTTTTGTTGAAGCACAAGGTTTTAACAAATGCAGGCCTTTTCTTCTTTATTATTAATTTGTAGTAGGGTGTGAAAACAGTGTTATAATATGCAGTGTGCTTTAGCATACGTACCTGTTAAAGAGAATACAATAGGTAAATGTCGTGAGCTGCAGAAGGTCTGTCTGTTGCTAATCCTGAAGCATGGCACTCCAGGAGAGGCAGACCAGTGTTTGCCTTTCCTAGATGTAAATAAGCAGTTACTAATTAACAGCAGATATGGAAAGAATTTCTTAGTTGTTGCTCTGAAGCGTTTGACAGCACTGAAATGGGGTCTCTGTGGCTGGGGAAGGAGCTGCCCATGCCCTGCAGCCTCAGCCTCCTACCACAGCCTCCTGCAGATCCTCCCTCTGACTTTGTCCATGTCCCAGCTGCACGGCAGACATCTGTTGTTGCCACGCGTCCCAGTCTCCTTGCTTTTTTACAGATGCCATGTCACAGTTTGCTTTGGCAAACCCATAAGTAACAGTGCCATATTCTTTTCAAAACCATGCTTAAGACAATAGTGAAGGGCCCGATTCTGCCAGTTTGTAGCTGCCTGTATAATGTCCTATGTAGTTAAAGTTATGAACAACTAGAGGGCTTGTCTGAACTTGAAAACTCATTTGGATTAAGGTGAAGCAAAAAGTCAAAGCACAATAGCTCTCCCTGAATAGGGATATTCAGAAGGCCAAGACCAGGTGCCAAGACTACCCTGCAGTCATACAGAGCACTCTTAAAGGCACAGTGTGGCCAGTTCCAGCTAGCATGAAGAGCAAATGTGTCATGAGACAAATATCTTTAACCCCTGGCTCACCTCTTGGTGAGCTCAGCCCGACAAACTCTATAAGCCATGGATCCTTGGTGCTGAAATGGACGTTTGGGCTTGCCCATTGGGTGGGAGGGATCGGTCACCACTTCCCACTCCAGCAGGGAACGGACCAAAAGCAAGGATCCTGCAGTGCCCTGGTCACAGAGGCTTAAGTGTAATTCTGCTCGCTCTGAGCTGCCAGACTGGTTTAGAGAATGACTGCATGAATGAGCACAATGCGGCTGTAAGGGGAGACTTCTTACTTGGGTCCAAATGGGATCGCAGGAGAGCGGGAAGGTAAGGTGATAGCTGGCAGGTGCGTGTGGCTGGGAGCACAGCTTATTTATCCACTTGTCATGTGTTGTCTGCCCAGGAGCAGAGAAATGGTTTGGGAGGCTTACATGAACATCAAAAAAATATAAATCCTTGATATTGTGTTGTTATTGCTGTCATAGTTGGATGTGATTTACTTATTCTTGCACAATTGAAGAATTTGATTTTTTCCCTCCCCGTTCTCTCTTCATATGCCAGAGGTGGATTTTTGGTGCCCCAGCCTCTGCTTGCTGTAACAATGAACTTGGTGGGATTTTCTCTGTGGTTTGATGATCTGTACTGTGTGCTTTTTAGTCCCCTTTAGCATTTGGTGTATCTTATATGTTTGTAGAGAATGGTCTAGCTTCATACTGCTGGATGGAAGATTTTCTTTGTTGTTACTGGAAATGAATGTCTTTCATAATGATGCAGGTGATGAGTTATGTTCTTCATAGCTGGCAGAACAGCCGTCAGTGTGTGCATGTGTGTGTGTTTTGGAAAGAGGGCAGAAGATATGTGTTTGCACATGCATTTCTGTAACCCTACGTAGTTCTGTAACCCTATGTACAGTGCTAGAGCTGCTTGGGATGAGTACAGAATTGATTAATATGTTCTAAAAGCAAGAGAAGTGATTTAATTTCTTTGCATCATTGCTGACTGATAAAATGTAAATTCAATCCCAGTTATTAGCATTGTTTATACAGGATAACTGTATCAGAGGATGTAATAAATGTGCTAAAAAAAACCCAAAACAAAACAAAAAAAAAACCAAAAAACTTTTAAAGGCTCTTCTTTTGATGCACTTCCAGGTTGTGAATAGAAATGAATTTGTCAGCTTTCCTGGAAAATGTTCATTGCTTTTTCCAGCCTATTAAGATACATTATTTTCTTGTGTCAAAAGTATCGCCCCAAGCCATGTGAAAGACTAACTACATCCGTATCTTTTCAATGCTTTTTTAATCTGTTGTTGATGCACAGTAAAAATGTAACTATAACAGAAAAAAAGAAAATGGGGCTTGGTTAGATGGTGAACCTGCCTTGCTGATACCTTTGCTGAACTCTCCTGTGATGTGCATAGTGAACAGGCAGGGTGTACCAGGTGGGGCAGAGCACAACTTGCTTTGATCTGGCAGATACACTTATCAAAAATAAAAGCAGTTCATCCATTCTGGGACAGAAAGAACTGAAACTGAGCAGGCAACACCAGAAGTAATATGCTACTTTGGCTATCTGTGTAGCTATCAGCAAAATTCTAGAGCTTGTTCTTTGAAGAGTTTTAAATGTATCTGTCAATAAGGATTTAAAAACACACTGTCCTCATACAGATTTGGCCTGTGATTGCGCTATATCCTTCTGCCTGTAGAAAAATAACTCTTTATTATCAGTCGTGATGAAGCTGCTTCTGGTTTTGCTCTGACTTAAAACTAGATCGATGCAGGGGTTTCCCTGTGGAACAGGAGTGGAATGGCTTGGATGCCAGCATCGCAGAGAGGAAGAACTGGAGTAGAAAAGACATGATGATGATCTAGACAGATGACAAGGAGAGACACAGAGAGTGAGATTTGAAAGTTGGTTTAGTTGCACTCTGCCACTCACCTCTCTTTCAGACAAAATGAAACGGCTGCCACACTGGAGGCTGTGCTGTGCCACTGCTTGCTGCCTGGGCTGCATAAGGAACACGGCATCTGGCCTGCCTGGAGGTGGGAGCATCTCACATACTTGGTTCAGATGAAGAAATAAATGATGACTCTGAAACACAACACAGGGCTTATCATGACAGGAGTGAAAAGGTATAAAGACCTAAACTGTTTATTTGTATGAGAACATAATGGTCCTTGTCATCGACTTCGGGTTGAAAGGAATGACTTCCATCTAGAGGATGCAGGAAAAACAGGAGATAAATTACAGTAGCAGTAACAGTTTAATGGCAAAAGATTGAAAAAGAGGGAGAATATGGAAATTAGATAGTGATGATGTTCTAAGAATTTAAATGTGGCTTTGGCAGCAGCAGTATCATTTGTATAAAAACAAACAAGGATAATCAACAACAAATGTATTATTATTTTAAAATAGATTTTATTTAATGACAATAAATATAAATTGCAATGTTCAGAAACTAACAGCAAACATTCTTAGAAAAAATACAAAAAAATACATTCTTCCATTCTGAATTTTATCAACATACACAGAGTAAAACAGTGGCAATGGCCTGCAATTTATGTTACTCATATCTTACTTTAAGGTAATGAAATGGTGACTGACTCAAATTCATCCTGACTTCAACGGACCTGTACAAAATGTAAAAATAGTGAAATTGATCTAGAGTTTAAAATCAACATTAATTTTTCCTTCAAGCAGATCTTTAAACATTATTTAAGTGACCTAGTCCTGAAAAAAACACTAGTATGTTGGCAATTGCCTCCACCTCCACATGCACTTTGTTCCTATGCCTCTGCAGAGCTCACTGTTGGAGGTTTCAGCAGTTGGAGGTAGAGGCTTATTTACATTGCACAGCTTAAGAGGTTTGGGCACTTTGTGCTGTCAAAAGCACCATGCATATGGCAAAATGAACTGAATTCCTGATGCAGTGTTTTCTGAGATTAGATGTTATGGCTACGTTAGCAAGTAGCATGGCACTTGGGAAGCAAATAACTGAGCAAAATGTTGATGCTGAGAAGCTGATGCCCACCAGTACTCACTGCTCTCTGCAGACTAGCTCTGGTTTTAGAGCTGTGGGCTAAAATGTTTGCCAGAGAAAGTATAACATCATGTGCATACCTCAGATCTATCAGCTGGTTTGGCTCAAGACAATAAAAATCCAGTTCATGAGCTCTGAGACCAGATGTGAGCCACCACCCAGAAAGTGGGGGACAGGTGGAAGACTAGTTTCAAGCACACTCCCGATCTGAACAAAATGGTAATGTGGAAACTCACCCAGCATTCCCCAGGTTGTGGCACCAAGTCTGATAGAGTTCAACAGGTATTTGAACCGTACTTTCAGACGTAGGGTTTGAATTTTGGGTTGTCCTATATGGAGCCAGGCGAGGGACTTGATGAGTCCCTTCCAACTCAGGATATTCTATGATTTTAGGTGGTTAGGAGTCTATTACAGGAGACTAAGTCATAGATAAATAGACTTTGCTGGTGTAGCATGTTTTTATTTACTTTTTCTTTTTTTAAATAATGACCTTCGGGGCCATCTCCCTTTCAGGCAGTGCTTGTTATAAGGGGCAACTGGGAGGCACTGGAAGAAAAAAAGGATCAGAATACCAGACACTCCTGAAAATCTGTCTTAAGCTCTGCTACTGTTCACAGTGTATCCTCAGGCAAGGCATTTAATTCCTTTGCTTCCTTATCTCTTTACTTGTCAAAGAGGGCAATCAAAGTTTCCTTAAGACCAAACAATTGACTGAGATGGCCCATTTCGTGATTTTTATTTTTTGCCTTTGTCACACGATACCTATTTGCTAGCACCAGCCCTCCAACACGGGACCTGAGAGGGTGTTTAAGGCACTTTGGCACCGTGATCCCCTACAGGGAGATGGAAATGGCACTTCACAGCTGAACACTGCTGCAGATAGGAAAATACTAGTTCATATATGGGGAAATACCAACTTGAAGCCAAAATCAGGAGCTCTGAGCTTGCATGGAGCTGAGTACCTCATCAAAGCTATTCCATGAAATGGTCTTCTGGACAAAATTCTGTTATAAAGAAAAGCTTGGTATACCACCCAGTGACAAACAGGCAACAAGGACTAACTGAAACACAAGAAATTCCATCTGAACATAAGAAAAAATCTTTTTGTATTTGTGAGGGTGATGGAGAACTGGCACAGGCTGCCCAGAGGCTGTGAGGTCCCCTCCTTGGAGACCTTCAGCAGTCGCTGGGACGTGGGCCTGGGCACCCTGCTCTGGGTGTCCCTGCTGAGCAGGGTCTGGGGCAGATGGACCCAGAAGACCCTTCCAACCTTAATCATTCTGTCATTCTGGAAAAAGGTCATATCAGCATTGGGATGACATATTTCAACAAGAAGTCCTGTCTTGTTTAGAAACTTCTGTTTGTCTATCCATCTGCCAAATCTATATTTGATTCCTTGTAAATTTAAAGACTTGTTATGGTTTTGACTGGCAACAAAAATAAATGTCAAAGAGTAGAATTTCCTGTGGAAAGAAGCACCAGTTTTATCATGGCTCTGGTCAGTAGTTGTTTATGGTTACGATCTTGTTTTTCTGTCCTGCATCTTTTTATCTTCGGGTAGTGTCTGGCAGCAGGTTTCCTGGGCAGTATATAAAGCAAACTTCAGTTCTTGGTTGTCAGAAATGTAAGTCTTCTCTGGAACCTCCGGGTTTATGTCTTTCATCTTTCAACCTTTGTTTGATTTTTGAACTAAGTTTTCCTCCCATATTCTTCTATACAATCATTTTGCAAAGTTGTGCTTAGTGAAAGCTTGTGTGTCACATCTGCTGAAACAATTCCCTTCATGTGTTGCCTCTTCTGGTTCATATGCTGCCATTACAAAGGATGGGCTTGAGGTATTTTGAGCAGTATTTTGAAGTTTTTCTACAAAATTCAGTTGTTTAACTCCTTCTGATTATTAATGGCATAAAATACAACTTACCAATGCTACTTTGTTTCTGCAAACAAACTTCTTAATATGTAAAAAGCTATGCGAATATCTGCCTAAGTATTGTGCATATGAATTACATTTAAGAATACAAAATTACAAACCCAGCAGTAATCATCAGTTTACAGACTGCAGACATACTTTTGCCTTTCTTTCAAGATTTTGGTTTTCATAGGGATTGGTGTACTAGAACCATTAAAAAAGAAAGCAAGTCAATAATCGGGAACATCATTGCTGCAGGAGCTCTACATACACGTTTACCTGTAATTCCTGAATTCCTAGGATGCAACTGAGGCCAAAACAGCCAAGCAGATCCGCAGCATAATGTGAAGATGATTGATGGCTCTTGCAAGTTCATCCACACTTGTAACATCTTCCTGATTATTTAAAGTTTTGTAACACAGTAAATGCATATTAAAGGGTTTATTCCGATCTGCAGCTTCAATAGATTCATGGTCTTGTCCAAATTTAATTTGTCATACAGTGTTGCACCAGAACAGGTCCAGCTGCTCATTTTTTCTGTGTTAAAATCAGGGAAGAGAATGCCTTTGGTATACGCAAAAGACAGCCCTCTACAATTATTTAGTTTATGAAAAGAATTTTAACACTCATTACTGTTACAGCTGGGAGACCTTAAAGGCTGTGTTCATTCAGAACAGAATGGCCAAGTGAGCTAATGAAGGTACATTGATGAGGGAAAAGATAAAATAACTGAGTTTTCCACTTGCTCCGAGTGCAGTAAAGTCAGTTTGTATGCATGGATTTCAATTCTCCTGTTTACACGGAGGCTGGCAAACAGGATGGGCTTACAGTCCTGCTGCTTCTTGTGATCCAAGCCCATGATTAATTGAAATATCTTGTTATCCATTTAAGTCTCAGTATGCACTTCTAAGTCAGCGAAGCATACAACAGTGCTCAATAAGTCAATCGCAACAGCTTAACAATATGGTTGCGAGTTGCATTTTCCTTCTCTTTCCACCATGTTTTGGCTTTTCCTTCTTTTAGTTGGGGTTTGCATCACCAAGTAATCGAAGCTCCTTCAGAGAAAGTGGTGGTGTTCTTACAACAAGTAATTCTTGTTATTAAAGTTTTATTCAAGTTCAGACCTACTAGCTTATACCTAAATAAAGAGGAAAGCACTCTGTATATTTCAGAGTTAATCTGCATCGTTTTAAGACGATAATTTTTACCTTCACATGTTAAAATATGTCCTAATAAAGCAGGTTTAAAAATGGGTAATTGTAAACTGAATCTCAGTGGTTGCTTTTGCCTAAGGGAAACAGGCAACAGAGCAGGTGACAGCTGCAAGAAACCATGTTTAGTAAGGCAAATTCCTCCAAAGCGTTTGATTAGCTATTGGTAATGCCTGGGTAGGCACTAGCTGGTTAAAAACTGTTCCTCCGTATAAAGTCCTTATTCAGTTTTAGGCCGGAAAGTGCCGTCTACTCCTTCGATAATTTTGTCGGCGATTTTCCCTATGGTTTTTTTCACAACTTTGAGGTCGTTCTCGTGCAAGATTTTCTGTGTCAGGTACTTCTCTCGTTTGACCTTGCTCTTGGTCTCTTGTGACACATCCGGGATTATGTAGGAAATAATAAACTTCACAAAGTATATGACATGCTGGGGAAGGTGCAAATGAAAAGAAATGTCAGTTGGGTTGAACAGGATGTTATTATTACTCTGAGAAATATTGAAATGCCACCCTATTTCTTAAGGCTGTGAGTGGGTTTTGTACCAATATCTACCACAGTGGAACAGTATCCTAAAAAGCAGAGATGAATAGAATAATTGTCTGATAAACAAAACTTTCTGATTTTCTAATCCCGATGCTACTAATGACTTTTCTGCTTGCTCTGAGGGAACCCTAGTGCCCAGTGCTTCCTTTCCCCCCAGACTGTGGAAATATTGGTTACAGATCTTTTTAAATTGATTCAGGTTTGTCCAAATGCCTCCAGGGCTGCAGACATTCCTCTGCTATGGGACTGTGCTCTAGCAAGCTGCACATTTCTGGTGACTTCAGTAGTCCCTGGATCAGGCACTAAGTACATTTTATAATGAAAGAATATTTGGTATTCCTTTCCTTTGATCTTGGACCGGCTCCCATCTTTCCTAACCCCACATTGTTGCTGCACGGGAGAGAGCAATTGTTCTTTAACCAAAGAGTCTCATCTCCAGACTCACCTCTCGCAGTGACTGACTCTACACAGGTCACTCAGTGCACATGTGCTGCGTTGCATGTATTCATGAGGCAGGGCACAAACCTCTAAAAACATATAAAAATATGTTTGGTGCTACTGTCCTTTCTATTTCTGGTACTAGAAATTGCTTGACAGTTTTCGAGAAGAGAACTGCAAATACTGGGGCAATCCTCAATGGATGCCATCACTTCAGAGACTTTTTCTAACAGTGCTACACTTAATTTACCTCTCCTGAGCCCATGCCAGCACCACTGCGCACTAAAAGCTCTGACAGCTGTGCCTGAACAGAATGTCTTCCAAGGATTTTCTGCAGGGAGGAAAGAGGAGTCTAAATCACTTATGCTGAAAACCCCTACAGGCTTACCTCCATGACAATGATGAAAGCCAGCTTGGCTGCGATGACGTGCCAGTAGTATATGTTATGCTCATACTGATGCTGGTGCCCAGGAGGGTAGCGGAAGTCACGGTACCTGAAGGCGATGCAGAAAGTCAGCAATCTGCAGTACGGCTCTGTGGCCAGAGGATGGAGCAAGCCGTGTCCTGGCTTAGTGCAGCCTGAACAGACTGCTGAATGCACCTGCAGCAATGATAAACTTTTTCTTAAGCAATAACAAAAACAAACTAGTCTCTTTGGTAATCAGTAACTTGTTTT
>JAOWBP010000001.1:26945086-26960042 GCA_028571105.1 Tragopan temminckii | reverse complement strand
GGGCATGGCCACCCTGCTCTCTCCCATCAGCTGTATGAAAAGGGGATGGAAACAAAACACACACTTCAGATTTGCCAGTCTGAGCTTCTGCCATGGTTTTGCCAGGAATGTTGGACACTGTGTTCATTATGTTTGTAGTTACCTCAAAATTTAATGTGATACATCAAATGCCACTGCGTATTACTGACACTGAAGTAGAAGTTGTTTTCAGCTTAGCTTGACTTATCTGACTTACGGATATAACTCCAGTATTTCCATATAGATTGGACTGATAGCGTATTTATTTTATATTTTTATTTCTATATATATATAAAACAATATTCAAAGTTTTTCATGCTCCCAAGCAATCCAACAGTGAAATAATCTGCATAGTTATCTTCTCTATGAATAACTCCTGTAAATACAACCCTTAATATGCATGAATATTTTTATTTCCAAACAAATTACTTTTAAAAATCTACTTCTTAAAACCCAAACCATTCAAAAGAGTAAATATCCAGTTCCTGAAACCTTCAGTTTCTCCTATTTGGATGAAAAGATAGATATTCAATGTATTTTACATTCACCATAATAATAAAAGCATATTGTGCCATTGCACAAATGTCCTACCTTAAACTAGAAGGGCCTAAACAGGATTAGTGTCAATCACGGCAGAGCACATTGGCCTGGAATGCATCCTCCTCATGGAGGAAAATTGGGGCACCAAGGACTTCTGCAGGAGTAGCCATCTGTGGAGGGGCCTCATGGTTCAGGTTGAAAACCGTATGCCTCAGTTTTGGGGCCCTGCTGAGTTACAGCCTCTAAAACACTTAGCAGTGCTTGTCTCAGCAACAGCACACACCATATGCTTTGGGAGCATTCCCAAGCGGAATATTATCCTCACTGCACTCCAGCATGCTCGTTAATGCTCCCATTATTTCATTCAGTGGGACCAATCCAAAGGCCCCTGAAGTTGTGAAAGCTGTCTTTAAGGTACTCTGGATAAAACCTTGGATTGCGTGATTTAAGTCACACTGATTCTCAAATCATAAGTGATAGTTTATATGTTGGTTTCTTTATTCTGAGCTACCTGTTTTCCTCCATCTTTTGAAAAAATATTGATGTGAAATGGAAAAAGGAACAGAAGGGTTTGAAATGCTGCTATTTTTCTCTCTTTTTTTTTCCTTTTTTTTTTTTCCAGAGAAGGAATGGATTGAATGTACATTGCATTCCATACAATGCCAGTTCAAGTTCAAATGTATGTATTGATCAAGACCTTTCCCCAAATGTATGATCAGTTCATGGAGAAGTCCAGAGATTATGAAGTTGACGTGGATAAAGGAAGTGCTGAATTAAGCTATTGTAGTTCTCAGTCAGTCCTGGTCACTCCTTGTTGCTTTCTGGTCACAAAACACGTTTAATAGAAAAAAATATATTTTGCAAAATAACCAGTTATATTTAAGAGGAGAAAAATTAGACTTTGCCAGGAAGAAAAACTTCCTCAAATCCCAATATTTTACCAGATGATAGTATTTCTTTAAATGCTGGAAAATTTTCTTTTCATTCCCATTCATTTTAACAGCAGATTTTAATTTTTCTTTTGGAAAAAAAAAAAAAAAAAAGACAGAAAAGGATGGGATGTGTGGGGACTGAGGAAGAATGAAACGACAAACTAAGCTGACAGAAGATACTATTTCAAATGAGTGTGTTTCTGGTAGTGGGAGGGAGACTAAGACCAAACAAGAAAGAATGGCTGGGGAGGATCTACTCGGGATTCCACTGATGTGCTAACAGCTGTTATTACAGTATCTAGCTTTTTGAATTAAATATTGATAGAAATAAATGAAAAAAGAGATTGAGTAAACTGAAATGTGTGTTCTGCCTTCCTAAGAGTACCAGACTCAACACCATTTTATACAATTAATAGTATTAAACACCGACATCAGCTGACAGGAAATGAGAAAGTTCCTATGGCAACTAAAAATAAGCACAGGAGGAAGAATGCATCAAATGCTGTCAGCAGACAGCATAAAAGGCAAATATATGGAGATAACAGCACAAAAGAATGTATATAGAGACCTGTCTCGTAAACAACATACATGCTTGGATGGCTTGTTTTTGTTGTTTTCTTCCAAACTAGGAACACTGCACCTTACTTACAGAATCTACTGATCAACAGTGAAATCACCTTGCAGAGTGAGGCTCCTGGTTTATGTGCTGTGCAACGTGGGGACAGGACCCACGAGTTTGAAAGCAGAGGCAAGGTGAGTGCACAGCTGTACCACGTGTAAGCTGTCATCTCAGAGGGAGAATGAATTTTAAGACCATTTAACTCCTAAACTTCCTCGATTACCTGCTTTTTCTATCTATCTGTTTTTTCCTACCTCCACTTCTCTCACAAGAGGCAAAGCTGAGCCTGCCCCAGACCTGTGTGGTGTGGAGAAAGCTGCATTATTTTCCCTTCACTCTCCATGCTCTCAAGTTTCAATTGCTCCTGCAGATCCTTCCGGGCTCTCTCTTCTGGTACATCGTGGCCGTAAAGTACCTCTACAGACATAAAATCATTTTCCTATGTGAAGATGTTGCTATTTTCACAGTAAAATACTCCTGCTGTGCAGTGCTGCACCTCCACACAGAACCTTTGTCACAGAAGCTGTGCCCTTGTGGCTCTGCTTGCCTGACACATCAGAGACAAACCTGCAACTCCCCGTGTCCTGGTCAGCTCAGGAAACTTGGCTGCTGAGCAGGAGAAGACAGCCCCACATATAGCAAAGGTATAGGTATCATTTCTCCCCTGGTAGCTCTGTCCTGTTAAGTGATAAAAACAGTTCATTAACGTGAACTATGGCATTGTGAGGTGATTGAGGAGAACACCAATCCAAGACCAAAAGCAAGGGTTGGGAGAAAGGTGGTCATACTGCTCCAGTGCTGGTAGGGACCCTTATCTTTACTCAGCACTTTTGGTGTGTCTGCGCTGAGTGATGCCCTAGCTTTGAATTCACTGCTCATGTTGGAAAAGATGATTCTATCATTACAAGGAAAACCTCGTTGTCAGTCTTAGAGCTGTGTGAAAGCTCCTCCTGTAACCCACTCCTCTGCTCTGGTGGACACATGTATTACCATTGCTTCCATATAACTCATCTGGACATGTGTCTATATTTTTACCCTTCCCATTCCTGTTGTGCCATGCTTATGATATGGTATCACAGATGCAACCCATCATTATGTGACTCACGCTGCAAGTCGATGCATGTAACCACAGGCATGCGGAGTGTGAATAGATATCAGGCACTGATACTATTATAGCTTACTCTGCAGTTTGCTCATGTTCTGGCTGTTGGGAGCAGTAAATGCCCTACCTCAGTGTGGAATATACTTGCACTGCCTACAGAGAACCACGTGCACAACTCCAGGTAAGTTTAGGACCTGTTCATGAGTTGTCCGCAGCGAAGCATCGGAAACCAGGTGATGTCATCAGCCAAAGGGAACCTTTCTCAAATTGGCTGACAAGAACAAGCAGACACATGTTATGTTTTGCTCCGTGAAGATATTAGCTGTTTTCTGATTGAGTAAAGGTGTGTGCTACACATAATACTCCAGCAAACAGAATTGTTCTGAAATTATCTAACTAGGATGTCACTGCAAAGGGAAATGGCATATTCCATATATGCCAATATATTCCAATGTTCCATTCAGGGGATGACAGTTGAGCTCTTAATCCAATAACATTTTTATTTGTGCCTTCACTACCTGAAAGCAGAGGGCAGCGCACATATGTGCTCGAGATAGGTCTGGTGCTGTGGGACATTTGGAGTCATGCAGATACAGCTGGCACAGCTGGCTCTATCCTTCCCACCTGCCAGCGAGCTCACTGCTCTCTTCATGAGACGAAGGAACTTGTTGACCACTTCCCCAGTGCTGATGCAGAGCAGGATAATTGCAGTGGTTACTGTGGTTAGATTGTAGTGTATTTTTTCATACTCTTCTTGTGAAATGTTGCAGCTCAAGCCACCTTTTACTCCTGGCAGATGATAGATGTGCAGGCTGTACATATAGGTGCAGCAGGAGTCAACTGATGTTTTTTTTCCTCCACAACTAGGTTGTATTCTTCACCTTGTGTGAACCAGCAGAGCAGCAAAGTAGGCAGTGGGTCTGATACAATTGAGTCAGATTTAGCATTTAATTTATCCTCTCATATTCAATAACATTCTCTGATTACTGAGTTGAAATAAACATGAATCAATGACAAGCAAACAAAGCATCAGTGATCTTGTAATTTTTGTTTTGTTTGTTTTGTATTTTGCTGATATTTTTTACTTGATATGAATCTTAAGGCAAAAGTTAAGAAAGAAACAGAAGGAACAAAATATATGCTTTGAATGTTGTTACTAAACAACCTCAGTTTTTTTTTTTAATAACTTTCTTAAAGTAGACAATTTCAATGTCTCTCTTAGTTTCGTTATAGCACAAAATGAACTAAGGCACTGTAAGTTCTGTACCAAAGCCTGCTATTAGTGGTTCAGAACATGACTGCTGAAAGGCAAACTGTCCAATATGCCAAACTTCAGGGAGATTTAGATTAAAAAAAACAAATCTACAAAGCACAGAAATCAATTTTCATTTGAAAAATGTGCTTTGAACAATGCCAACAATCAAAAGAATTTCAAAAGTCTTGTTTGTAGAAGGGATAAATACATCCCTCTTCTCTCCTTTGTCACCTTTTGCTCTAACAAAGTCCAGTTCCACTGAACCTGGAAAACTTTTTGACAAAATTATTTGGCTTACGTGCTCCAACACAAAATTTCACTGTAGCATCAGTACCAACTGTTGCTACAAGCGCCACTCTCTCAGCATGGTCGATCCAGCCTGTAGTTAGATCCAGAAGCTGAGAGGGGCTCTGTGTCAATTAGCAAATTTCAGCAAGCTCAGCTGTTGGAATTTTCCTTTGTATAGGGCAGAGGAGGTGAAAGCACTCACACACTGGGTCTGAAGCTCAGGTAAGTCCTAAGGTACTTGAACAAACTAAAAAAACACGTTTCAGCTGGAATGTGGAAAGGAAACCAGAAGAATGAGAAAACAGGAATGCCTTTGCAATATTGGTATGTAGTGCAATGCTTTTTTTCCTTTATACAGTGATCAGCATTCTACTAAGGTCTTTATTGTAACAGAATCACAGAATTACAGAATCACAGGGGTTGGAAGGGACCTATGGGAACCACCTAGCCCAAGCCCCCTGACAGAGTAGGTTCCCTAGAGTAGGTTGCACAGATCTCTTTTTTAGCAGATGACTTCAGGATTATGATCTGCCTCACAGATAAATCTTTCAGTGAATGCTGAGGTTACATTACCAACGTAAGGTTACATTTGTTGTTTATGGGTAGTATACTTGGAATGAAGTACTTTACAGTGATTTTGTAAGTGCTCAGAACACTTCTGGAAGTATTATTAAGAAATGCTTTAGAAACTTAGGACACAAAGCAAAACTGGGCAGTGTACAAGCCAGTCTTTCTCTGTATGGGAAATTTCTCAGAAATGGAAAGAAATTCTGAAAGCAGTGGGTCAAATGTTCTGTTGTCTTTGCTGTACTATTCTGTTGGAAATAACTTTCCTCATTAGAAACAAATGCAAAATTTAGCATGAAGCTTTTTCTCAGCTAATTTAGAGCAGGCTCTTTCATGTGTTTATTCCTAAGGGATGCAAAACATTTCTATTGCAATGAAAGATGGAGTTGATGAGTACCTTGCAGGACTGGGCCACCACTACTTCAAGGATGATCCCAGATTCTGGGGACCTCAGGACGTGCACCAGTGCAGTCTACTCAGTGACTTGCTAAATAAATAAGGATTAAATAATCTTTATAAATATAGCCTCGTTGGGAGCTCCTTGCCCATGATTAATCTGAAAATAACCAGAAATATTTCATTGGATTAATAAATCAAAAATTTCAGTTCATTGCAACTTCAAAATTGAGGGCACATTTCTTTTTGTATTGAGAACATAGTTTTGTTCCCTGTTCCATACGTTTCTATTTCTTCAGTAAGTGTAATTTGAAAAAAGGAAGAGAAATATATGACTGATGCATTAAGATCAACCATGATAGCTGATTTAATATCCAAAAGGTTCTTCAGATATTCCGGGGAAGAAAACGTAAGTGAAAAATGCAGTATTATGACTAGTACTCATTTGCTGTGTTACAGTCACAAGTACACAGTATCTTAATTTTCTTCATAATTAGAAATGGCTTTTAACTTTACTGGCAAGTCCAAGCTATACCACGGCATTAGTGATAACCAGGTTATCTTGCACGTGCAGCCTAGGAGCATGTGGCAGCAGGGTGTGTGATGCACATAAGTCACTGTCCAGAGCCCAGAACTGTGCATAAATATTGTCTGCAGAGCACAAAGCATATTTTTAATTTTATGCTAACACATGACAAGGAAATTTTTAAAATGTCTGGCAAGACAGTATGAAATCTTCTTATTGTAAGTCATAGGATTAATTTGTGGGCTCCGAATCCCTGTTCCACATTAATGTTTTTCAAGCACAGGCAAGCAGGGCTGTGTCATCCCAGGAGCTTCTTGGTTACAAAGGACACAGGATGGAGGGGAAGCTGCCAGAAACCTCCTTTTTGTTGAAGGCTGTGGTGGTAAGGAGGATGTAATCCTTCCAGGCTTATGTCTGTAACCCAGCTGTTGATGGTTTGAGCTTCAAGGGTGTTGGTTTGCCAAGTGAGAGGCATGGACCAGAGGAGAGGAGCTAGGAAGCATTCAGCGGGGCAGGCTGGTCACTCAGATGGGACCTGCACCTTGGGTTACCCCTCCACGGCTCACAAAGAGGGAGCAAAGGGGCTGCCCATGTCCACTTGGTTCTCCCTCTTGGTATCCCTGCCTGTTGCCGTGGCCTTCTAATTCACCAGGCTAGAGAAAACAAAGTGACTGCATAAAATAAAAGGTTAGCCTGACTTTTTCTCAGTTGTCAGCCTATGTGCATGCAAAAGATGCTACGAAAGGAGGCTGCTTTGTGAGGATGCATCGAAGAGGGATTTTTACTGTTTGTCATTGGATTTCATTTCAGTGCTAAATCACATCAACCTCTGCAGGATGTCAGGAAAAAATGGAAAATGTGTCGCTGCTGTCATCCCAAGTTTTGTTTGCATTTCTTTACATTAAAGCTCTTGTTTCTGTAGGACTTTTGAGGCTGATCTTGTTCTTGTCTCTTCTGGGTTTCAAGAATATATTGTTAGATACTACGTCAAGTCTCAGTGTTGCTTGTATTACATATACATATTGCAAAATCATGCAGTCTGAATTATGCTCCTAGGAAAGTATATTAGCATCTAAAGCCATAAGTTTATAATTTTCAGTTTAGCCATCACGCATTTTAAAAATATATATAATTATTATTATTATTATTTGCATGTGTTAACATTATCTACTAGGAGAAATATTAAAAGGATGCAAAGCTTTGAAAGTCAATCAGTAAAACACAATTCTAGTATTTTCTGGATAGATGTGCAATTTTTGCTTCCTTTGGGCTTGTCCATTGCAATCAGTGTTTAATTAAGAGAACATATACTTTATTTTTGTACTTGCTGATAGGTCTATTCTCTTGAAATTCTTTAAAGTCAGACACCTGGCATGGAAACATAGTTCATATAGATGGCACATTAATGAGCCCAGTATTTGATTTTATCTTTGTGTTCATTGAGTGTCCAATGCCTTATTAATTTCACATTGTGCAAAGTTGGTTTAATTCAGAGTTATTTGTTTCCTTATGACCATTTCTTTTATGGTCGTCATTAGAGTATCCAGCTGTTTCACCAGCAGTAATGAACTTCTGTCATACTACTTTGCTGCAATGAAGAGTATTATTAGTCCAATTTTTTCAGATAATAAACTGAAGCAGAGGACTATAAATAATGACTAACTACAGATTTTGGACACTGAGTAGGAAAAAAAACAACCCACTATCATCAGATTCTGGTGCAGTCTTTTGTTCACACAGTCCTCACTGATGTAATGTGTGAGGACCCAGTGCTCCTGCACGGTAGGGTCTTGATTCAAATGAAGAGAGCAAAAGTGAAGCAAATGAAGTTTTAAGTACCTTGCCTCACACAGCAGCTCTATCAGTCAGTGGCAGATTTCAGGCCTCCAGGGCAGCGTTCAGCTGTCTTAACTATGAAATCAATTTTTATTTTACTGCAGTTTGTTCTCTTGAGTGGTACATGCATTCCACCTAGAGTTAGGGTGGAAATTGCATTCCAGTTCCTTGCACATTTTCAGGGCTTTGGTATTAGCCCAGCTTCACAACGGGATGCTTGTTGAAACCCTTGAAGGACATCCTGGGAGAACCAGAGCTGCTCAGCGGAGCCTGGGGAGGAATCACAGGGTTGCTGGCCTTCTGGAGCTTGACCTCTTCCATTCTGCCCCCCTCAGCCAGCCTGCTTGCACTTTGTCTGGCCTAATGGAGCACCTCTGTTTTATGTGAAGAAGAAAGAACTCCTCCAGCTGTGTCAGATCTGTCTCATGTCCCTGCCTTGGTGCGATGAGAAATGCTCATCAAAGGGGTGCTGCCCTGTGGGTGTCCCAGTAAAAGGAGGCTGATGCCTTCCTCTCTGCTTCTCTGTTGTAGCCAGGGGTCAGATCCACTCAGTCTCAGCCTTAGTTTCATGTCCAGCTCTGGAGTCAGAGCACCTGGGACTAGCAATCACAGGGAAAGCCTTGTTTTAGCCTCCTTTATCCTGGGGTCAGGAAGAATGTTGGCTTAGCGTGAACAGAAAATGCTGTTGATCAACTGCTACTAAGCATACGCAATCAGAATTTTTCTCAATTATTAACAACTTGGCTACATTTGAACATTATACCCCTCCACACACATAGATGCACAACAAAAGGCTTATCCATCACACAAAGGCTATTCAGTGCAAAATTTTACTTCCTTGCCTCAAGTTGTCATACTGCCAGAAATTATTGACAGAACCGTATCAAATTTGTAGTAAATAGTATGACTGGCAAATAATATATTTTCTGCTGCCTTTATTATTGGAAAAAAACTGGACAATCCATGCTGACACCCTTCTGGAAACCAGACTTGAAAAATTCCAGTCTCAACAGTTAAATTTTGGAAGAGTTATGACTGAAATGAAGGGTTTGTGTTGGGAAGAGTTTGGCAGCATTCACAACATAGAGCCTTCACCACTTGATTCATAATTGCTTTTCTTAAATTTTGAACTGTGAATCACCTGTGCCCCTAACTTTCTAAGAGTCAGCATCCCTGGCAAGTCACCAGGTAATCTACGGTACTGGTACGAAGACAGCACTGTTGAAAACATATGGAAGTATATCATGATAAAACTAAAAGTAGAAATGCATTTTCTGTGCAATTTCCACAATATGTGTAGATTTCAGTTTGCTCATATCTCTGAAAAGAGCAGTAATAGTGAATCAGATGTGATTTTTCTTACTGAACATACGATGGGGTCATCATATGTTATTTGCAGTTGATAGCTTTCAGTTGTAGAATCAATGTATTTACAGATTTGTTTCAATTTAATAATGTTAATTAACCACACAGACTATAAGGTCATTAACACTGGTCCTGTCCTCATTTGAAAAAAATCAGTATATATTTCTTTGGTCAAATAATTTGTGGAGAGAGAATAGAGGGAATATTGTGTTAGTGTGGTACAAGTGCTGTTTCTTTGACTTTGCTCAAAGAAACATCAAGTGAAATGACACTCTAACTTATTTTGCAAGCTTATTATTATGGTAGAATTTGCTTTAAATAGCCGAAGATCCCAATGATTGGAGGTGGTTCTTCAGCTTCAGGTAAAGACAATAATTGGTAGAATCAGTGCAGGATTATTTTAACAGCATGGGGTTAAAATGTGTGTATTTTTACATCTTTGGGAATTGTCAATCATTTTGTACCTGTTTATTTCACAGTCAGATTCCAATTACAGCCTACTGCTAGGAAACCTGGCAATAAAATTTGGAAAATACAGCTTGAAAGAGGTTATTATGTACTGAGGTATCATCAGAATAGTTGGTGTGTCTTTGGGAGGGGACAGAGGAGAGAAACACAAGTAGGTTGTTTTTCATTTCACTTTCTAGGCATGACCCAATGAACTTCTCACAACTGGGAAGATTACGCCAGTGAATTGCAGAAAGCAGATTTGCACTCTGAGCACATTCATGCCTTGACTGTGGGTGTCATGGTGAAATAAAAAAAGAAGCCAGATTGTTATGATAATACCAAATTGAGTGGACAAGACATAACTAGAAGGGCCAACACCCTGAGGCATGTTTCATCAACTTGGAACTCAAAAATTTGATCATAGTAAAGTCCTTGTTTCTCTCTTCTTGTTTACAAGCAGAACCCCAAATAGACAAGAAAAAGCATCAGCTGAATCTGAAAGTTAATGAATACCTGGATGTCTTTACAGAGGCAGTTTTGCACATATTGCTGCAGATAAGTGCTCTTCAGAAGTGCCTCGCATCCTACTCTTACCAATTTTAATGGAGACATGGCAGCTGGCCTACTGCAACATCTCTAAAATTCCATACAAATGAACTGTTTTATTAGGCACAAAATACTTTTGGAAATCAGGCCCATGATGACCAGAGGCAATCTGTCAGTTCGCTAACAAGAGTTAGTATTTCTTTTGTGTAATATATTAGTTTTAAATACAAAGCATAGTTTAAAAACTTGGTTTTTTTCATCTGTAAACAACACATAAAGGGTCACTGATGTTACCTGCAGAAACTATTTTAACAAGCTCTTCTTATGCATTCTTAAACTTTTAGTCCTGTCACCTGAGCAGCGGCTCATAGAAAAATTCAAGATAAAAATTATAACCCAAAAACACATCTGTTGATGGTGAATGGAGTTAAACCCAGCTGGCAACCGATCACGAGTGGGGTTCTCCGTGGGTTGATACTGGAGTCTGTCCTGTTCATTATCTTTATTGATGACCTGGACAAGGGGATTAAGTGCATCCTTAGTAGGTTTGCAGATGATACCAAGTTGGCAGGAAGTGTCAGTCTGCCAGGGGGTAGTAGGGCCCTACAGAGGGATCTGGACAGGCTAGATTGCTGGGGTAGGGCCAGTGGGATGAAGTTCAACAAGATCAAGTGCTGGGTCCTGCACTTTGGTCACAACATCCCCAGGCAATGCAACAGGCTTGGGGCAGAGCAGCTGGAAGACTGTGTGGAAGAAATGGACCTGCAGGCATTGGTCAACGCTCAGCTAAACATGAGCCAGCAGTATGTCCAGGTAGCCAAGAAGGCCAATGGCATCCTGGCTTGTATCAGAAATAGTGCTGCCAGTAGGAGCAGCGAAGCCGTCGTCTCTGTGTACTCAGCTCTGTTGAGGCTGAACCTTGAGTACTGTGCTCAGTTTTGAGCCTTCTCGCTTGTAGCTCTGAAGCACACTCAGAGAAGAGCAATGAAGCTGGTGAAGGGTCTGGCTGAGAGATCTGGCATTGTTTAGTCTGGAGAAGAGGAGGCTCAGGGGAGACCTTACTGCTCTCTACAACTGTCTGAAAGGAGATTGTGGTGAGGTAGGGATTGGCCTCTTCTCCCACATGAGTAGCAATAGAAAGAGAGGAAATGGCCTCAAGTTGCAACAGGAAAGATTCAGGCTGGTTACTAGGAAAAATTTCTTCTCTGAAAGGGTGGTCAAATGCTGGAATGGGCACCTGCCCAGGGAGGTGGTTGAGTCGCTGTCCCTGTAAGTGTTCAAGAAACATTTCGATGCTGCACTAAGGGTCATGGGTTAGTGGGAAGATATTGGTGGTGAGTAGATGGTTGGACTGGGTAAGCTTGGAAGTCTTTTCCAACCTTGGTGATTCAGTGATTCTTTTACTTGCCATAGCTGAGTCTGCTATTTTATCACTCTCACACCTGTGGAGCGTGCTGATGTGGGTCCAGGAGCACTGGAACACACTGGTGGAGCAGACCAAAACCCTGCAGAGCAAACAGAGTGAAAACAATTGTGAAGTGGGGAGAAGCGTAATGGGACCCAAGGTGGGCCCCGAGACAGGAAGGAGCTAATTCCATGGCACCGCTGCAGGACTCATAGCCACTGGACATAATGACTTCAAACTTTAAGAGCCTTTTTATTCCCCAAATGTTATCTCCAATTTCATCTGTTATCCAGCACCATTTTTTTAAATGGTCAGAGTGAAAGGGACTGCGTAAAAACCCAAAATGCTGTGAAGCATTGTTCTGTGCACCAGGTCATGCCCTGCTTTCACTCAGTAATTTTAAACCAGTCTTTCTTACAATTCTTCTTTATCAACGCTGCTGTATCTTGGGGAAAAAGAAAAAAAAAAAGAAAAAAAGAAAAAAAAAAGATGACTGGATGACTGGTTTCCCCAGCAGAGAAGAGACTTTTCCTACAACACAAATATATTTCCATGAATACAGCATGGTTTGTACATGCATGTCTGTAGTATATATAGACATGTTGAATTTCTGGGCAGTGTTCACTTTCTATCTTCAAAAGGGGCTTTCTGGGAGGGTTAAATCACAAGTAATGTCAGTAATTTATTCCTAGATATATCTACGGGTGGCACAGAAATGCAAATCAGTTTGGTAAAAATCAAGAGACATTTACTATTTGTACAAATGCTCCCTGTTTATTGCTCATAAGGAGCAATTTCAATGACAAATCACCATTTCGTAAGTCGGTTATAGACAGACAGCTTACTGGACTCCTTCCAAGATACACTGAGACATGCAACAAAATACCAGAGTGTAATTACTTTCATTATGTATTCCAATTAATCTGGGAACAACTGAGATGGTAAAGATCTCATCCTGCTAATTTTTATGGACATAAAACCCAATATTATTTATAGAGTCGGTGCCCTCTGTTTACCTGATTAAACTATGCACTAATCAGGCACAGCTTTTCTGGAAAAAGAGCTGGAGCGTGGTAATTTGCCATCTTCTATAATTTTCTTTACTCAGTCAAAACACAAGTGTATATTTTAAATCATGGCAATATTTTAAACTCGTGTATGTTTTGGAATGAATGACTTTTAAAAAATCCTAAACTAAAAGACCAATTTTAATGTCTGTTTCAGAGGCACAGTCTCAAATCTGGGTTTCACTTCTGATAGGCTTCAGCTGTGTCATTGTTTGGCCACGGCCCTTTTTCAATAAGCATTAGCAAATACTTTAAGTTGAGAAGCGTTTTTAAAATGAATTATCTTTAGTTAAGACATTACTTCAGTGGAAGAAAGGGTATCTTTGCACTTGTGGGCATGTGGCCATTTCTGACTGTTGTCGACTAACTTGGACACTTTGTCTCAGAAGACACTGAGTTCTCTGTCTTCATCATTTCTTCCCAGTTCTTCCTTCTTTCTTTAAAAAGGAGATTAATTTTTACCTATCTGGAGTTTCCTGTGTAGGAAAAGGAACTAGAATGAATCTAAAAGTGTAATGAGATGTTAATAACAGAGGGCAACTAGTTTTAATGCAGTTTATGTAGCACATTTTAAAAGCCTGTAGTTCTCACAAAGGATGAGCACCAAAGTTAAAGGGAAAATCTCAATCACAGCTTCCTGGAAGGGCAACTGATGCTGTGAACAGATGGAGGAGAAACCTGTAGTAAAACCTCAGTATGTGAAGCACCCCGGGTGCCTGCCCAGCCTCAGGGCTCTGAAAGCAGTAGGAGGCCTTGCTGCCTGGGGTCATGAGATGCATCTGTGGTGTTAGGAGAGAGACAGTAAGCCGTCCATGAGACATATGGCATGCCGTGCATCCACAGCCTAGGCCTTCCTCCCAGCTCCTGCTGCTTTGTTGCTCTGGAGATCCTCCAGCCGTGGTGGCATCTTAGAGAAGACGTGGGGCTCCTGATGTCTTCCTGGGGCAAATCAGATGCCTGGTCAGACTGTGGATTCTGCCTGTCCCTTCAGCAGCTCAGTGGATGCTGGTTTGCATGGGAGCTGTGCACAGGACTTGTACAGATCCTGCCAGCCCTCATCTTGCCTCTCTGTTCCTCCCAAACAGCAGCTCATGCACAGAGAGGACTCCTGGAGATGAGGGCTGCAGTGGGCAGCTGCAGCCGACCCCAGACCTCTTTTGTGCAGAGAGGGAGAACATTGCTGTGCCTACTGCTAATCCCTCAGTATTCCAAAACCTACATTAATCATGCCTGTAGTCCCTTCTTCTCACCTCTTTTTTTCCCTCCTGTTTCTTTCCTCACTGGCACCATACTCTGTTTACGGAACAATTACTCCACTGCACTTTGTGTTCCTAGTTTGAAAGCACTACTTTTTGTTTCGTCATTTTCTGGTTGTGTGAATTATCCTCTTCCTTTGAAAGTATTTATATTCTGTGATCTTTTCTCCCATGAGCTCTCTCCTTGGCAGTCCATAGAAATTGAGTTTGTTCTGTTCAATCTAACTCACTGGATACCTTTTAATGTTGTTTTCTATGTGTGTATTTCTGTGCCTTCACAATACTTCACAGCTGTGCGGAGTTGTGGATCCATACTGAGGTCCTGGTGCACTCCCCCACATAGCATACCCTATAGCCTATATCACCTTTATGAAATAACAACACAGTTGGTCATCCCTCCTGAACATTTTCTTCAACTCTTAACACGAAGGAAAGTATCAAGAAAATAGGATATCCATTAATGTATCAACAATATGCCATTGTAAAATCGGTGTCCCATCTAAAATCAGTAAGGCTATGATTCATCATGCAACACCATCCTGAGACCTTATTACTGAGTTATTTGGGCTCAGCCTTAGATGGAAAGTCTCGTGATTGCATGCTATTTGTAGGAGGAAACACCCAGAAGCCCTGCAGACCCCTGATGCCCTGGATCCTGCTCTGCAAGGGAATGTGTAATAAAATCAGAATCACAGAATCACCAAGGTTGGGAAAGACCTTCAAATCATCCAGTCCAACCATCCACCTATCACCAATAGTACTCACTAAACCATGTCCCTCAACACAAA
>JAOWBP010000001.1:26910385-26926088 GCA_028571105.1 Tragopan temminckii | reverse complement strand
TAAAACCTACAGGAAGTAGCACTATTCATCTGCCTGGGAGACAAACACACACCCTGCCGGCCTTCAACTGACATGTAGAACATCATTACATAGAAGTTTAATTGCTGTCAATATTCATTTCAAAAAATTTCTTCCTGCTCTTTTGAAGAAGTGATACACAGTCATAATCAGCTTTATATTAGCTGTAAATTTGAACTCTACTGCCTTTACGGTATCTGATGAAAAACCTGTGGTACTATGGCAGCTTCTTCGTTTCTGCTGGAAGGCTGCTCAATCCTTATGTTCGTGAGCAATTCATAACATGAACAGTTAGCCACTCTAACTAGAGGGATCTTATTTATTTCTGAGATCATCATGTAAGGTAAAGCCTAAAACTGATTGTTCTTCACGCAGTAGTACAGCAGTCGTTTGCAGTCTGGTAAAAGAAAAGTAGACTTGCTGGGTTTTTTAGTATGTACAAGCAGAGTGCTTACTGTAGCAGCAAAATAAACGATGTAGAAACCGCTGGAGAAAGTTTACAAACAGGTTTAAAAAAATGGGGCAGCCCTACATAAAACTCCAGCAGAGATCAAGACAGACAAACTTGAGAAAGGCTTGCATAAAACAGCCGGCTAATAGGAGGTAATAACCGTACCTCTGATTAATCGTGACACTGGCATTCATACACTAAAATACCAATACTGTCATGAAAGAAGGAAGTTCCTAGTTACAATCTAAACTTCCAAAGTATTTTAGCATGAGACAGTAGCTATAACAACCTCCAATTCCAAGCTGAGAGGCTTGCAGATGCAGACACCTGGAACGCCAAAGCAGCTCACCCACAGTTAAGGCCTCACAGGCCTTAACTAAAGCAGTCTTCCACTGCCATCCTTCCTTTGTAGTAGAAAAAAAACTTTCTTAAAATAAAAATAATAAATCTTCCTCTAATTAAATCAAACTGCTTAGGTATGAAATATTTACACTTGCTGCACAACTGCAAAACACTAACAATCCATTTTCAAGTCAACAAATAGTTGTGGTAAATAACATTTCGTAAATTGAAAACAAGCCTGAGACCTTCAGGGTGAGAACTACAGTACAAGAAAAAAAGCATCCTTTCAACCAAACATCTTTTGTTAAGTTGTCCTTACAAAAACTCTTACCAGCCATAGGGCAAGTCTAATTTCACATACTGTACTGAATAGGAATTTGGCTTTTTTCTAAGATAAATATACATATATTTATTTAACCATAAAAGTGAAAGGCATTTGTGGTAGCAGTCCTCAAACTTCTTGATAGATAACTTTCTCCTTTCAGACTCAGGACCGTTTCTGCATCCATAATCTCCCAAGTGCTGCTTAAAGTGTACACAATTGAAACGAAAAATAGTGAGACTGCACATAAACTGCATTTCAGCCTTGATTATTAAGAAAAGAAGGGTCCTGCTGACAATATCCCACAAGGCAGCTGACAACTGAGAACTAATTTAGAATTCTGAAGCAAGACTGTAGTACATGAAAAAGTGATAAGAGATCAATCACTTCTCCAAAAGATGTCTAACCTAAGTATCACTGATTAAAAAAGTACAGATATCTCATTGCAGAAAAGGTTCAGAGGGGAACATGAGTCCTACGGATGACCTTATTTCACACAACTACTTCTGTTTATTTCTGTCCGGAATCTATTGTCTTTGCCTCCTCAATAAACACCCTTAGGAGCACGGCTGCAGAGAAAGATGCACAAAGATAGAGATACAAAGGGAAAGAAAGTAAAGTGACAATGGCAGTTACGTCCACTAAGCAAGTACTGATGCTCGTTGACATGACTTTGCAGAAACATACTTCCATGAGATTTTCTTCCTCTAAGGGCAAATGTTCTTGCCTTGTGCATCAGGAGCTGGATTACTGCCAGGCACCACAGTTGTGATCTCTGAAATGATTAGCACTAAAAATTTAAATGAGGTCTGTAACAGCAGTATTTTATACTTAAGGTAAAAAGAACAAATGGAAACTACAGCTGGTACATTCTTTGACACTTCTTTACTTTCTTAGAAGTCCTTTAAATGGTATAAAAACAAATAAGTCATAAGGAAATAAACATAAAACATTACATAAATAATACCTCAAATAACTTACTACATGACTACTGAAATCTTTTCAGGCATTTCACTTCCCAATGTAAGAGATACCAACTTATCAAGGATTTAAGCCTTAGCAGAATCCGATTTAACAATATTTGTTTCCAAATTCCTCACCATTCACCTTCTGCCAAAAAGTCCAAATCTACACTAAGGATTCTCTTGTTCCCTTATGATGGCGTGTCACAAAAATTCTTAACTATGCAGCATTTTATACTGACTTTCTTGTACTCTATTTTATTTTCAGCCTTAACCACCAGTGTTTTATGGCTCATAATCAGCCATACATCTCTTCTATTATTATTATTAACTCAATGTTATTTGTACTCTTTTCACCAAACACCCTCACAGTACTGCCATAATTTCATTTGATTAAGTGTCTTGATTACACAGGAATTTCTCACGGTCAAGGAAAATGTTTTCAAGCATAATTCAGTCTGTTCTGCACACATTCTGCTCCACAAATCTACCTGTCTCAACACTTTTAACCTATGGTATTATTTCTTGATAAACTCTGTCATTTAACTTTCCATACTGCATTAATCTCTCTATCACTGCCTCCTGTATCATCATCAATGCACAGTACTCTCTCATATATGCTTTCTGCATACAAAATCTACACACGCACAAACTCTCCACATGACAATCTGTGACTAGGAAAGCTTGCCTGTTCTAAGACCACTGCCAGCAAAATGTCCCTACTCAGCCTTCTTGAAAATACTGCAAAAATAACAACCTCTTTAATCATCAAGTATCTTCATTTTAAAACTCACCAACATCCTCTGATCTTTCTCTCTCTTCCTCATTTAGTATCTACATTCATACTACCGTGAGACCTAAAGTTTTTACTAATTTGATCACTCATTAAACTGCTCCATTTTATATACTAGCCAAAAAAACCTATTTATCTCCATCTGTAAATAACTTCCAGGAACACAAGACAACCATTAAGCCCCGAGAATTACCTAAGTGACAAGACACGATCTACTGTAGCAAACCTACTGAAAAAGGAGAGAAAGAGATAAAAAATAAATACTTGCTAAATATGCAGAGTCTTTTCTATATTCTAGGGTTGTTCTCTATATTCTGGGAGTTTTTCTTCCTGTTTTGCCTATAATGAGACTTCCCTTGGTACATATGACAACCTTTGCAAATCCAAAGGAAAGCAAACTGAAAAACACTTTTCAGAAGTCAACTGTAACGCAATGACTTACAAAACTTGATAAAGATAAACAAAAGAATAAACTAACAACAGAAGTAGGCAATTCAGGGCTGCAGTCTGTTGGCATGTCTCTCTGCAGCTAGTGCAGTGGAACCCTGATGCAGGTGTCCATAAAAACAGATCTCTATAATTAAAAACAAACAAACAACAACAACAAAAGAACAATCGAACAACAGCAACAAAAAAACACCACAACCCCTCAGCACCACCAAAAACCTGAAAGCAGAGCTTGTATCACTACTGGGGGGCAATGTCAGCACCACAGCAGTCACTCAAGGGACAGCAATATTGTCTGCTTTAAAAAGGATGCCACAAGCTGCTAAGTAAGATAACAGCAATAATTTCTGATGTACATTTGCAAGAAACAATGAGGAGCTATGCTCCTTTTCCACCCTTCTCCATGCAGTGAGGTAGAGCAAGCAGATATGTATCCCCCTTTAAACAATTTTCTTCTTTTGTCTCTGGAGACGCAGACATTACTGAGAGCTCGAAAGAAAAGTGGCAATAAGCACAACCGCGAAACACAAATTTCTGTTATCTTTCAGAAAGAAAAAGTATACACTATAAACAATAATTCCAATCATAAACAAAAACTATGTAGCTGTATGATGCTATCTGTATACTACAGCAGAAACTGCAGTTGCATGAAAAATACAGTTTGCCCACACCTTTGAGTAGTTCACCTGCTCTCTGCTCACTAACTGCACCGAACTATTTACATTCCACTACTTGGAGTAGTTTTAAGCAGTAGCCATTCTTTATGCTCTAAACTAAGTTTAGTAGTTCTCTTCCCAAACCAACAAGCCTAAGGCCCAGGGCAGGCATATATGGTCATATATAACATATACGGTCACGAACTATCAAAAAGAAACAGCACTTTGTACTTAATTCCATCCCAAGACTAAAACTTTGTCTCCAAACCTTCATTTTCACATGGGTATAAAAACTTTTCTCAGAATTTGAGAAAGCTTACTCCACTAAAGTTTCAGTTGAAAACTGATTCTTAACAAATACGTAGTATTAGAGGTGGGACAGAAGTAGTCCTAATACAGCTATCTCAAACTGAAGCTAACAAGCAGCGTTTCATATGCCACATACATAATAGCATTTCTGCATTTCATATAATTAATCAACGAATTACTCAGAAATGTTTCTGTCTTCTGAAAGTTACAACATCAGCATTTGAAAAAACCCTCACAGTTCCACAACTGCATTTTTCTAGCTTTCTTAAGCATAGCAATGCCTATAAAGAAGCTTTTTACCACGAAGAAACCACCTCCCTGAAAGCTCTTCAAGGAAGAGATAAAGTCCTTTATTTTCATAGAATCATTTTATTTATGTCATTTTATGCCCTTATAATATTTTAATACAAGGATAAAAGCAACAGTAATTACGACGATGACAGAATTTTTACATTAAAACGAGAATGGTAAATTTGGTGTTAACAAAGAATATAAACCAGCAGAACAGAAATTTATAATATTAATGCAGCACTGGCAGTACAAATGAAGATGCAGAAGAACCACTGGAAGGTTTATACCATACATCAAAACCTCACTGCAGAAAGCAGATGGCCAGCTCGAGCCCAGAGATCACCCAGCACTTCACTATGACATCCTTCACTCAGCAGCAACCCAGCTCTGGGCCAAAAGTCATAATATCCAGTGACCAACTTAAACAGTGGCCACAAGTTGTACCAGAGGAGGTTTAGGTTAGACATAAGAGAGAACTTTTTCTCTCAGAGAGCGATCAGGCACTGGAGTGGCCTGCCCAGGAAGGTGGTGGAGTCACCGTCCCTGCCAGTGTTCAAGAGGTGTTTGGATGAGGAGCTACGAGATATGGTTTAGTGCTTGTGGTAGCAATGGTCATGGGAGGATGGCTGGACTAGATGATCCTGCAGGTCATTTCCAACCTTACGACTCTATGATTCTATGAGGGGGTTGACCATTAAAGACCGTAACTTCTCAGTATTTGACTACATAACTTCCCTTTTTCTTTCTGAAATGTATCTATCCCATAAACCTTGCCACTCACCACCAGTACACAGACACGCCAGTCTTCTCACCCAGTTCACAAATGTACCCAGCTAACTACATTTACACTCCCTTTGCAAATCAACTACCTATGTTCAATAGCTCTTCTCCCTCTCTCACTAAAATGGCTCCACACACTTAGTCTCTTCTTCGGCTTTCACATGGTGGGCCCAGATGGACCCAGCGCTCGGGGTACGCCTCTCAGCTCAGGATACAAGCACCAGACTGGCCAGCAACCCAGCAGCACAGATGCATCTCAGTGCCTCCATGCTGCACATCTGGACCGCTTGGCATGGAGATGTATATTTTCCCAATGGGCACGTGCCAAGTCAAGAAATACATTCATTCTTTGAATCCGCAAACCTCAGCAAATGATCTGAGCCAAATAAGCTTTGGCAAAAAAAAAAAAAAAAAAAATACAGCACTGAGAGTCACTTCTACCTGGTGGCCTTCTACAATGGAGCTCTGTGCAATCCACCCTATAAGGTTTTATCTTGTGAGGCAATCAGATCAACAGTCCTGTATGTTTATGCTGCTGCTGTACACTATTTGGTATGTGAACAATCACATTTGTGTCTATTTCATTATAACTTTCCATCATTATTTCCACAACCTAAACAAGGTTCTAATCATATTTATTCTGATGTTACAAATGCTGTAAAAGTTGAAAATACAACAGATCACACTACAACAGTGAAATTAAAGTGAGTAAATTCTTTGGTACATTTATGCAAGAAACAATGATTACAAGTATCTTTGCACTAATAAGTTAAAGTTCGGATATACATTTCCATATTTAATATATAAAATGACTGCTAAGTTGATTTTAAAAGTTTAATGTAGATGTAGATCTTTTGTAGATCTTTCCACCAGCCGGATCTTCAGTAGGTGTCAACAGCTCTTTGTTTTCCGGACTTACCTAGATCACCAAAACTCCCGAATGCTTAAATTTATTTAATCATGTAAAAAACAAATCCTGTTACATTCATAAACATCTAATACACACACAAACACACACACACATATATATGCACATTAAATAAAAACACATACACACTTTGCGTGCAACTTTTGCTCCTACTCAAAAGCCTCCTGAGAACAAGCAAAGAAATGAACACCCTGTTTACACCTACTGCAGTATCTGAGGGCCTTTCCTTCTAAAGCCAGCACATTGTGTGTTAATATGTAAGGCCCAGATCTTTTGAATCTGACCTTTCAAAGTACACGTGCAGGACCAAGAATGCCATCGCTATCAGCCCAGCTCCAAACAAGAATGAGATTCTTCTATGGCACACGGGCAAAAGTCCACAATCAGAGCTCATATGGCAGATCAATATAAGCAGCAAGTCACCATAAAACTAACAGAATACTTTGGCTTTACAATGGACCCATAACTTTATGGACAATTATCACCTCAAACTGCAACACACAGACATATCCATACAGAAGTATGCAAGTACATTTTGGGAAGCGGGGTGTTTGTGTATGAGCATACAGAGAACACTAAACTATTTCAGAGCCACCTTTCTCTTTGATCTTACTTCAGAAGCACTTTCTTCATCAGCTGGACTGACTCTGTTTAAAATGCAATTAAACTGCTCACTAAGAGAATGTAAGCTGCTGCAGAAAAGTAGGATTTGTATACCGGTGATGTAAAAGTCTAAAAAGAAAACAGATCATGTATTCTTCTACAACAAAAAACATCTTTCTAGAAAGGAAATTATATTTCAGTAATAATAGCACATTAATTATGAGACAGACTAATGAAACACTACAGAATGTAAGGAAGTCATTGTCACTGAGTATTGTATTTTGATTTTTTAATACTTTCCACTGTGTTTCTATATGCACTGATAAACGTACTTTTCAATAAATAGCTTCACGTTATACTCAAAGAAGCACGTGACATACAACAGGATAACAAGTTTAGCTAAGTTTGTTGGAAAACGCATTTTGAAGCGTGTGAAGAAAAACGCTTACTAAAGGTATCTCAATCTGTGTGGCAGTTAAGGCTCTGAATATTCTTCAAATCCAATTAAACACGATAATTTACTACAGTGATCAGCTTTTGCACATAATTGTGCTCCAAAACAAAATTTTCCCTCAAATAAAAATTGTGTTTCTACACGCTACAGTTACCAAAATGACCTTGGAAGAACAAGCAAAACACACGCCAATGCTGCAATGCCTGACTGGGTCTGCAGAGTACCTGAAAGCACATTTTTCAGATGTGTGAAATACCTCTTAGATATTGGTCTGGATCCTGTGAATTCCGCATGTCCACAGCTGCAGATTTACTTTTTTTTTTTCAGATCCAATGGAAACTATTATCATTTTGTTGTAAAATTCAGTATTTTCTGGTTGCTAGGCACCTGACTTTTGGCGCTTTGTCCTCTTGCCCTTTTACCTGCATACACCTTTTCTTTCCTTCAGTTTTCTTTACAATTAGGAATTCATTTGATTACAGTAAATATTCCACACGCAGTCTATGGCTACAGATATCAAGGGGTCAAGGAACAGAAAATGAATTCCACCTTTCAGTCAAAGACTGAGAAGACTACGATTAGAAGAGGAGAAAAAAAGACGTGTGAGCTACAGTGCCAATCACAGGTTATTCCCCCTCAACCCACAGGCAAAGGAATTTCCGAATTGGCCCATGTGGGTAACACCATGGAAGCCAAGACAGTGGGGAAAGGATGTCCAGAAAGCACACCCAAAAACTCCTCAGAAATAACTGCTATTGAGAATAATCAATTACCACATTGAGCAATGAATCAGAATTATGTAAATGTACATTAAGAAAAAAAATACCTCAGTGATACAACAGATTAATACTGTCATGGAATTTATTACCACAGAGGGCATAAGGCTCTATTATAAAGAATATACTCTGGAGACAAAGATAAGGCTGCATATTCATAGTTAAACGAGGTCAATCCCGATCTTTTCAGGTATTTACTGTGCAACTGTGGCATTATATGAACACAGACTCTTCATTTCAAATGTAAATTTTCCCAGGTTTTCATAGATGGTATCAGGAGGCAAAAAGCATCCAAGAAACAGCTCTGCAACCTCCAGTGTTTCAAAGCTCTTCTATCTTCCCCAGGATCACAGAGGACATATGTAAACTCTGTAGCGTGGAACTGTTTACCTGACTGGGTTCTAGAGCATTTAATCAGAGTCACCAAAACCCAGATACTCCTGAGTAAAGTAACTGAGTAAGGGAAGTAATGTTCTTACGTTTATTTTCATAGGTCTTCTTTTAATTCAAATTTTAAAATAGTAATAATAATAAATCACACAGTTCTACTACATCTATTTACATAATAATCTTTGTTAACATACTAAGAACACACTAAATTTACCCCCAACCTAAATTACTGTTATTTAACCTAAGTCCTTGGGTTGCAGCCCAGAAGAATAGTTTCCTCAATGCATTATGTCCTGATAATACACAAGCTTATAACACTACTACAGAATACTTCCCAAAAGAACAGAGCTACTCAAAGGCGGCCACGTGGTTTAGTGATTTACAGAGCTGAGAATCTCTCCACGTGGATTATCATGGAAGCACCACAACCTTTTGACTGGGAGGCAGAGGCCAACCAACAAACATCACAGTACGTAACAACAGAGAAATAACTGTAGCCATAAGTTTCACCCACCAAAACTTCAGCAAACAAACATACAAAAACTGTTGCAAACATCATGATCTGAAAGGTCTCTCTGCATCATAATAACTGCCTTACCGCACAGGACTTCTATGCAGAAGATGAAGCTATGAATTGACAACTAACCCTGTAAATTATTCTACAAGACTACTAATCTGAGCAGTTGCTCCTCCCACACCAATAAAAAAGGAAAATAATATGAACACAGTTCACTGTTGCAGAGAAACATGCTCTACTGCATCATTCAGCAGAACTCCACTGTGCTATAACAATATTCAATTCCTCTTCATAGCATAGCTGGCTTGCTATCATTTATCTAGAGTTAAAATAAATGCATGCACATTCATTTTAAAGATATGAAAACCAAAAGTAGAGAATTCGGTGTCACTAGCATGTTGCTGAAAACCTAATTCAGGTCTGCTCAGACTTGAACTCATTGCTCCAAGGAGACTGTATTTTAGATCTGATACCCTGCTCACTAATCTAGTACCTCAGGCAAAGCCTAAGCTCGCTATTCTGGGTACCATCTTGCTGTTTTATTATCCTTCCTTAAGATAAGCTTCTTTCTTTCAACTGTTCCAATATTTCTCTGCTTAGGTATCCCAAGTTTATCTACTCCCCAAGGAATAAAGATTGTTCTTTCTCTCATCTATGCTATATTTTCTGCTTTTCAATACTGCAGAGGGCAAACAAGCTTACAAATAGTTTTATTTTCCTCATATATTCCTAATTTATATTCATTTTCATATATTTAAGATATGACATAGAAGCATGAAGAGACACAATCCCTGCATTAAAGAGCTTACAGTCTCACACTTCTCTGTGAGGCAGGTAAACAAACATCACTATACTAGCTTTATAAATATGAATAAAAAGATGGCAAATGATTTAACTAATGCCACTGAATAAATATGTATCAGATTGATAACCAGAAATAAGATTTTATTATGGGATCTCTGGCCTATATTTAACTCCCTGTATGAACTATGTGTCTTGTAACAATACTGACTGATACTGCAGTTATTTCAAGTAGTCCCACAGAAGTTGAAAGACATCACTTTGACATTCTGAACAAGTATTTTAAAACAAACCACAAACAATCCACTCTCATAATCTGTTGCATACTTAGTTTTCACTTTTCCAGTTCACAGAATACAACTCCAGTCTGTTGTATTTTTCAAACAGTGCTTCCTCAGCTACTGATTTAAAAGGAACTCTAAAAGATGGTAATTACCAGTGTCCTCCCTTATGGACAGTTGAAATAAGGCTCAGAAAGAAAGAAAGTTGGCTATCCTAACTGGAATCTTGTGTTATTAAACAAACAAGAAGTTACACTATATTTGGATTTCATTCCCATTTGATATGCATTTCTCAAAGGAACGGTCTGAACTTCTATGTACTTCTAGTACCTGAGGAAAGGAGAGAAGGGGCTAGGATGGGAAAGAGTATGAAAGCCTTATCTATCGAGGTTTCACTGTAAATAAAAAAGGTAATTAAAGCCTATGAGCTATAGAAGAAAGTCTGAAGCCCTTTTTCTTAGCCCAGGCTTATTCCACCCTAGCAGGAGAGAAGCAATACCCTTCCATCCTTGTGCATTCTCAGTCTTGCTGTAATTTACTTACCATTTACTCAAACCTAAGATGTTACCATAGCTATTAATAATTCAAAAACATAAATTAATTTTTATATTGTTTCAGCCGATGATTGGAAAATGGTATTAACATATACTCTTTGCACCAGCTATTACAAGATTCAGGTAGGCCCTGAAGTCACCAAGAGTTACTACAGTGCTCCCAGAAACTTGCTTTTTGTAGATTATTAGTTCTGACATCTGTCTAGATAAGCTTTCAAGTTAAGCAATCAGAATTCTGCTTTACAACTGGAGAACAACACTCCCCCCCTCTCCCAATAAACCAGAATATTTCACATTAGGAGCATTTAGGTAATCATTTCTACTAAAAAGCTTGTAAGAAAATAATCAGAAAGAGAAAGTATGTTAACATTCACCTCACTAATTTTTCACTGCATTTTTCAGCGGTGGAGTTTACCCTCTGCAGGAAAAGCACAGGAACTTTGATAGAGGTCAAACTCATCTGCATAGTGCCTAGTAACACAACTCTAAGGAAGATAAATTTTAAGGTAACTGCTTCTCCTTTCACCTGCTGCTCGCAGGTTATGTTTTTATACAGGCTCTACTATCTTCTGAGCAGATGCACAGCAACTCTGACTAGACAATAACCATCCAAATAAATTAACTCCTATAGAGAGACATTCTGATATTTTAATAACCAACATATTTAATTCCTCTAAATAAAACTTCAGGGCACAAACAGTACCTACTCTTGACTGTAAATGTCAACTGCATTATTACAGTACAACTAAACCAAAATTTCTCTCCAACTACGTAAAATACTGGCTTAAGACTGAAAGGCAAGGCCTCGGATGTCTCACTGAAACATGCCTTGAAATTCTTACCTTGAGAGGGAAAAATCATTCCAGACAGAAATCACAAAAATGTCACCCATGTGTTCGTTCTCTGTCCTGCCAATGACTACAGGATTTGTGACAAAAATTAAGCGCAGCAGACTTTTCAGGTGAAGTCTGTAGTGTTACAATAAATGTTTGTAGCTTTGTAAGATGAAAGCCTTCATTATAATGCTATTCAAGAATGGACAAAACCTGCAAGGTCATCTGGTCCATTTTTCTGCCAGTCCTGGCTCACTCCCTGTCACACAGTACCTATCACCCTGACTAGCCTAGGTTTGGATAGCCCATGGGGTGGGTTGCCTCCCAGCTAAGCTTGTCATACTCATCCAACTTCTGAACAGCATGCGTTATGGTTTTCATGCTGCTGTCTGCACTGAATTTTCTCCCTCAGTTTCATCTCAGCTTACACATTAACATAACTTCCTATCTTATTAAAAATTATCTCCCTTTTAAGTATGTAAGCCCTTCAGAATGCTTCTAAGATACCACATTCCTGTTTCCCCCAAAATGTTCATTTAGCCACATAAGATATATTTATTTCTCAATTATTCTAAAACCAATTAGTCCTTTCTGCCTTCTGTGTATTTTCCTGTTCTTCTTTAAGTTTCTGTCAAGTTGCCACACCTGTTGCAAAGGTGCCTGGATGTAAAACAGTACTTAAAATACAGTCGCACAATCTCATACAAAAATCACTCCCTCTCATTTCCAGTGCCTCTGTGGACGTAGCCTAACCTCATTCCATCCTGTTCCACAAAGTCTATATACCATACTGTACACTGAGGCCTGTTCTCCCTGTCAGAAGCATGCACAAATCCTTTTCATATGAAAGGGAGCTGGGTGCACACAACTGACAGGATTATCAGGCCCATGCTATTGCTCCTATCCCTTTCTCAGCAATACTGCTTTCCAGGTTATTCCCTCACAGTGAATACCTGTTTTGGATTACTGTCCCTCACATGTTATAGCACGCATTTTCCAAAATAATCTCATTTATATTTTCCAACAACACGCCTAATTTCTTTAGATAACTTTTTTTTTCTGCTCTGACTTGTGTTTAACCCTTCCCTTATCACCTGCTAATGTCACTAGTGTACTAGTCACTTTCTCATTAAGTTCATTACCACAGACACTAAATATGCCTAAAATGGCCAATCTTGTATTGCTGTATGCATATGCAAGCACTCTTTTGTCACCTAAAACTGCTGTGACTCACCAAATACATCCTTCATACTTTGTTTGATTTTTGTTTATGATCCTTCAACCAATTTTTCACTCAGATGTCTATAGATATAGATAAATAATTTGTTAATGAGTGATTCAGAGATGTATTTGTATTTCAGTTAAATATGCAAAATAATACTACAGCTACAACTTTCCCTTCATCCTCTGCGGCCTTCAACTTGCAATCAGATCTGGCAAGCGAGCCAGTCCTGTACTTACCCACCATCACCGACCTATGTGCAGATGCTGCTGCAGTATCGGAGCAAGAATAACAAAAAAAATACTTCTTCAAAGTAATTTTGCTTAGAAAATTCCAGGCTTTTATTGTTGTTTCCCTAATATTCCTGCCATTATTTTATTAAAACCAGGAACCAGAATCCCGTAAGTTTATCTAGTTCTTCAGCTCATGTTTTTTTCCCCCCGCTATTCTCTCTCTCTTACTTATTTATTAAGTAGGAAATCAGTACTCTCATTAAATATCTTCCTAACTTTCGAGTGCCCCTCTGTTGTCAATAACTACTTCAGATGGTCCTGATTTTTAACTGCTCACACTTTTTTATCCTACCATATATGCATTTTCAAGAAGTTCACCGTAATGGCTTGCCTTCATACTAACTTTATGCCCCTTTCCATTTACAAATTGACCTATTTTCTCTCTACTCGATTATCCGTTACCTTCCCAATATCTACAACAGCAAACTCTCATTACTCACCTTTTTACCAGCATTAACTAATTTCTGCTGCCTTCACCATAAGCTTCGCAGAACCAAGACTCAAACTTATCTTACCTGACACTTTGTCCTGTCATATAATATCTTTTAATGCAGACAAATACTTTTTAAGAGCAAAAACTCATTTTGAACTCCATACTTCATTCGCACAAGGCCTCTCACTCTTAAAGGCCTTATGTAGACCCACAACAGAAATAAATGTATCACTTACTCTCACATGAAAACCAGCAGAACTTTATACTAACATACAAGGTCATGTTGGTCCAATTCTTCGTAGGAATGTAATCTAATCAATTACTAACATAAAAAACAGCCTATATTTCATGTTAACTTTATTTTCACCTACTGCATGTTTACCAACTAACAAAAATGTAAATGCATGCCCACACTACCAATACTTGCATTTATTACGCCATATTAAAATATTTTCATTTACATTATAAAATAATCTTTAGAGGTGCATTTAAAAAATGCTTTCCTAATTCACCTCACTTGAGATGAAGCATCTAATTTGCACTACATCCAAGGGTCTTACACTCTGTGACGCTTACAGAGACTTACAGAACTACATTAACAAGTATCAATGGTTATCAGCGCTGTGGCTTTGCTCACTAAGAACCACAGTGCATAAATTATTTCACCTGTCAGCTAAAAGCAATGCAGGCAAAAGTTTAAATGGTTCAGACTTTCACTGTCACAAATAACTTTTTCTGGTGCGAGAAAAGAGAGGGCAGTGAAAGGGAAAAGAAGGGGTTGGTGGGATGGCCTATCATATTTTCAATTATCATTTACCAGAATTGTGTCAGAAGTTTAAACAGTTCACATCGTGAATGAAGTCTAACATACATTCCCAAAGCACAATTCCACAAGAGTCAAAAAGAAGAAGTAGCTGTAAGAAAAAAGACACACCTGACAACAGCTTACAGGAAGGTTATCTGATGATTGTTTTGCAAAACACTCAGTATGATGAAGCCAACAGGACTACTAATGCCACACAAAATAATTCAACTTTCTAAATTATTTACACAGCAATTTAGAGTCGAAATGACTGCATTATTAGAGATAACAGTAAACCGAGCAAGGGGTCTGCGCAGCTTGAGATTTTATCTCAGCCAACGCGGTATGCCAGATGTTTCATAGAAAGAAGCAACTTTCATCACAAACCATCACAGATCCAAATCCACAAATGTATTCCTGTAGGTGCACGCCACCGAATGCCTCTGAATCCAGCAGGATCCCACCTGCCATGCAGATCACTGCATCACTTCATAGGACACAACATATAAAATGTATACTGAAGTTAACGGGCCTCAATTTGTTTGAATTTGTTTGCAAAGTCATTACAGTAGTGAGATCAAGACTACACTCATATTTCAGACTCAAGAGGAGCATTTTCATTCTTTATTTTTTAAACCCAAGGGTAATTTCTCAGCGGTTCATAAAAATATAGCCCTGTGAGAAACCTTAGGTTATGGTCTTTGACACAGATACACTAAACTCTTCCTACAAATTTAGCATTACAGCACTTTTATTTCCCTATGATCAAATCCCCCTAAAACCTTCAGTGTTAAAACTAAACAAGCATTAACCCAACAGGGATACACGCGTATATACAGCCTGTATACTGCACATATATAGGGCGGTGAACTCAGCTGGAAAACACATCAAACTCTGATTATGCCAGAGCAACAGTGAGTAAAGCAGTAATTCGAAAAGCAAAACAAAAACAAACCACCCCCCAAACAACCACCTTGACAGCTTATTTCAGAATGGCCTATGCAAATGACAGAGATTATGATGAACCAGACCTTCTGAAAGACTCTTCTTATCAACTTATTCAAAACTCCAATTAAATTAAAAGAAATAAAAAAAAACAAAAAAACACAACAATTTATATTATCTGTATATCATCAATTATATGCATTTTCAGCAACCGTATATAAAATAATGCCAACAACAAAATGTTAACAATAAAAATAGTATTTTTGGATGATGGATTCTAAATTATAAACTAGTATCTTGTTAAAAATTAATGGTCATTAGAATGCTAAATTAACATTTATTATGTTAAACTCTCACAGCGTATAAATGCTTCCAAAACACATATGAAAACACAAATGACACACAACCATGACACTACAGTGCAAAAAGTTAGGCTTTCAAGCTTCTATCATATGAAATTAAAAGCAATATGTTAAAAAAAAAAAAAAAAAAAAAACTAT
>JAOWBP010000001.1:26883773-26910285 GCA_028571105.1 Tragopan temminckii | reverse complement strand
AGAAAAAAAAAAAAAAAACAACAAAAACAACCAAAAATCAGAATACAGTGTCTAACATGGATTCTTCCCCAGAATTTTAAAACTGAGTCTCTGACCATGTTTGTGCTCACATGTGCAAAGCATATTTACACTCAACAGATACATATGATCATCTGTAGTAGCAGACAAACATATTTAGCTAAAAATGTTCATTTCATCTATTTACTATGGTAAAAAAAAAAATAAAAAAAGTTACATAAGAACAGTAAATACTTCCTCCCCATCACTATGAGATAGGAGATACGCTTTTACGATTTTAGGATGGTTTAGGGTAACCTTTTTTTTTCCCCTTCTTCTTTTCTCCTTTCTCTTTTCCCCCTTCCCTGACAGAAAGACAGACAAGCAATTAACAAGGAACAACTTGTCATGGAAGCCACACTGAACATTTTGAACAGAAAAATTTATTTCACATATTTTTTGTATATTGAGGAAATAGACTATGTTTAAAAACTGAAGTGTTAATACATTAACTATTTCTTATCCTTTGAGATTTGTTTTCTGAATTCACTACACTTGAATATGAAGTGCCAGGATAAGACCTTGGTGGGTCAGTTTTCAGAGAACTCTTCTTTAATTTTTAATTTGTGACTGCCACTGAGAAAGAATTATGAAAAATCAGCACTGTTGTATGAATTCAGAAGAAAGCAGTAATGCACTACAGGTAATGGAAATCCAATGCTGCAAGTGTGAGCTGCACCAATAAAAGGCTAATTCTCACTTTTCTTTAAGTTAAGTAACACTGTTTATCTAACTTAAAAGAGTATTTGTAAGGGTCCAAGTCTGATATAAACAGTAATTGAGAAAGAGGTAAAAAAAAGAAAAAAAAGAAAAAAAAAAGAACTAGATATAGGTATATTACAGGGTAACAAAGTACAAACGCTTTGATTACTAAGGGTTGTGAAAAAAAGCAATAAATAGGTATTGACTTTTCTGTCGCAAAAATGTCACATACTTACTGTCATCAAATACCCCAGCATTAGCAAGCAGTAACGTGATGATTTTAGGGTCCTTTTCAAGCTGCATGACATGCTTGCTTTCATTTGAAAGAAGAGTACATACATTAATTGCAAAATCCACTTCATTTGGGAGTCCAGATAACAGTGAAAGCACCAATTTATTATAATCATTTGGTGAGTTAAAGTCCATAGACAGCCCATAGCTTTGACGAAGGTAATCTAAATAAGAAAAAAAATTAAAACAATGTTTTCATAGCTAAAGTGATTAATATTCAAATGATATTTTGCCCAATATTTTTTATGAGTGATACATATTTTTTTAAAAATATTGTACTTCTGAAGTATTGCTTTTACAGTATTCAACTGATTTGCCCTATTTGCCTTTGAATTTCAAAGATGCGTTACCTAGTTGTCTATCATTCTACTTAGATATTAATGCCTTCAGAACCTCCAGAATGCAATACTGGAGTACAGTCTTCCAAAGAAAAGCTTTGAAAATGTAAACTTTAATTAAAGCAGAATAGAATTGTAATATTATATTAAGTTGCTTTCTACACAAGGAATTACCCACCCATTCCACAGAGTCCATGAGATTTATTGGTTTTTGTTTGTTTGTTTGTTTTTCGACAGTGACACTTTAGTCTATAATTTACAACGAAGTTGATTCAGGTTTCTTATGCGTGAGCTTTATTCCTCAGATTTTAAAGCTTAAACAATCCTACGCTCAACCCAGATATTTGGCTTTTCATAGAAATGACTGAATCAGTGGAAACAAAATCTGTGAATTTTCAAGGTATGTTGTGTTTCAAGACAAATAATTTCAGTCCTGCTAATTAATAGAACATTTGGAAAGTGTTACGGTTTACAGATTCTCATTCTATTGTGGCTCACAGTGGAAAGCTTTTTGATGCATTAAAGAACCTACAGATTTGATGATTTTGATATTATTATAAATATATTCATACACTATTACTGTAGCTTGTTCTAAAATACATGGAAAAAAAGTTAAAAAACAAATTTCAAAAATTTACCTGACACACTGTGTTGCTGGTAGTTATAGGAAGTTGGGATTGCACCAATGGGAAGTTGTGGCTTTGGATTGCCTGGTTGTACCTCCTCATCCTCCTCCCCAAAATGATGGACTTTTTCATATTTTTCTAGATAACTGGAATAAATAAATAAGTAAATAAATAAGTAAGTAAATAAATAAATAAATGATTTTGAATATATGTAACTCAATCATTCTTATCTCTCAAGAACTGAACTGGCAAAGGAAACAAACTACACAAACATGGAGATATACTGCAAATGGCAGTCAAATGGCATAGAACAAAGTCATACTCAGACTGACAATAGATGATACAGAAAATGCAGGCACATGAAATTTTGGCTTTAGATATTAAATATCTTCACAAACCTCAGCAACATTTCATAACTAAACCACAGAATCACAGAACTGTAGGGGTTGGAAGGGACCTCTACAGATCATTGAGTCCAACCCCCCTGCAAAGCAGGCTCCCTACAGCAGGCTGCAGAAGGGGGCATCCAGGCGGGTCTTCAATATCTCCAGAGAAGAATCCACAACCTCCCTGGGCAGCCTGTTCCAGTGCTCCATCGCCCTCACTGTGAAGAAGTTTTTTCACATATTGGTGCAGAACTTCCAATGCTCCGTTTTATGGCCATTCACCTTTGCCCTGTCCCCACCGACCACTGAAAAGAGGTTGACCATGTCTTTTTGGATCCCGCACTTAATTAAGATATTTATAAAGATTAATAAGATCACCTCCAAGTCTTCTTTTCTCAAGGCTGAACAGACCCAGTACAACCCATTGATTTTTCTTGTGACTAAGCCCATTTTTGCAAAGTCAGTTTTTACTTTGCTACCCTAAATAATTATTCTGTACAGTTTACCAATACCCTCACTGAGGTTAAGCCCAGAAAATCAGCTCCTTCCTTTCTTCTGACCTAAAGAAAAACAATGTACCAAATTCTATCTATTACACAAGATGAAGATAGTTAAGATTTACTGCAGGCAGTGATTCAAGGTCAGAAACTGAGCCACAGCTGCAACTAATGACTATCAGAAATCCCTTTAAATCCTTTCAGAAAAATGCTGATATACTCTACACAGTGATAGATTATCCCAGAGTGGTCTGCAAGCACAGAAGCTATGTATACATCAAAATCAAATAGCTAATCAGCTCAGTAAATTAATTATCTCAACTTAGTTATTCTAGCATTATAAACTGTAACTTTTCAAACTTATAACATTCCAAAATATAAAGACAGCATGACCACAGTGGCCTTCATTTTACAGACATGTAGCTACGATATCTCTAATGAAATTATTCCAAAGTTGCCTACATTTGGAAGCTTTCAACTTGTTGAAAAACAACAACACCAAGCCAATTAAATTGTACTCAAAATACTACATAATCAGGAGATAATTCAAAACGTTTATCTTCCCGTTTGTATATACTAAAAATATTTAACATCTTAGGAGAAAAAAAGCTTTTGATATAATTATTATCAGTAGACACTGAAGCCACTAATTTATGGTGAATCAGAATGATTTTAAGCATTTATTTAAAGAAAACAGTATTATTGATGACCTCCAGGGAACATTTTGTGCACATCATTATTTCATGAAATGAAGCATCAGTTTCATAACCATGCTCTTAACATGTTAGCAAAATCCAGAATGAAGAAGAAAATTTCAGAGTTAGTAAGTTTTATATATATATCTTCCTGTACCCCACGCAAATATGATTTGAGTCTCACTGGTGCTTATGATATTCAAAGTATATGTATGTTATCCTCATGTGAACCACTGCTACATTGCCCTCTGTTAACAAGTCAACAGCTTTACTGCACAATCATTTGTTTTTAGGGATTCAACAGAATAGAAATTGCATTTAGATACAGTTGCTTTTTCCTTACAGCTAGAAATGATCATTTATGCTACTTAGATCCCATTTAAAATCTCAAAAAAACACACTCCTACAAAACTAAGTTGTTTACAACATTTTAAAACTTACAAGTCAATATTTCTCTACCCAAAGGGTTTTAAATCTAAATCCTGTTTCTTTTCCACTTCCTTCCCCTCTCATCCCACTTCTTTCCCTTCTCTTAAATCTGAAATCCAAAGATTAAGATCAAATGCAATTCACAGGATCTCCGTGGCAAAAGGTAGTCATAAGCAGATGAGTATCACTGATTTTACTCCAAACAAACTGATAAAAAAAAAGTTCACCTACACCTAAATTTTATTTTTGTTATAATAAAATGGTCATTTGGAGAGCCTAAAAACTAAGTAATTACATTACTGTGAGAACTTCTTAATAATTTTATAAAAATTTTTAATAAAAGCAGTTAACACGAGTAGTACTTAATGATTAAGATGATAAATGACTTTAAACTGAAGCACTTGGAGGGTGGGGTCCAAAATGGCAATGCTCAGTGCCATTGCAACTGAACAGCAAATAAGCCAAGCCAACCAGAACAGTGCGACCATTCCTTAGCTGCCTCCCATGACATGAGCCAGAAGGCCAGCAGGTTTAAGGGCGTGTATAGCTGTGGGGGGCCCCTTTTGCATCCCCCTAGGGAAACCTGCATCCTCTGCTCCCGCTTCTTCTCTGAGTATCTGTATACCAATGCACACAGCATGAGGAATAAACAAAAAGAATTTGTGTGCGGTCACAGGGCTATGATCTCACTGCCATCACAGAGATGTGGCTGGGACAACTCGCAAGACTGGAATGCTGTTATGGATGGCTATGTACTTTTTAGGAAAGACAGATCAGCAAGTCGTGGCAGTGAAGTTGTTCTTTATGTGAGAGAGCAGTTGGAATGTATCAGGCCCTGCCTAGGGATGAATGATGAAGAAGTGGAAAGCTTATGGGTGAGATTAAGGGCCAGGCAAACAGGGGTAGCACACTGTGGGTGTTTACTACCAGCTGCCTGATCAGGAGGAGGAAGCTGATGAGGCTTCCCACACACAGCTGAAAATAGCCTCATGATGACAGGCACTGGTTCTCATGGAAGACTTCAATCACCCTGATATTTTCTGGAGAAGCAATGCTGCCAGGCACATATAGTCCAGAAGGTTCCTACAGTGTGTTGATGATAACTTTCTGATGCAGGCGGTGCAGGAGCCAATGAGGAGAGGCATGCTGTGGGAACTTGTTCCTACAGAGTACTGGTTAGGAATGTGAATGAAGACTGGGAGCAGTCTTGGATGCAGCAACCACGAGATGGTAGAGTTCAGGATCTTACACAGAAGAAACTGGACTTTGGGAGAACCTTGACTTCAAGGACCTACTTGAATGTATCCCATGCGTGAGAGTGCCAGCAGGTAAGTGGGCCCAAGAGAGTTGTCTGACATTCAAACATCACTACTTCCAAGACTGGTGCATCCAGGAGAGTAAGAAATCAGGCAAAGGTGCCAAGAGACCCACATGGATGAGTAAGGAGCTCATGGAAAAACTCAAACAGAAGGGAAAAAAAAAATCTACGGAATGTGGAAATGGAGTCTGGGTACTTGAGTAGAGTACAGAAATGTTGTCAGGACATGCAGGGATGCCACAAGGAAAGCTAAGACCCCCCTGAAATTAAATCTGCTGAGGGAAATCAAGGACAACAATAAAGGCTTTTAAAAATGTGTCAACAGCAAAAGACTGGGGAAAATGCAGGTCCGCTACTGACTGAGGTGGGTGCCCTTGTAACTGTGTGGACATTGAGAAGGCAATGCTTTCTTTGCTTCAGTCAGTTTAAAAATAGTGAAGTGAATAAAGACACACTGTGAAACATAACTGATAAAACACATGAAGTAGCATAGCCAAACTTTCAAGTGTACAGACAGAAATGGTGCATAACGTAATCTTATGAGTCCCATGACATCATGTGCTCTAAAGCATATCTGCACTGGGTTCTCAACATTCAACATGTAGCAATCCTAAGACAGACACAAAAATGTTTCCTGGAATCAAACACTCATCTCCAATTCTGAAAGCTCAATAACCACAATTTTAAATCATCTGAAATGTACCTTACTCGCTCAGTGACAGAAGCATCTATTTAAAGCTCTTACTATATTAATCTATGTACTGGACAGCATCTCTTCCCTTTTCTGATCATCCTGAAGCCGGAGATATTTTAGTTACTGTGAACAAAAACCAAAATATGCCTGTGGCTTATGTATTCTGACAGGCTAAATTCCTACCTGTATGCATTAGTGGTTGGTATTTTAAGATACACTTACCAGTGGCTTCTAAATTCAGGAGAAAGAGCACAGTTCTGCAGGATCCTGAACTATGTGCAAAGCTAAAAACTCTCAGGATCACAGTGTTTTCAAGTTACCACGGCCCAAAATGGACCTTGAGAGGAGTTAACAATTTTAAATACCGGTCATCACAAAGGTCTAGCTGGAGAAGACTCCAAACTGTTCAGTAAATCACTGGGTCCGTCATCATTACTGCCACAGTGCTCTGACTGAAGGAGTTTGTATTTTAACTGAAGTAACCAACACTGAAAGACAATTTCTCTTGTATTTACGCATACGCAAATGAATGCTTTGTCTTGTACTCCTCTGAGATCATCAAAAGCTACTGAAATCAAGGGAAAGACAAACCAAAGAAAGATACGGGCTTCACAAAGTCCTGGACCAGATTAATCAAATCCATGAATAATTCTAATCCATTTAATCTGAAACTATATGCGCATGTATATATATACATAAAATAATCAAGACCTAAAGAAGTAGTTCAATGGTCTGCATGACTTTCTCTCCTGACCACCCCATCGCCACTCCTTAAGTGAGAACATCTAGCAAATCAAAAGAATTCTAGGTTGGTTTTCTGCTAGTGAAGTGAACAAGGGTCAGATGAACATTAGTACTGAAGCAGGGGAAATACAGGCTGAGCACGTGCACGTGTCATTTCACCAATGGCAGAAGCTAGACAAGCTAAGGCAGTCTAACGGGACTCCAGGAGTGCTGTGGCTGGATCTAATTTCCTCATACCTGTTGGCCCAAGCCAAAGCTTGAGCTTAGCATAAAGAACTTTCATTGCTGAAAGTTTTCCTAAGAATACTTATTAAAAGCAAATAAAAATCCCTACAGAGAAAGCACATACAGTTCTCAAAATACAGTATGTTCACAATCACCTTTGTTTGCACTTGTCCATTCTGTTGAGAGTGAATAGCTATTTAAGCTTAAAAAAAAAAAAAAAAAGCCTGTATTCCAGAATAATCCACTTTGTTCCATGTTTTAAAATACAAATACTGAACCTTATGCTTTTTATTAAACCCATGTCCCAGCAGAGCTGAGCAATATGAATATCCTTGATATACTCCTCTGTTAATACCTCCTTTATTAAAATGTGTAAATGCAGTTCTGTCAAACACTGGCATTCTGAAATTTTAAAGATCTTGTCCCCTTTTTCCCTCTGAAAGCAAATAACTACACTGTTTCCAACTCTACTGGACCAACAATTTTGGGGGATTTAGAAAAGTCTTATGGGTGTGTATAAATTAAAAGACCCTTGCAAACTAAAATTATCTTTTTTTTTGGTGTTAACAACTCTGCCAATGTTATCATGTCTTATTTCACAGGAAAACAAGATTCAAATCAACCTAAAGAGATGATACACTTTTTCCCTAAGCCTAAGCATGCACCGATTTCACTCTCAAAAACTCTCAGCTCCTCTAGCTCTCATTCAGTTTACTGAAGTTCCACATCTTCAAAGAACATTCTCTTTCTTAACACATCCCAAACTGATCTAGCTTACTGAGGAAAAAAAAAACCCACAAAGGCTAAAATGCTTTTTCCTACCGTAAGTGAAAAAAACCTGACCTTACACCTATCACATACTCATCCATGTTAAGATCATGCTAGTTTAGAGGGAGTATGTTTTACTATTTATGAATCCATGGAGTTTAACAACATTGTATTACTGAATTTCAGCTATAATAACCAAACCATAATAGCCTGACTATGTATGATTCCTTAATGCTACCTGACTTTGTATGATTCATAAGTACTGACTGTTTACAGACAACTGCACAGACCTCAATCCTTCAAACCCTCCTTTTGTTTACTACAGAAGAATGACCTGGAATTTTAGCGTAGAGGAGAAGCTTTGTAAATTAGCTTACAAAATGAGCTTTACTAGTCTTAAATACTAATCTTAGCAATCTGGCATACAGCTACTGTACAAACAGCAGAATACTTACCATAAAGACAGGTCTTGCTTTTAAAATGTAAGACATTTAAGTATAATAAAATGAGCTTTTCTATTACTGAAAAACAGTTGTGCAAAAGCCCATAATCAGTTATTTACAGAAGGCTAATGTCGCGTTCCAAAACAACCTACATCTACAGGTGTATGTATCTACAGACCAGAAATGCACACTTCAATCTCAGATTTTAGAGTCAAAATGCTTCCTTAATTTGGCAAAGTCCCAGTATACATATCAACAACACAGGTCTCGACCTTCTCATCCTCTCTTCTTTTAATTTCAATGCCAATGAATGATTGGGCTCTGAAAGATGCAGCTAATATGTACAAAAATGAACTAAAGCGACGAAATAGATGAAGGACCAGAAAGAAATGGCTAATAAAACAAGCAATTTATATAGGGTATAAAATTTTCATTGGCATCTGAGACGAAAACTAGTACTACAATGAAGCATTGGTGATAATGGAATAATGATGAAATCTGGCTTCTGTACACACACCAAAAGGCTTCATCCTCCTACTGCATGGCATCTTACATTGACATTAGCCCAGTGAATGCATGACCTAAAATATTCAAGAAACTGAAACGCAATTTCAATTTACAACCCACTACCTCCTGTCAGCTTGGATCATGCCTCTATTCAGAGAGGCTTCACTTTTTTTAAAAAAAGTCTTCTGAACAGCCAGATCTACAGGATATGCAAAGTACTTAATGTCAGGAAAATACACAGGCAACCAAAAACCTGCGAAAGATGGCTAATTTTAAAGGGCAAATCATTTCAATGCTTTCTGAAAACCTGGTTCCTCCAAGGATCCAAAGAGTTGGAAATCAAAAGATAACATTATTTGGAAAATCGAATTCACGTATTACACATTGTGTTCCTGTGACAGAACTTCATTTTGTTTCATTGCAGTCCATGAAAAAATAAAAATAAAAATAAAAAAAAGAAGTTAGCTTTAGGATTGTTTTCAGATATTTGGGGGAAAAAAAATACAAAGAATTCTGCGCTACAGCTAATGGCATGCAGAACTTGCTATCAACAGTAGTCTTGAATGGGCTTACAGAATGCAGCAAGCTCTCAAGCTGTGGTTTCTAGTGACTTTTGAATCTGCTTCTTGTAAAATTGGAGAATCTGAATAAAAAAGCATAGACAAAGATTACTATGGCCTCTGAGAGAAAACTTACGAGTCTTCCACACATTAGCTTAGTATTTGTCAATCAATTTTATGTATCGTTACGAAGTGCCTGGCTTATTTGGATATTTCACTCCCTGCACTGGGGCACGATCAATTTGCCATGCACGACAACAGCAAAGATGGCATCAACTCTTACCGTCCAACAATCAACTCACTAGCTCCACATTCAGCTAAAGAAGAAGCAGGTGCGATTCTCCACCAGAGATCTCTTCCGAGTCTTTTCTAATTAATTTGTGGTGCTATTTATAGGTTGCAACATTTAGTACACATGGTAAAGCTTAGTGCCACACTCCAGATAGAAATGTGTTCTTAGAACTTAATGAGTCTGCTGCATCAAGTAATGTCTAGCATAACTCATTTCATGGAAGTTCCTTCATAAAACTTGTCATGAGAGTTAAGCAAACTAGTTCCTAGAAATGCTTAACACTACGCTTCAATGTTCTGCTCAAACTTTTAGCACACATCACCAAGCTCCCTTGATTCCGTATCTATGGGAGTTTTGTCACTGACATCATCAATCTTTTCAAAACTTTCTCCCTTGACTGCAACAGTACCAGGAATTCCAATCCAAGTTACAAGCCAGCAACTGAATCCTCCAAAATACTGTTTGTGTATTTTCCAATTTTGTGTTGTGCCAACCGAGAAATGGAGTATCTCACACATAAAGCAGCACTCAGCAAACCATTCCTTACACAGCAGTTCTCAGTAAGTACTCAGTTGATGCCTGGTTTGTTGTGAGTACCTAGTAAGACTTGCTGACGAATCAAGACCTTCACACTGTATTTGACCAGCTAGCCAGCTGAATAGTAAACTCCAGCATTTGTGCTTTTTCAAACATCTGGCCTGCTGCTCTCCCAGCTGGCAGCAGCACGCTGTTCCCCGCTCTGTTCCCATGCAGCCCCATCTGACTGCACGTATCACATCGCGCCCGGAGTTCCAGCCCCAGCCTCTGCCCAACACCCCTCCTGCATGCGCTGGGCCAACTGTGAGCAAACTGGGAAAGCCCCATTCCCATGGAAGGGAGTCTCAGACTTTCCAGCAGATCCACACGTAAACAAAGATTGCATGCACCGGCGTTTAAATGTACTAACAACGTTTTGTAACACAGGTTATGTAAGATTACGTGACAGATGGTCCAATTTGTGCTTCACTTGAAATCTGGTTAAGAAATTTGTGTCCTATCAAGAAGCCTTTGCAGACAGAAGAAAACCATATACATGCCTTAATGAACTTCTGCATCTGCTAAGGAAGGATGAATTATCTGTTGTTACAAAAAGAAGGGTAGAATTCATGAGCAATCTAGAAAGTTTCACCTTATTAGACATAACAATAACAGGAAAAAGGCAACATGTAATGCTTTAAAGTTAAAAACAAAAAACAAACAAATGTCAATTTTTAGTGACATTTCAAGTCACCGAAAATATGTTCTTAATATCTATGGGAACAGCAAGAGGAAAGAAATTAAGATACTATTTTATGCTTTAACACTAATAATGCTCTAACTTAGGAGGAATCATAGAATCACAAAAACACCAAGGTCAGAAAAGACCTACAAGATCACCCAGTCCAACCATCCACCTACCACCAATAGTACTCACTAAACCACGTCCCTCAACAAAACATCCAAACATTCCTTGAACACCTCCAGGGTCGGTGACTCCACCATCTCCCTGGGCAGCCCATTCCAGTGCCTGACCACTCTTTCAGAGAAGTAGTAAGATGATAAAGAGGAAGATGATAAACAATCTATGCCAGGTAGATGAGTGTATGCTGGAGTGCAAATTCAAGAGATGAGAGCAGATGGGGTGGGAAGGGAATAAAACAAAACAGAAAACCTGCCTCTGCAGAAACTACATTACCAGGACTTCCAACAGATTCCAGACAAACACTGCAGAACTGACAGCAGGAGAAGATGACTTATTTTGACTGCCTCAAAGTTAAGAGGAAGTCTGTGCTGCTAAAGAAGTACAGAAATAAAAGGCAAAAGCTTCATTCACCATGAGGTCCTGTTAACCAAGGTAGCAGCTGAAGGCAAAAATCAGATCTCTTGCTGCTTCTACATTCCTTTAACTCTTCTTAAACCCTGCCATGCCTGCCGTGCAAGCTGGCAGGAGGACTGCATGGGAAAGTATTCGCACAGTAATGACAGTGACCCAGTGGACAAAGTCTTCACAATTAAGCAATTATGTTTTGGTCTACTCCACCGTAACTAGCACCAAAATGTCTCCAATACTCACTTTTTTGAAATTCTTCACTCCCAGGTTTACTTTCATTTCTATATATATTTAAATTAAATTAATCTGAGTCTCCTTGTGAACCAGTGCTGCAGTCCACAGTTACCTTTCAGGAGTAACATTCTCACTGCTTGGCAAAAAGTATTCTAACCCAGCAACACCTCTTACTGCTTCAGCAGTTGTTTTACTAGAGCTGACAGCTTCACAACCAGGAATATCTGAGCTGTGCCGTTGTTAATAGTATTAATTCTCCAGTCTACTTCTGGGAATTAACTTTCCAACAAAGGCCTACTCATCTTACTAATTTTATAGTCATTCTGTTGCCTCCTAGGATGACAGCTCATCAAGCCTGTCAAGTGTGACAGCAGTCTGGGTTTAGTCTTTAAGCAAAATATCAGGATCCTCAAGATTTTTGCTATACCCGTAACACACTCACAAATTCTAGAAAAACCCAAATTTCCCTTATTTTGAAAAATAATTAATCTACAGCACTAAGATTTACTGTCAGTGCCTAAATCTAAACGGAAAAGATGCACTATTATGAATTGTACCATGTGGTAGGAATCACCACGAGAAACTAAAGCATCGAGATGTGCACAAAGCAGGTCATAACAACACAGTGTCATCCCACACCCCTCATCTCTTTTCAGGTAACCACGGACTGACTGGCAGTTGTACAGAGAATGGCCTGAAATCTTCAATGCCACCATGCTGTGGAAGTGTCCGCAATCATTTGCAGTATTCCTGTATTCAGTGCAGCTGTGGCAGCAATATAAAAGATTACTGCCATGCTAAAGATATACTGTAATACAGTAATAATAGATTCAACTCAATATAGCTTACTATACAGCATTAGTTATACACAGCACGCCTTATAAGCCAGCATGGAATGTAAAAACTTGCGTTCAGTGAACACTATTTAGGTCACTAAGTCATGTGTCGAAGTAAACACCAAAACAGAAGCTGGCTATGTACATGCCTTCTTTCATAGTCACATCCTAGAATGGGGCAGTGTTTTGACTACAACCTGTGTATTTATCTACTACATGTATTCAAAGAGGAAATACCCTTTTAAAACATACATATAAAGAATACGTATCATGAAGAAAAAAAAAGTACAACAGCAATGATCATTCCTACACAATGCAATAACTGCAATCAGTCATTTTAATACTGAAGCTAAAACTCTAATACGTATTTTGAGTTGCTCACAGAAGTTAAAAACAAAATACATTTAACATCCAGTGGATTTTGACCATGGCCACTCAGGAAACAACGAAGTTTCATAATTATTTCCAGAGCTGAACAACTATGTCCATAAACACATTTTAATGCAAATACACGTTTACGCTCTTAATGCAGATGGTGTACAAACGCATGCAACTTTCTGAATGGTGAAATTATTGAAAATAACACTGACTGGAAGACGTATTGACTGTATAAAGCTATGTAGATAATATAGAAGTATTTAATTAACTAAATAAAGAGAATTGTATGCAGTTTAAACAGCTAGAAATCCACGTGCCAATTGCTACTCATGTCTATTATTTAACTACTATGAAATTCAAATTAGAAGAAAATATTTTTGCTTTTTTCACCCCCTCAGTGCAAAAGAAGGAGAAAGAAATGATGCATATTACAACAGTACAACTTATTACATTCTGTCAGCGCCTTGTCTGAAGAGTTGTTCTTATGAAGGGAAGATTTCTATGGTAAGTCAGTCTCAACTATTTCCCAAAATTTAGGATGAAAACTACCCACAATTATGGATACGATTTCCCTGTTGCCTTTAGTTCAGAGTTTCATCACCTAATATGAAAATGATAGATGGTATTTGCACAACAAAACTAAGAAACATTCTCAATCGCATTTTCCCCCGTGTCAGGAATAAGCGTCTAACTTTCTGCTTGCTAGCCTATAGATAATACCGCACAGAAATAACACCCTGGAAAGAATCTACCCTACCAAGGGTCTCCAGTTCTCTGAGCTTCTCTCAATCCATTATAAATAACATCGATATCTTTAGTATTACAGATGGTAATAAGTACTCTTTATTTATTTGCATACGCTTCCAATATTAAGGATTATTGCACATTTTTGAAACTGCAGTGAAGACAAAAATACTTGTTCCACAACTTAAAACACTACAAGAAAAAAAAAAGTATTAAAGGTATTGCTTCATGCTTGCATATTTCATTATAACGGTGCCAACATAAATGTTGTTTCTTCTCTGAACACAGAACACCTAAGCAGTTTCTAAAACGAGACTTCAAAGTCCAAACTCTACATGGCCAAAGGATCATTGTAAGCACTGGAAAGTGATCCTTTCTCCCCGGTCCTTTCTCTGCTCTCCCTCTCTTCACTCTGCTACATACAGGCACTACTTTCAAAGAGGTGCAGATAGGTGTGCAGTAGGAAGCCAGCTAACTGGGCGGAGGCTATACAAGGGAATAGCAAATGGGATATATAAATCTCACGAAAACAGCCATCTAAAAAAAGGTGTTCTGGATTTCCAGCAATTGCTCCATCCACCAAAATAAAGGTTACCACACTACTTCTTCCTGCCTCTTCAGCAAATACTGAGTAAATCATGACACAGTCAAAAAAAATGAGTTCACTGATTTCTGTTGTGCACACGCCATTTCTAAATTTAATGAATCTACAAGTCTATATAAAATACATTACTACACCAATTTTTTCTGTAACTTCATTGTTAGAATCTGCACACATACAGCATTGCACTCCTCTGCCTTCATCTTATCAACTGTATTTTTCCTGCAATTAAATCTATTCACAATTTCTCACATGTAGACCACATAATCAAAGCAAATGTACTAGCTCACGTTTCTATTTATGTTGTTAATCAAACAAAAATATGAAAATTAATTAATTCTTGAACATTATACTACAGCTGCATCAAATATTCATTAAAAAAATAAGAGCAGAATAAAAAAAATCTGATTAAGAAAATCCTGCTGGGATTCTGCACAATAGGAACACAAATACTTTAAGTTCTATGTAAAGAGGAAAAAGCTGTCTGGGGAAGGAGTCCCTTCTTTACCTCACGATCTTAGCAGAAATTAGTTTGTAAGAAAGAATGCAATCTGGCCTGCAGAAAAACATTCAACTTGAAAATATCTGCATGTTTGAAACACAAACACATCCAGACTGAAACTGAAACAACAATGACTAATTTTAAGATCTTTTGATCAAGAAGCACCAACATACTGCTACAGGGCTTGTTACGCATCCCAGCGTATTCTGAGAACACAGCTATGTACAAATTGAGAAATGATGATAAAGAGGTAACATATTGATTTAGCTGTCTAAACGTGTAAAAGCTACACGCCTATACTAAAATAAACAATGCTGTGAGAGTTCCCATGCACGGAAATGAACTGCCTGTACTGTGACATTGTTAGAGAAGGGCCTGAAACAATTTCTCCAGGCCAACTAGCTTTCTCCCTAACACTTAAAGGCGATCATTCCCAGAAGTAAATTTTGATATAGTTACTCTGGTTTTTAGGGCTAGGAGCATGGACATGAACCACTTTGTGTCAACTAGCCTCCTGCTTAATTAATTCACTAATAAATAGTGTTTATAAGGGGTAAACACTGAATGCTTCAGGGGCAGCCTCTGACAATACCAAGTGGGGAAGCTGAAAGACAGATGAAGTGTTACGCCTTAGTAGATTTTAAAGTTGTCAGTGACATAATGAACACGAAGAATTTATAAGCATTTGTGCTTTGGCTTGTATAACTGCAAAGAAATTAGAACATATACAAGCATAAAAGGGAAAGAACAAAAGGACGTGATGAAAACAGATAAAGCCCAGAGATAGACATCCTGTTGGGAAGTATCTGTCTGAGGCATTCAAGATTATCAGGCAAATTGAAAAGAAATTTTGAATATTTTTCTTTAAAAATCAAACAAACAACAGAAAATCCTACTTTTGTCTACCACAACAGCATTCTCAATGAGTAATTTGAAGCATGTGGTAAAAACATTCAAACTGTAAACTGAGTAGATTGGAGACCGAGAATGTGTTAAGAGCACTAGAAGAGAAATTGTTATCTTTTACAGGAAGGCTAAAAAATAGAATACAATATTAATAGCATTCAAATATTAAGTATTAGAAATGGTACCGAGTCCCTGCTGGTGGTCTGGGGGTTTAGAGGAGATAAGACCTGATCCTCCTCTGTGGATTGACCAGGCTTTTCATATCAAATAAATCCAGTACAGCTTATCATATTCCTATTATTCTGAATGGAAATAATGTGTGGGAAAAGCTCTGCAATTAATGTATTGCATACCTTTTTTAAGAGGCTGAGAGAAGGTAAATTGAGACTGAAAAAAGTTCAGTAAAAGTTCAGCTGGAAACCACAAATTCACCTAAGTATAGATCTCAATTAAGTAATAAATAATTATGCATTTTTAAATTTACTAATCTAAATGTTACCTCTCGCCCTCCAAAGTCTTTTCACTACACTGTACACAGCTGACAAATAGCACCAAATGCAACACACTGCCACATGCACTCCAATAATGAAATCAGAACACACTGTGTATGTAGCGCAGATATATCAGAGGCAAACAATTTTCTTCTAGCATTTAAAAATACATACCTATTCCTGAACATTCAATTATAATCAAACACCAATTGTAACTAAAGCTACCAGCTTAAACATAGTCCTTCCTTGACCCAGACCGCCTCAGCAGATGTGACAGTTTCCTACTGTGGATGGCTCGAAGGTAAATGGCCTTTCCCAATGCCTTGGACTTCTTAGCAGCATTCAGTATCATAGAATCACAGAATGCCTGGGTTGAAAAGGACCACGATGATCATCTAGTTTCAACCCCCTGCTACGTGCAGGTCGCCAACCACCAGACCAGGCTGCCCAGAGCCACATCCAGCCTGGCCTTGAATGCCATCAGGGATGGGGCATCCACAGCCTCCTTAGACAACCTGTTCCAGTGCATCACCAACTCTGTGTGAAAAACTTCCTCCTAATATCTAACCTAAAAGGCCAGTAGTGCTGGCCTTGAGACAGTCAAATCTTTGGGATGAGAAATTGGCTGAAAAAATGCTCTCTGGAATGAGGATGCATGGCTAGCTGTCAGGAAACCATGTCTCTGACTCTACTCTCGTTTCTGGGATCCCAGAGTGAATAGCTCTCCCTTGGGTTTATGCTCCATCCACTTGCAGAGGTACACTTAAGATGATGTGGACTGAAGCACTGGCACACACACATAGGACATGTCCTTACTTCCTCATCATCACACATTTCTACCTTCGTTCTTTTTTGTCATTGCATTGTCTCTGTAACACAAGAACAACTGACAGATAATACACACCCTGCTGAAACTAAAATGAAGTTTCATGGCATGCTGGTAGGCAGAAGGAAGCCCTGCAAGCAATTATTTTTTTACCAAGAAGTTCCATACGCAGAACTAATCACGTAGTGTGCAGATTAAAAGCACTCCTGCTTTCTTGACTGTGCTGACCTCCGCATGTATCTGAACAATGCTGTGCATCCTCTCTTATCAGCAAGGAATGGCTCTCTATTATTCACTCATAATGACCTAAAGCTCAGCACATGCCTATCGACCCCTCAGGCTAGTGCAACTTTCTTCCCAAAGATAAAATCAGCTGTACAAACGAGCAAACTTTCTCGAAGATAAATTTAAAACAAGAAACGAGGAACATATCTGCAGAATATTCTGCACATCTGTAACACTGCGCCTTCCAATCGCTGAGGAAAACAATTAAATCCTTCAGTAGTGCAACACGTGTTAACCCAGCAATAACATCCAACCCTCAGAAAGAAGGAAGCACATACAACACTGTGTACTTTAAAAACAACCTGTAAGTGGTCAGACATTGTACTCTGGTGACAGCACTATTTCTAGAACTTAAGTTGAAGCTCAAGAAAACTGAAACACCTTCCAAAAATTCAACCGTTCACATTTTTTGTCTGCTATATATGAGAAACTTAAAACATACCCAACAACAAAAGAAATCAGGGGGGGAAAGTGCTTTTCTTGTTTCCTTTTTGCCTTTTTTAAGAATCTCTCCAATATTGAGTTCTCCCTCCCCACATTTCCTTCTACGAAGTAACAATCAATTCCTCTTTGTCAATGCAATTTTTTGTTTCTTTTTCCCACTTTCTGTAGGTACAGCCTGGAGCAGGGGATATTTCCAGCACCTGTAGTGTGCCACTGCAGCTATTGCTGTCATGTTCACAAGGATACGAACACCTACATGAAACCAGCCCAGGTCTTGCTCACCTCCATCACCAAAAAAATATATATATATATCAGGAAAGTTAGGAGCAAAAAACTTTCCAGTGCTGCTTTTTTGAGGACTCGGGAACACAAAATTTGATTTACATTTTTAACTGCTTTAATGAAAATAAAATTCTGAATGAGCTCATTTTCGTTTCCCATCTGTTCTAGGGGTTAATAATAATGTCCGTGAGTACAAGAACAGAATGCTTAGAAGTGTAAATATGCAGTAATTGCAATTAAATCAATACAGTCATTTTAGGTTTTCATTTAAACAAAAATTGCTTCAAGGTAACTAAAACCAAGGTTTGCCGTAATATTTATACGGCCCATTTCAGAAAAAGCACGTCATTTGTATATCAAATATCACAATATCTAACATGCTGAGGTATGTTAGACACAGGTCTTTCCTGCTCAGGTAACTTACACAGTCAGAAACCGCACAGGAATTCAAGTGTTCTCAACGTCTAGTGACTATACAATTCCTAATGGAAGTAAGAACTGAACACATTCATTGCCTAGTAAGAGTGGGTTTCCTTTCCTTTGACATCTTCTGCTTGTCCCCCCAACAAGTAACCTGAAGTTAAACACCACAGCAGCTGTTAGATAACAAACTTCTCAACTCTACTTATAATGTTTCTAGTAAAGCAGTACTACAATTAATTCAGTACATCAGTACTCCCTGTTTCCAAGCATGCAATCACTTTTCTGAGGCAGAAGTGGAAAGACAATGAGTGCAACACTGACATGACTAAGTTCTAAAATGACCCATTCTGGAAACTTCAAGCTGAAAAAAAATTCCCCAACGAAACACTTCATAGTATTATTTTTTAAGTATGAATAACAACACAATAAAACACTGCTAACTAAAACGGAATCAAAGAGATGCAGTTCCCCAAATGAGAACAACTCCACACAACAACTGAATAGCAATACAACAGCACCAAGAGGATTCATGGAAGTTGCAGCTCATCTCAGCAGTGCTAGCACGCCTTCTTCATTAAACTAGGTTAATCACTACCATTACTTAGAGCTGGAAAAGTACTTAAACCTATGGCCAGCCTTCTTCTCAAGGATCACATTACAATGCTCATATTTTACATCCCACTACGGCGGTGTTAGTTGTCATGTTTTGATGGGTTCCTATGGCAGTAACTGTACTAATACATTTCTATTGACAAGAAAAAATGTAAGTAACCGTATAACTGTACTGTGCAAAAATAAGGAACACTGTTTAAGAAACAGAATAGAAAGAAACCAATTCACAAAGAAAGAGGAAGGGAATTCTTATTTCCTAGGTGTTAGGGTTGTTGGTTTTTTTTATATAATAGTAACACAAAAAAACAGAGTTTCAAATTAATTCTCAGTAATATACTTTTTAATTTCACCTACATATCATCAAGATACAGCAAGTAATTGTCTAAACTGATACTCACTGTTCATCACACACATGCTTGCAAACACAGAGGTATCCCTCACTAAATGAAACAATTTCAATTGAAACAAGATTTTACAGTGAGAATCTGGAAACGCACAAAACATCCTTTTCTAAACACAGTCTGCAAATCTAGTAGTAAATACAAAACAAATGCTTATTTTCTTTATTTAAAACGTGCAGACTGGGAACTTAAAAGAAAAGTCAGCTGCTCCTTTATAACACTGAAAAAATGAAAATAATATAAAATACAAGATGCACCAAGCCTTAGGCGTGTAGTCAGAGCTTCAAAGCTATGTAAGGACACAAGCAAGTAGGTGTGTGCCAACTTCCATTTCACAAGCACATAAAAACCAAGGCACATGCTTCCCACTGATCTCTATGCAAGTCCATCACCCAACCCATCAAACAGACTACAGCGATACTGTTAAGATGCTACTTAGCAACTCTCTGTATCATCAAATTACTCTGGAAATAGGGCTCTGACAACAAGGAACAGTTTATAACTCACCAATTACACTTAAAACTTCTCAAAATTTGACTAAAAGGAAGAAAAATTTCTAGTAAATAAGACATGTCCTTCAGTATTTTCTAACATAAAACATTAAGATTCTTGACAAAGGAGGAGCAGGGCTGGGGGGGTTGTTGCAGTACCTGGTGCTAAAGTACCTGTGCTCATACACTGTATCAGTGGACAAGGAACCACCATGCCGTGTCAGGCCACCAGCACAGAACCCCTAGAGCCACTGCAGAAACCACCACCCGGATGTCAGTGTGCCCATCTCTGCTCAGGACACCCAATGCAGCTGCAGGCAGCATTAGCTGGGTTAGCTCGACCGCCCACTTCAGCTATTTGAACCAACCTGGCTGATCTGGCCTGCAGCAGAGCAGGAATGTTCACAATGAACTGATCAGCCAACCCTGCTACAACAATTCTGAATGCTAACAGAAGCAGGCAGCAAACGGCAGAGAGTAGCTGTAAATCGTTTTAAACTGGTAAGCACCGTTTCATAAAGCTACCTAACACTAACAGCTAAAACAATCTGTCTGCTGACTGACTATAACCAGCAAGGTATTTACAAGATTCTTCAGGCAAGGAAGCAGGACCAGGAGCAGTAATGATCAGCCAGGCCAGACCCAGCTGCTGATGGAGCCAGATGAAGCTTGCCTGAGCCCAAAGAGCAAAGGCTGCCTTGCAATTCTTCCAAGCTACCACAGCAAACAACTGTAGTTAAACTTTAAGAGACAGTCGGTTTAGAAGTCATTTTTCTCGACTAGACTGAAATCCACATCTGACATAAGCTGTGTTGAATTAACCTTGGCCAATACAAATACGGGCTGGAGCCAGTAATGCAGTCCCAGCACCACTTGAGCAAGTTGCCCTCTGTCTTAATTGCCAAAGAAAAATGTAACTGAGGCTTTTGTTCATTTGTTCTAAACGGACCAAGGGTTCTAACTCATGTCCCAAATGGCCTGAACATTTATTCCACGTAGCTTTCCTTTGGGAAAGGACACAGAAAGAGTTATTAAATATTTTTAGAAGTGTTTAACTCCTGGGAGCTGGAGCATACCAGATGGATTGCAGTGAACACATGCAAGAAAGCCAGGCAGCCACATTTCCAGGCAGTATGTTTGTACAACACATGGAGGGCTTAAAAACAACATGCTGGGGCCATTATAAGGAAGAGACTGGTTTTAAAAAGAAAATAAAGTACCTTCTGAACTGCATGTATCAAGTTACAGTTTATCAAAACAGTCTCATGTGTAAGTATTTTGTCATGCTATAGGAAGATACAAGAAGAATATGAAAAGAGATTGAAAACAGGGAGAGCTCCAAGCTCTCTTCCTCTGTAACACCCCAGGCTTGTAACAAAGGGGTAAGAATATCAAGGAAACAAATCAAAAATTACAAAGACCACATTTAGCATAAGAATAAAGTGTGTGTCTAAGAGCAAAGGGTGGGGGAGACCTAAGCAGGATTGTTACAGGCTGCATGCACAGCAGCAAAGGGAGCCAGCACAGATTGGCACACTGAGCACAGCCTGCTCTGGTACACACAGCTGATCTGGCATGCTACAAACGAGCAGGATACGAAAGAGTGCAATTAAATGAGAGGGATTATTATAAATTCTAACAGTAGATTGGGAAAAAAGAAGGTAATTTCCCTCCCAGGCACTTAAAAAAATACTATGATAATGGTGTAATGAAGTTATCAGGTGGAGGTGAGCACCACATTTCTCTCTTCTTTCTCCAGCATTATTAGTGATTACTTTTTAGAAGTTACAAACTAGTTCAATTCCACTAAAATACTGATGAAAGAGAAAAATAAAGACTACAACGGCAGTCATACTAAAAGCAGTGGGCCAAGACCTGGCAAACATTAGGATTGTTTTGCCACGGGCTAGCTGGCTTTGTGGAAGTTACTTAGCTTTTATGTGATGTCAGTAAGAAGGGGACAGTAAAATAAAGTACTCTGTGATATACAGAAGTACTAAAAGAGCTCGGGATTGCTCAGTTGGAGAAGCAGACTGAAAATAAATCTGAATGACAAAAAATGTCTGATAAAATGAACCTCTGAATCTCTTCAGGTCTGGGTAGTGACAAATCAGGCCGATGACAAAAACTAGCTTGTAGTGATTCCAAGTATATCTCCTACCCTTCTAGCCTATCAAATACAGTCATATCAAAGCTAAAGTTTCACAAGTACTTTTGTACTTGCAAGTGTATCCCCATAAGTTTCTACTGAGCCTCCCCAGCATTCCTGCCCTGCCCTGCAGTCCCGCCGCACAGCCTTCTGCCACACAGCACTCCAAGGACATGAGGGCTACACAGTGAACGTCAACTAGGTGAGACCTTCCCAAGTTTTGTTTTTTAATAACTACATGGGAGCAACTGAACATCTCACATGATATTCTCTCTCTACTCCCTTCTTGCCTCAGAAAAGGAAGGCGAACCAAACGATTTCTGGGAATCTTTCTTCAGTCTACCTATGATCTCAAGCTTGCATTATCCTTGATTTGTTTTCCTTTTTTCAGCAAAGAAATCAAGAAGTTTCAAGTGTAAACATGATGAAAATATATTGTTTAAATCCAGACTGACAACTGGTTACTGAAATTAGGAAGTGATTAGAGTCAACTTAAGTCATTTCTCAGTGCAACAAACAACTCTGTTATCAGAACAGTGGTTACATCATTCCTGCACTGGTGCTGTCTGTGTCATGAGAACATCAGTAGTCCAAAGGGGTACATAAAGAAACTGAAAATATTATTGTCTTATTTTTAGCCACGTACACATCAGAATGATGTAATACTATGAAATACTGATGTCCATTTACAAAGAAAAAAAAAAGTGAACGTTACAAAGGCAGTTTTAACTTGCTATATTACAAACACATCAATGGCATGGTCTTCATTTTATGAAGAAAAAACGTTGTCAATGTAGAAAGATATAAAATACGGTATGCTGCTGTAACATACAGTTAAATGCTACTACAAGAGAATTTCATATTTGTTTGACTTCACTCTGGGCTAGGAGCACAAAAATTCCTGTGATTAATCTAGAGACAGAGGACTACAGCCATCTAATGAGCTTTTTGGATAACAAAATGAAAAATAACAACTTACATTTGGTAAAAAAGCTCCGAATTAGAAATGTGCCACAGAATGTGACCCTTACCATGATGGTAACACGGGGAAAGTTGAATTGAATGTGTAGTCTCAGGATCCTCCACTTTTCTCCAAAGTGTCAGATTTCTTAATGCTACCCACGTCTGTTTCCCTAGAAATTCATCTCTGCCATACCTGCCAATTTCCTGACTTAGAAATGACTACTTTAAGACTTGTCTATCCAACTAGACTGACTGGCCCTTTCTCAATTAGGGTTTCAAATTGCACTGTTCAGAAGGTATCAAATTGTGCTAGTTGAGATTAGGCACTCTGTACTGTAACACATGCAAGTACACTTGTCAGCTTCTGACGTGAGTTTTAGCATTAGGTTGAGCAAACTAGCATAAGGTTCTAGCAGACATGCACCAGCAGATAGAGATCAGACAATAGAAGCTGTCACCACCCAGCCTCCTGCCCCTCCCTTTTGATAAATGTGGCTGCTCCTAAAGGAAGGTGGCTGCTCCACTCCTGAATCAGCTCATGAATCACTGTTGCTCTCAGTCCAATGTCTTCAAGGCAAACTGGATTCAGAGACGATTTTACCTGAAAATAGGTGGCCCGTGAGCTGATTCATGAGAACATCTGACATCATCAGCTGGAAAGTGGGACAAGCATAAGGCGACAGCTTTGTAACAGCAACAGCCTCAGCCATTTGATTTCCATCTATGACCGCACGTCTGCCAGAACCAACAGCCTCCTGAGTCTGCTCAGAAAAGGTCCCACCACTATTCACGTGAACTGTATGCAAACACCATGGACTGGGTTTTATGCAGAGTATACACATTACACCACATATGTTAACAAGTTGTCCACAAAGTCAGATATCATTTTAAATGATTTGAGCAAGCACAAAAACCGTTCAGGAAATCCTGTCTGCAACAAGGCTGCAGCCAGCTCACCGTCTCCAGCTCTTTCACCTACAATTCCTACTACAATTTTGCCTTGTCAAGTTGGGAAATAACGCACACAGCTGTAGTTCCTTGCAGATGTACTTCCTTGCACCTCCCTTTCCAAATGGGAGGTGTCACAGCCCTGGAGGGATGTCTGTTCTCCTACCACACAACTACCACCTGCACTCAGCCAGGCTGCCCGCCCAGCAATTAAAGCACACAGATGCAGAGGCAAACACTGCTAATTCAGCACAGTCCACAAATTCAGGCAGAGGCATAGGGCAGGACAAGAGCTTCAATTTTTCCCAGTTAGACTGTATGCAAAACCTACACCTAGGGTTTCATCAACAGCCTACAGAGCAATTCACCTTGGACTATGGCAGCGGTAAGAGAGGGAGGAGAAGGAAGATGACCAGTTTATTAAAGCATGATCAGGATCCAGTCTAGAGATATCACATAACTTTGTCAGCACACGCTTACTAACAGTCTGACACATCCTTACACTGGTTTTTGATATTACTGCTGTTTTCTCAACTATTTTGATTTTATTATTATTATTATTTATATCGATAGATCCAGTGAATGGATGCTTTTAAAAAATAATTTACAACCATATACTTATTCCCATTAAACTTCATACGGCCTCTGAAGGGCCAGTTTGCATTGGTTTTATCACAATATAATCAAACACACAACTGGAAGATGGCAGAATCAAATTACTTGAATACAAGTTGATGTAGTTACATTTCATATTTAAACTTCTCTAAAAATATTTTATTTTGATTCAAGTAGAGGATTTAGACCTTTCGCATTACTTTAATGATGCAGAAACCTTTAATCGGGTTTAGCTTTCTAACATCTCGCTATTTTAAGATCCATCCCTCACACTGCTTGACTTCGTTAGTCCAAAACAAAACAAAAACCCCAACACAGTGTAGGAATGTATAGCGATCACACCAATTAGCAGACAGAGCTAATATTAGGCTATACTTCAAGCTAAAAATCACTGGTTTATCTCCAGCACAGTTTTGCCTTGGTACTGTCTGATAGCTAGAAATGTAGCAAAACTTCTTTTGTCTTTTTTGAGTCTTCTGAGTTCAAGCATAAGGAAAAGTCTGTATACAGAAATGCAGGCAGCAAGATGATAGTGTTTTTGTACTCATCTTTTTTTTTTTTTTTTTTAACCTACTAAACCTGGAGAATGTAGGTCCAGAGCAAAATAAGCAAATTCAGCCGCAGTTGCTATGTTGATCCTCTACCCTGGCAAAGCATTACTGCTCCCTCTGGTGTTTGACTGACCCTGTGCCAAACTATTTCAATACAGAAAGATGGACAAAAACCAAAAAACATATATAATTTCAAAATTGCATAGATGTGTATACAAAAACAAAATTGCACATGAATATAAGACAATTTTCTTCACAGCACAGTGGTTGAATGAGCAGAATTTCAGGTCCTAAGAGCACTGAAAAGCTGCACAAAGGAGGATATGACTCCAGAGCCAGAAGTTTCATCAAGTCATGCTGCCCTGCCAAAGCAGCTCACATTTGGGTTAGTTACTATCCAATCTTTCACTCTCATTCCTAGCTGTGCTATGCAACCCCACTACTGTTACACAACTTTCACTACTTCACAATGGATCAGAGACAAAATACTCTCCAAGCTAGCCCTACTCACTGAAACACAGGCAATATATCCTGCCTTTTATTTCTTCCCCAGATTAATATCTTTCATTAAATTTTGGAAGAAAATACATTTTAAAAAAGGAAAAAAAAAAAAAGCCAGAGCCAGTTAGAAAAGAGAAGGGAGAAAAAAGACAAGGACAAAGAAAAAAAAGCAGTGGGAGTTCACAGCTCTGGACAGAAAGATGTAAGAGCTCATTCTTTCACTACTGGTAACCTTCTAGATTACTTGAATTATTATTATTATTTTTATGTTAACTCTTTCCTATGTAAGAATGAGAATTATTTTACTTTCAAATATTGAATACAAATCTTTGAATTAGACTTGACATATGACATACGTGTGAAATTCTTCTGACTTCTCCTCACTCCTGACACGCCAACACTAAAACCTTGTAAGTGACAAATGGTTTGTTACCTTGTTTTCAAGTACCATCAAAGGCTCTACATAAGATATGTGCTGGGTGCAAGTATCATTTCACAGAACGCAACTTTGTGTGCTGAAAACACTTCCATGCAGTCAACACTAGGAGTTTTAATAGTAATACGCAGAAGCCAAAAGAATGGCATATTTGAAATACCAGATCTGGTGCTACAGAACACAGATGCACCTTCAGTGATATACTGGACTGCCTGTAGACAAAACTGAGCTCGCCTAGGAGTCAGTCAGTCTGCTTATGGCACAAAGGATTTATGTCATCCTCTTCCTAGGTCAAAGTAGAAATACCTACACAACAAATAAGAAATACCCAGCTCACTGAACAAACAGCCTTCAACTGCAGCACTTGTTGCTCACAATCACTATAAGCAAGCCAAATTACAAGCATTTCTCTAGTACATTTAAAATTACATAGCGTTGCTATTTATGTCTCCTAGGAAACAAAATTAATGAC
>JAOWBP010000001.1:26866920-26883673 GCA_028571105.1 Tragopan temminckii | reverse complement strand
ATCAGGTGACCTTGCCAGGAGTTATATCTCCTCTCTGTGACCGCAAAGTCCCCTGGGGAATGTAGTTCTTCTCTTCCAAGCAGGTACACAGAACTTGAGCATTAACAATTTAACTCGCAGTGCACTACATGATGTTATGATGTGGAATACCAAAAACCAAAAATCACAAAACCATGACATCTGGAGATAATACCTTCTTTGAATTTGAAGTTAGGCCACTTTAATTTGACTAATAGGAAAAAAGATGGAAGGGATTTTGATCTCTTTTGGCCTACTCGAATCAAGGAAGTGAAGTAGGAGGAGGACTGAAGAAATGCTTTATTAGTTCATATTCTGCATTGTTGTTAAATGTATTTATTTCACTTCCCCATTTGCCAGTAAAAAAAAAAATAGGTTACTTCCTCTGGCTTTTTTGGCATTTTAACTGATGTTTAACTGTTTCTGCTTCCAGTAGTAATGAGTATGTGGTAGCTTCTATCTCTTGATTTCCCTTCTCCTTTTCTGTCTCCTTACACTGTCAGGCTTCTTTGCCATGTCCCAGACGCAGAGGGAAAAATAATCAGTTTTTCTGAGTTGAAGAGTATTTAAGTAAGCTCCAAAATACTTTTTAATATTGGACAACTTAGAACAGATTAATTACCATGGATAATTTCTGCAACTGATTTGCAAATACCGGTGATATTGTCAACTACTAATGCAGAACTTGGAAGTAAATGCCTTATGCTGTCTTTTGGGAGAAGCAGGAAATGGAATCTTTATGGGGGGGGGGAAAGGATATGTTTTTTAAATTTACATTTTTAAATACTTTTCTCACTTGCCTAGGTTAGAAGTTAGATATTTTACATTTTGAAAAGTAAAATTACCAAACTAAAAAGACAGTAAATAAATTTATTTCTGTAAATATGCTTTTGCCACACCTAAACTAGAGTTCAGTTATTTAATGTAATAGATTTCTTATGCTGTGGACGAAGGAGAAGACAGTCATCAACGTTGAAACTTAAATCATTTTAGTATGTGGACACTAAAATTTTAAGTAATCTTCAGATTTGACTTGAAGACTTCCTGCCAGCAAGGGACATGCAGGAGGCAGAGTCTTCAACTTTCCCCAGTGGATCCACTGGTGGGTGTAGAATGTCAAGAATGCCCCCTGTGCATTTGGGGCACATTCTGTGAGTGTTCTTCCCCGTTCGCTTTTTTATATCGGCATAAGAGAGGAAACGCACAGAAAAAAATGGTAGGGAAAAAAGCAAGGAGAAATTAACCTTTTAGAGATACTTTTAGAGATGCATGGCGAGCAAATATGTGAATAAGGGAGTGACCTCTTCTCTTACAAGTAATATGAGATGAAGAAAGAGACAGAAGGTGGAGGAAACATGGATAAAACTGGGACTTTCTGCAAAGATAAACAATGAGAAAAATGAAAAAAAAAAAAAAAAAAGGACATGCAGATTTAAAAAAACAAATGTTTTTTGAAGCTTTTTTGATGCTTTGTCTTATTCCTATATTTTTTAATATATATTAAGTAGTTTATAAAACAGATATTTCAGTATTTGTGAGATGTGATAAATTAATTGCAAAATCTGTTGAAATTAATCTTTCTAAGCAAGTTTCTACTGTTTGTGTATGAAACTGTGATGCTATGAAGAGAATGAATTTAAGGAGCAAATTCTTTGTTTCTGGAGTCTACGCAAAGTATGAAACAAAGTAATGGACATCTCAAGAAATTAATATAGTTCTGAATGAGTATTACATTTAAGTATATTTACTTAATTATCATTTGTCTTAAATTCTGGAGCTGTCACTCGTAAGCTTTCAGATGTATTGAGTGCGTACAATCTGTTCCCTCTGCTGCAAGGCAACAGAATTTGTACGGTTTGCCATGGAGTGCTCAGGGACTTTCTTAAAACTTTGGAATGAGTTTGCATTCTCAGAAATTAGATTTTGTAGAGAGGTATGTTGTCATTGGTATTCTCATCAAGTGCTTCCCATGTGATTGTCCCTCACAGTTGTCTGAAAATCTTACTCTAGTACTGAGTTTCTCTTCTGTAGTATTGAGCTTCACTTCCATGATATTGAGGCTTCACTGACAACAAGGCCTGCACACAAGAATGATGGGAATTGCTATATGCTAAGAATATCAGATATTTACTTTGTTATTTTTGTAATGGTTAAAATGCTGACTATATTTGAATATCATTCTTGCTTTATCAGCAGTGGTTTAATTGTGAATACTATTATTGTCTATATAGCCATGTCAGCACTGTTTCTGAAGTGCATCTCCTGGTGCCTAATATTTGATTTTTGTTAGCCTGATGGTGGACTTGATTTTAGCTAGTTAAGTTGTGGCAGCATTTCATACTGTATTGTATGTTGTATTATTTGATAACATCCATTAAACAGGAGTGTCATTTTATGGTCTTAATTGTATTTGTGTAAATGTTTATTACCAAGCATTAAGATATTCTGCTTTTATTAGAATCTTTAGGGAAAGGATATGCTGTTGCATGTGCCCAAGAAGGAGAAGAGAAAAAGCAAGCATCAGGTTCATCTGGCACTAGGGGAGGTAGAAGGAAGTCTGTTAATACTACTCCTAGAAGAAGGTCTGCACGGAACACCAAAAATGAGACTCTGAGTCAGTCTCGGAGCTCACCTCGGTCAAGCAGTTCTGGGTGCAGTGCCCCTGATGGCAATAATCCACCTCTGAATAAATCCTTTTCAGAATCGGAGAATGTTCTTCCAAAACGAAAAACAAAAAGAATAGGTAAACAACGAACACCTCTGGCTAAAAAGAAACTGAGAAGTTCTGCACGTTCTGAAAAATCATCCAGTGATTCAGTGGATGATGATGATGATGATGCTGAGTCTGAAGCTGTTCTAACAGTAGGTAAAGACCAGCAGTCAGATAACGAAAGCAGTAGTGCAAACCTTCCACAGAAAAATGATGCAGAAACAGAATCTGCTAATGGATTGGAAAGCTGTAATGAACATGCAAAGATTGAGGAAACTACAGGAGAATGTGAGGAAGAAACTTCAGGCAATGGAGATGTAAGTTTTTCTGTCCAAGAATCTACAGTATTGACTTTAGGAGGAGAAATTCAGGAATTTGAAATAAAAGATCTTAATGAAAAAAACATAGAACTTGAGAATCAGGATGCCTGTAAAAGTACTCCTGAACAAATGGAAACAGTGACTAGTCCCAGAGATAAACTGTGTGACCGTGCAACATTTGAAAATTTACACGAGGCGTTGTTGTGTAGTCCTCAGGAAGAATTACTTGAGGACATAAATACAAAAATACATCAACCAATAACTAGTCCAGAAAATGAATTACTGGAACATCCAGAGCCTTTGGAACAAGATCAGCCATTAGAGAGCCCCAGAAGCAAATTGCATGAGCATACAGAAACTATAGAAGTCGATGATGCTAAGGCAGATGAAAAGACAGTAGTGGACTGTGCAAGTACAAATACTCAAAACTTTAAAAGTGATAAAGACAAGGAACCAGATAGGTTAATATGCAATACTTCCACAGATGCATCAGAGCAAGCCTTAAAAGAAAGCCCTGTGCCAGAGGATGAAGAGAACAGAATTTCAGAGTCACTGACGATAAATGCTGAACATAAGCATTTTGGTGAGGATAACAATGAAATGATACCAATGGATTGTGACTCATTTTGCAGTGACCAGAATGAACCGCAGATTGAACAGTTACCACCAGCTGAAAGTATAGAGCAGGGAAAAATGGACTCCTTACAGTGTGGTGCAGCAAATTCTGCATCAATTTCAGGATTGTCTGATGAAAAAGATGAAACTATTCACCAAGAGGGAGAGTGTCAGTCAGAACCCAAAAAAGACAAAAAGACTCGAACGAGACGGTCTCGATTTCATTCTCCATCAACAACTTGGTCTCCTTCTAGGAGAGACGGCAGGAAATCTCAGTCACCATCTCCTAAAAGGGAGATGACCAGGGAGAGGAGTTCCCGATCACCCAAGAAGGAAACTATTGGGGAGGGAAGGAGATCCTTATCTCAGTCTCCAAAAAGAGAGACACTCAAAGATGAGAGAAAAACACCATCTCGATCTCCCAAGAGGGAAAGCAGGCGGTCATCTTCTCGGTCAAGAACAAGGGATTCATCTCCGAGACAAAAATCTAGATCTCGAAGCAGCGATAGAGATTGTCAGAGAAGGGATCGTGACAGAGAGAGAAGAAATAGGAGATGGTCCAGGTCCAGGTCCCGGTCACGATCTAGGTCAAGATCACAATCAAGGACTAGAAATAAAGGTTCTTCATTCTCTAGAAATGAGAAGGATGGTCATTCACCTCGTTGGAAAGACAGATGGGTGAATGACAACTGGAGGAGTCCCAGAGGGAATGATCGATACAGAAGAAGTGATCAAGAGAAACAGAATGAAAGTCTAAAGCAGAAGGACAGTATGGAAAAAAACAGCGATGCTCAGTGTTCTCCAGACAAGCGGAGGAATGATTGTCCAGACTGGGTAATGGAAAGGATAAACTCCATTCCTGAGGTCAAGAACAGAGACAGACCTCATTGGGAAGACAGCAGACATGATAATTCGGGACAGTCTTGGAATAAAAACTTTGGTTCAGGTTGGTTTCCAAATAGGGGGAGAGGTCATCGTGGCAGAGGTGGGCGTGGAAGAGGTGGTTTCACATATGGAGACCAGAGTGAAAATCACTGGCAGAGTAGAAAACCTCTCTCAGGGAACTCAAATGGTTCTGGGAATGAAGCTACAAGGTTCTCAGAGCAGCAGCCATACAAGCGTAAGAATGAACAGGATTCTTTTGATACGCCTGCTGATAGATCTGGGTGGACATCTGCATCCAGCTGGGCTGTAAGAAAGACTTTACCTGCTGATGTGCAGAATTATTACTCAAGAAGAGGACGAAACTCATCAAGCCCACAGTCTGGATGGGGAACTAGACAAGAAGAAGAGACACTTGAACAAGGTACACACAGTTTTGATAAAAGGCTTAGTCACAGATGCAGTAGATGAGTAAAATTCTAGTCATGTTGTTCTGTTAGTTGATTAGTTCTTCAAAATTGGCGGTGAATTCATAGTAATTTTGCAGTGTGGAATATGGACTTAGTGTTTTATCAGGATTTTGATGGCTTTTTGATTTTGCAAAAGTCAGAATTTTTGTGTTGCTTACAGACTAGGCATCTAAAGAGTACAACTTTAAATCTTCTTGGCTGAAGAGAGAACATCCTCTTCACAGTTACTTTTAGTATCTTCCTGCTAATAAGTTATCCACAGATCATTAACGTTCTGAAGCAAATGGTAGATGTAAATTATTTTCAAAAATCACAAAGTCCAGCTCTGAAGACAACCACGCTTGCCCTTTCCTATTGTCAAGTGGCTTTGCCTTTTGTTTTTATCCATTTTTATCTTACGTGCCAGCACTGGTGTTCTTTTCAGAGGCAACTGCATCAAAGGTTTCTTATTTTGAGGCAGCTTTGTTTGCTGCAGGAAAATATATCAAACCTTTAATTGCAAGTATCATGCATTTTGCAGACATTATTTTCCGTAGTTTGGGATAGTCACACTAATGTTTTTTTTGAATCTGAACTTCAGATCAGACTGCTCTCTCAAAACTGGATGAAACAGACTTGATTGGTATCATGACATAGTTCTGGGCAGCCTGCTGTCCTTGTATAGGGAGGGTTGGACCAGAGTAAAACATAAGGGCTTAAATGCTGATCCCTTTGAATGAGCTGAAAGGATTCCTCAAGGAAGGGATTCTGAGGGAATGAGAAATGGATCTAGATTTGTAATCCCTTGTCCATAGCTCAGACCTAGCTACTTGACTTTAAAAAGGCTCACTGCTTATACCTTACACTGTAACTTTTTATCTTCTGTTGAAGGTGAGGTTGAAATAGTAAAGTCGTTTTTAAGAGTGTCACCCCCAAGAGGTTATTTTTACTTCTAGGCTTTACCTGTTGCGCCATCACAGGGCTTTTTAAAAATTTTCTGAATATTGGTATCTTTCAAAATTGGTTGACAGTGAGTGCATGGACAAAGGAGAGCAAAAAGTAACGTATCCGATAGCATGGAAACTAAATAAATTCTGTTGTCTTTCTGTTCTTTTGGGGAGGATTTTTGTTTCGTTGTGATGGAATAATGTATTGGCTGTGCTATGGGAACAATTAGAGTAATGGAAATTCAAAATGCAGACCTGCATAATAAGGTGACCTTTTTTTCAACTCAGAAACTAGCGCTTAGCCCGGTGATGTGTCTGGTGATGAGTGCTGTATAGTAATGCGATGCACTATCTTTGAAATATTCCAATAGAGAACTCTTTTTGAAACTCTATACTTAATGAAGACTTCAGACACCTAGTTCCACATTTTACTTTATAAAATACGGATTTCCTACTTTGTATACTGTCCTTTTTTTTTCTTCTGATAGATGCAAACCTCAAAGACCAAGGCAACCAGCAAAGTGATGGTTCTCAGTTACCAGTAAATATGATGCAGCAACAAATGAATGTAATGCCACAAGTGAATGCACAGCACCAGCCTATGAATATGTTTCCATATCCCGTGGGCGTCCCTCCTCCTATGATGAATATGCAACGAAATCCTTTTAACATCCCCCCTCCAGTGCCCATCCATCTCCATACCGGAGTGCCTCTCATACAGGTAGCTGCTCCCACAAATTTGTCTCAGGGATTACCTCCGCCTCCACCTCCACCCCCACCATCTCAACAAGTCAACTACATTGCTTCACAGCAAGACGGAAAACAATTGCAGGTATGCTTTATCAGAAGCCATGGACGGAGCACTATTGAAGTAACATACTTAAGGGTTTCTTAAATTTAATACTACCTACTTGGTAAACTTATACTTGCAGTTTCTTTCTCTCTTGCCTGTCTCTTCTCACTCCACATCAGATTTTAAGTAGAAGTATCCATGAGAATTTGAGTTGTTAGGGGACTGTAGCTTTTAGATAATAATACATAGCACCACAGTTCTTTTGATTGTGGTAGTGAGATGTTCTGGGTGGTAATGAAACGCTGAAAATTTTTCTATATTGTCCATTACCTTTTTCTCCTTAGTTTTGGAAATAATCAATTTCAAATTTTTCCCCTTGAAAGTCAGTATTTCAAGCTTTAGGAGATGCTTGAATCCCCTTTCCACATCGTGTAGAAAGTGACCTCAACCCCTTTGTTGCAATTCTTATCCCTTGGTTTGTTGTATGAGCAGAGGGAAGCTATCAAGTACTTCATGGCATCGATTTGTTCCATGCTTCCATTCTCCAACTGTCACTGTCTCAGCAGCTCAACCACCCCCACTGCCACATTTTCTGTTCTGTTTAATCTTTTGAGCCTTTTTGTTCATAATTTTCAGGCTTTCTTTGGTAGGTTTTACTTATCCCTTCTTGCAGGATTCTCCTGGTGCTGGGTGCCCTGTTTGAGAACTAACTTTTGCTTTATTACTCAAGTTTCAAAAACTCTGCTGTGCTTGGGCGGATCAGACCGTCTTTTTGTGCCTTCCAAGATAGCTTAAAACATCCTTTGTGTATGTTAAGTCCTCTTGTAGCCAGCTGTTTATATTAAGAGCTTTTGTATCAGGGAAAGGAAAATGAACAGCTTCCAAGACAGTGAATGGCCGTGGAAGGAGATGTAAGTAACACCAGGTCTGTGTCGTATAGAGGGTTCTTAAGGGCTTCACTGAGGTTTGTCCTTCCTTTCTGTTGCAGACCGCCTGCTCTAACCTAAAATGCTTTGCCCCACATTACAGATAGAAAAAGATGTTCTAGAACAATGATTTCTAAACCTGTTCTCATTAATACCTGAAAATTTGAAATGTATTGATAAATTCTTAACATAATAATGTGAAAAGAATGCTGCTGTTAACCATTCATGTATTCAGGAAGAAAAGTTCTATGGGAAATACTGAGTGTGGTTACAGCCTGTATGACATGCTTGGATTGTGAAACAGCAAGGTGCTATTTGAACTAAAATGCCTGTAGATTACTTGTTGGTTTCATTTGTGCTGTCTGTAATTGAAATATTTTCACAGTTGGAAATTCAATACACTTAATCACTAAAACACAAGAAGCCAGAACACATTTTGTGAACCACTGTGAAACTTACTATCTAGTGAAGCAGTAGGCGCAGCTCTGTAAAGATTGTGTATTGCCCCAACATACAGGCATTTGTTAGGAAAGCCATTGGTATATCTATTGCTGTTCTCTGTCAGCAGTGCTCGTGGTGCCCTTTGGTGGTGTCTGGAAATGGATAGTAAATGGCTTTTTCCTAAGAACAGATACAGGTGCTTCAAGGAGCAGCATTTCATCTCTAACCTTGAGTAGACAATAGGTGCTGACACGTTTGAAATTCCCGTAGAAGTTCAGGCTGGTAATGAACACGAAAATAAATATTTTCAAAGCAGCGTCATTATCATAGACTCATAGAATCATAGAATGGTTTGGGGTGGAAGGGACCTTTAAGATCATCTAGTTCCAACCCCCTGCTATAGGCAGGGACACCTCCTTCTAGCCCAGGTTGCTCAAAGCCCCATCCAGACTGGCCTTGAGGGCTTCCAGGGAGGGGGCATCCACAACCTCACTGGGCATGATTTTTTTTTAAATGTTAATCTCATGTACAAAATAGGGACCTGCTTTTCTCTCCAGTGACAAATAAAGAGGTTCTGTAGCCATAAGTTTCCGTCAGAATGCGCTAAGGCCATCCACGCCTGTTTGCAGGATATTTTGTCACTGGGATCCCCATCAGAGCCAGCATCTAGCTACTGTAGCAGTAATGTGGTGGATGCCTTACTTTTCAAGTTTTACTTCTTTTCTTTTGAGTAGATTTGATACTATTTGCATGTTTTCCAGAATAATGATGTGTGGAAATGACCCGATGAACCAAAGCATGTGGTATTGATGCTTTTTCAGTAGCTGCTGAAACAGGTAGAAAGGTACATTATCCTTCGGTATGAGAATGTGTTAACTACCAATAACTTTTTAAAAACAGGGTATTCCAAATGCTGCTCATGTAAGTAATAACGTGAGCGCTCCAGCCTTGCCTGCTCCAGCAGCAGTCCTGGGAAATGTGGGAACTGTTCAGGGACCAACTTCTGGCAACGCGTCATCGAGTCACATCAAGGGCTCTAATGCAACTGTAAAATTGGGAGAAAACAAAGCAAGTGTAACAGTGGAAGCCAGTGCAGATAGCTCGAAGAAGGACCAGGCAAGTTCACAGTGTCTATATGTATATATCCACATATGTGCATGTGTAATATGCGTGTATATCAATTTTTTATATACTGAAACTATGGTAGCACCTCCTGTGTATATCCCTTAATACGCCTCATCCTGCCATCTGTGTGATACTCTGTGACAGCTCTGGGCTATAACCAACCAGCAGCTGTCTCCTTGTAATGCAGTCTTATTTAAAGCATCTCTATTACAAATATTACTGTAATTGCTGTGGGACAACATTCCATTCTTAATAAACACAGGCAGCTCTCACAAGTGCTGGAATTTGAGTAAGGGGAGCATAGTTTTTTAGTCCTCTATAATAACTTCTGTCTGATAAATGTTGTGATTGAGAAACTCGTGTGTAGGCATTGAAAAAATAATACTCTGGTTTGTGGGTTTTTTTTTGTCAGAAATTGCTAATTCAAGAGAAAGCAGCACAAGAAGTCAAACTAGCTATTAAGCCTTTCTACCAAAATAAAGACATCACTAAGGAAGAATATAAAGAAATTGTGCGGAAAGCTGTAGATAAAGTAAGTTATCTATTAATAAAGCGTGAAATGCGTGTGTTCCAATTGAGGTTGGCTTGGTTTGGATTTTCTGACCACGTGGGAGCAGCTGCATAGTTACTGCAGGGGAGAACAGGAAAAGCAAAATTACCTTTATCCATTCACATGAGCTTGTCCAGCTCATGGGATCAGAGCTAACTTATTGTTTGGAAGAGTTCAGCAGGAATTGGGAAATAGTTATTGGTGAAGTTTTGGCGCTTTCCAGAGTTACACTGAGATGTGGAAGCCCTGGGGTGCTGGGGAAACAAATACTGTGCAGCGATGGCTGATTGCAACTGTTTTAAGCGTTTGTTTTTTTGGTTTTTTTTTTTTTCCTTTAAAACTGTTGTAGGTTTGTCACAGCAAGAGTGGAGAAGTTAATTCTGCAAAAGTGGCCAATCTAGTGAGAGCGTATGTGGACAAATACAAACACTCACGGAAAAAGAACGCGGAAGAGGCGGTCTCCTGTGAAAGGAAATGATGTCGTTTCAATTTTTAATTTTATTCTCTCTGCAAAGTGCAATTTCATCATGAACCGTTAGCTGAAAATTGTACACAGCCATGCTTTGAATCTGGTTTTGATAAAAATTATTTTTCAATGTAGTATATGATGTTTTGTTCTAAAGAAATACAGAGCTGCAGGGCGACTTCTTTATTCCTTTTAAAGAGCAGATGTCTAAAAAAGGAAAAGGAGTAAAGAAGAATCATTAGGAATGTACGATTGTGTGGATACTTAGATGTACAGCATTTTGACTTGAATGACAGTGCAGTAAATTAGAAATTTGTCTGAATACGTTGATTTTTGGAACAGGTATGTACAGTACATCTAATTGGTCAGATGAAGGGGGAATTTTTTGTTTTGATTTCTTGATGATAGCAAAGATGAAATAATGTATTGCCTTGACAGATACTTTGAGCGTTTGAGGCTCAACACAGGGCTCACTGTGTATATAGAAAGCACATGGAGTTGTCTGAACAGAAGAACTGTTTGGATTTTAAAAAGAAAAACCATGAACAGTGCCCCAACTCAGTGGGGGTTCATCAGAACTCAGTGCCCCAACTCAAGGGCACTGCCTCTCTGTTGTAACACCAAATAAAAGTTATGCTGCTTGGTTTTGTTTGTGAAGTTTTTCCATTTGTTGCAAGGTAGTGGGATGAGCTTGATGAATATTTATGCCCTGAATGCCTTCAGTCACCACACACCAACAACCTCAGCTCATGCCTAATCCTGCCCTCAGTAAGCACAGCAACAGGGAGCTTCGGTGCTGGAGCTGGATGTTCAGGCACACCAACTCCTTGTTTCTTCAAGCAAGACCAAGAAAAGTTGCGGTTGGTTCCTAGGTTCCTGGCTGATCAGAGACTGCCAGATGTACCAACCTGAGCTGTGCACTGCTTCCGTTAGTCAGCTAGGGCCTGGAGCATGGAGCACCACTGGAAATGCACCACCTTAAGTGCACTGCCTTTTATACTTCCCCAAGCACTTTCTCTAGCGAGGTCAGTGGAGGTACCACAGGCATTCTGAAAGCAGACAGTCATAAACTGTGCTAAAAGAATGTTTTCACCTAATGAAGAACTCATGTAACTAAGAGTGCAGCAGTGAGGGTTGCTGAGATGAATACAAGCTCCTTTTGAGGAAGACAGCTTGGAATCCTTCCAGATTTGAGCAGGGAAGAGAAGTCTTCCTCTGAGCTTCCCTCTGACATAGAAGTGCTTTCCTCAGGGAGAGGTGCTGCTACCACCTCAGCTCTGTCCTTGGGCCAGGCTGTATCCCCTTACTGGGGGGCCACTTCACCAGCAAACAGTGCAGACAAAGCATCAGCTGATGTTTCTGATAGATTGTCTTCATAGCCAGTAGTTCCCCAGATTACCTTTTCTTAACAGAGAGCTCATCCTTACCCTCTCAGTAACTTCTGCAGAAGCCTGAAGATGAACTAAGGAAGATACAGCTGTAAAAAAAAATTAAAGAGTGATGTTTATCACTTAATTATAACTTTCTACAGACTTAATGAAGCCTTTGACTGTCTATATTTATTTTTGTGTGCCTAAATAAAAATACTATGTAAATTAGAAACTGATATAATACATTTTCTACAGTCAAGCCGGGTTTTAGATTTTTCAAAAGACTCAGTTTTACACTGTGGTAGCAATTTGTATGAGCTCTTGAGCTATTTGAAGCTAAAATGGGCTAGCACTTTTGAGAAATGTAGCAAATTATTGCTATGTCAGTCCTGGTTTATCACGCCACGTGTACTTATTTTTATTACATTTTACTTCTTTGGATTTTGGGAATTTTAATGACTTTTTGTATCTTTATACAGTCGAGCCTTGCTATAGAGCTCCTTTCAGGAGCCATGTAAATGTGTCTTTTTTTTCTTATAAAGGAGAGGTGGAAATTGCGGGGGGAGGAATGACGTGAGCTGGGGACGCGGGGTCACTGATCCCGTTTTGCAGCTCCTGCTGCCACGTGCTGCCATCTTGGTGGGCCGGTGGCTATAGCGAAGCTCCACTGTATTTCAACATGAAGAATATAGGGTAGATTGGAATGTGATCAGGAACTTTACTTTGTACAATAGAATATTTCAGAACTTGACAGAAAAAAATATGCAATTCATTGCAATCTCTATGCTGAATTTAAAAAACAAAAAACATATTGCCTTAATACATAGACTCTCCTATTTTTCCCAAAAAGCAGTATGGTCTCTGTTGATGTGACTGCCCGTGAAGGCGTGTACGTTAACCTCGTAGTCATGTTTCTGTTAAAATGGTATGAGAGCTGTATTTCTATTTATTGAAAGCCTTGTTCTGAACTCCTGCATGCACTAATACAGAAGGTGAGTGCTGGGAGCGCGGAGCCCAGCCCTGCCCTCTGGGATGTCCGAAACTCATTCGGTCCAGATTGCCATGAGGAAAATAATTACAGAACTGTACTTTCTGTGAACTCAGGCAAACCAGGAGGGTTTTCCCTCCACTCCTCTCACTGTCTCACTGTGCATGCTGCTTGAATGTCTCATCCTGAAGATGTATCTTAGGAGCACAGTGGCTGTCCGGAGTTACTGTACGGTGTTTGTAGCATGAGGCTGGAGTGCTGTCTACTGAAAAAAAATGACTAGTTTTGTGTAGTGCTTAACATTTTCTAATAAATTCTTTTCACTAAGCTGTCAGTACTCGGTGTTTGGTCTTCGGTGGTTCTGGCTCAAAGTTTACTGCAGAAAGCAGCATTAATTACTGCTACTTCTGTGCATATTCATACTTAGTCTTGTTTTATGTTGTCTGGAGTCCCCCTGACATCTGGTTGGTTTTCAGTTGGTCTGCCACCTTTCTGCCTTGTCTGCCTGCACATGCTTCAAGCTGAAGACAAGTGCATGTGGCAGCGTTCATTTGCCACACGTGATGCAGTGATGACAGTTCTTGCCAGATGAGGATGGGACTGCAACCAGCCAGGCCCTGCCCTACACATGAGGGGAGCTGGAAGGGCTGCCCAAGTAGAGGGCTTGGCTGGAGTAGCCCCAGGGGAGCCCTGCACATCATCTCCTATCTACAGTGGGAGCTTTGCTCCAAACATTTCATTGCTTTCCAGGACTGAGGCACAGCCCAAGTTCCCTGCAGACATTGTCGCATGGTTTGTGAAAGAGCCTGCTCGCCTTTGGGAAAATTTAGAGCCCCATTGTTAGATATTAGCTGTTATCGTCTGGGTTTTAGCAGCTGTAGTGGAAACAGACTTACCTTGCTTGTGTTCATTGAAAGTGCACTAATAAATGGGCGTGGGGGCTTACAGAAAGAGCACACTGCTGTGACAAGCAAGAATGGAAATGAAGGACACGACTCAGCAGCTTCACTGGAAGACAGTGAAGTGACAGTAGAGGTGCCAGGCTGCTAAGGCTGAGAACGCTTCAGAAAGAAGGAAGGGCTAAAAGGCACACGGTGCGTGGCAGAGGCCGGGCTGGGGCTGCTGCTCCTTGGCTGTAAGAGGAGTGGAGATACCTCACACAGGTGGAGAGATGGTCGGGGTCACTGCAGCAATGGAAGGCAAACAGCAGGACATTATTGCAAGAAAATACAGTAATAAGGAGGAAAGTAATTTAAGTAAACTGACTGCAGTTAATTAAGAATTAATTGCCTAAATTGCAAATCCGTCTTATTTCCACAAACCTTCCTGGGGCCGTATCTGCTTCAGGTGTACTGACAGCACAAAGAGCCATTGCTGCAGAGAGGGTTTTGGTACATTTTGGCTGATGAATGCCCAACTATGCCAACAGGTGCTATTTCTACAGTGTGAGCACAGGGAGGGTTCCTGTACTGACTGCGGCTTGGCCCTGCATGGTTCTGTCAGCAGGACCCTAAGGGAGTGCCAGCGTGATTCGGTCAGCGCCCACTAGCAGCAGTGCTCCTTGGATTACCTCAGCCACTGCAGTGCTTGGTCACAGCAGTCACAGAGCACATTATACAAAGTGTAGCTGCGTTGCCATCCTGATGCCAACACCTGCCTGCCTCCGCAGCTGCAGCAGGCCAGGCTGAGTCACAGCTCCACAGCCATAGGCCTTTCAAACCAGGCCTGCGCTTTGCTGACAGGCTGTGACTGTGCCCAGTCAGGCTGCCAGCTGCTCTACTGGCACAGGTGAAGCACAGTAATGTGTATAAAACATAAGCATTGTCTGTAGTGCCTGGGTTTCCTCTGCTGGGAGCAGCTCAGTACTTGTGAGTGGGCCTGGCCACCACAGAGCTCTTTGGGCTGCCTGGGTGCCTGCAGTGAGCAATGCTGAGTGCACGTCACCTCCAGGCCTCAGGTGGCGGATCTGCATGTCAGGCATCGCCCCCTCACTACTCCTTACATCCCTACCCCATCCTTCTCCCTGGGGAGATGTGCAAAATCTCCAAAAATACAGACAGGAGAAAACGTGCAGCAGGAGAGGAGGAGGAGGGCTCCCGGGCTTAGATTCATAGAACCATTAATGTTGGAAAAGACCACCAGCATCACCTAGTCCAACCCCAGCCCCCTCCATATGCCCATTACTGTGTTCCTCAGTGCCGCATCATCTACACGGTTCTCAAACACCCCCAGGGGCGGTGACTCCACCACCTCCCTGCGCAGCCCATTCCAGTGCCTCACCACTCTTTCTGAGAAGTTTTTTCCTTATATCCAACCTGAACCTCTCCTGGTGCAACTTAAGGCTATTCCCTCTCATTCTATCGCTGTAACCTGGGAGAAGAGGCCAACACCCACCTCACCACATTCTCCTTTCAGGGAGTTGTAGAGAGCAATAAGGTCTCCCGAGCCTCCTCCAGACTGAACAATCGCAGTTCCCTCAGCCACTCCCCATAAGACCTGTGCTACACACCCCTCACAGTGACATCCCCAGGGCCTCAGTGTCTTTCTTGCGGTGAGGTGCCCAAAACTGAATGCAGTACTCAAGGTGCGGCCTCACTAGTGCTGAGTACAGGGGTGCACTCTGGGGAAGGCAGCTGAGGTGATGGCTACCAGGCCGAGGACATGGCCCAGGGCAAGGACAGAGCTCTGCTGCTGCTGGATTCGGGCAGCTGGGGCTCAGGCAGACAGCACTGAACCAAACAGCCCCACACAGCCCCGTGTATTACAATATCCACGGTCCTCAGTAGTTTAATCAAAAAATGGGAACAGTAGTAAGGCAATAAGCAAGATGATAGCCTATTTCAATAGTTAAAAAGAACTTAGAAGCAGCAGCCTTCAAAATAATCAGTCAGTACGGCATCTATGAATATTCAAAACAAAACAAAATCATTAGCCCATAGGGAAACAGTAACGACAATTCACTGACCGCATAAAAGGAGATGAACCCTCAGGAAGGCACAGGCTGGAATCCGAACTTGCCTTACAGCTCTTTTTCTGACACAACTCAGCTGCAGCTCCAGCAGTTGCCAGTGGGAAGCTGTGAGGCATCACAGCGACGTGCTGGGTCCCACAGTGCACAGCCATCAGAGCCAGGGTGGAAGCCAGCACAGAGAGCACTGACTGCAGGAGCCAACATCAAAGCATTTTGGCAGCAGCTTGTCATATAATTAGTCCCAAAATGCTGCAGAAATTATACCTATAGCCACTATATACATATGTTTTTTATGAGAACTATAAATCAAAACCGGCTGGGGGTTCCTAGAGGTTTCCATGCAACAGCATAAGGGAAGGACGAAAACAACTGGGAAGTCAGAGCTGCTTTAGTTTTGGTGCAGTGGGTTTTACCACACTGCACGATGGCCAGAATGTCTCTGGGGTTTATGGCAGATTACAGACCTGAAGCTGTGAGGCTTCACAATCCTCCAAGGCCAGGGGACACAGAGCAGAGCTCGGAGCTGCAGGCCCTGAGCAGCACAGGGGGGTGCAGCCAGAGCAGCATCCGGCCCAATTCTTCATCACTCCCAACACAACCTGACAGCATGAAGCCCTGCCCGGGCAGACCTCCTGAGATGCAATTCCTAAGGAAGTGGCAGTGACTGAGAGCCCTCGGGGCAGCAGGAGCCTCAAGGGCAGCACTGGGACAAGGGCACGGCTTCAGCCAGGATAGCAGCTGCCTGTGGATGGGTAGAGTGAAAACCCCGACAACAGTAACAAACCCGCCCGGATGCAGCTGGCAGGCTGCCCACCTATAAGTTCCTCATAGGGCACCTCACCCAGCTGCTGGCAGACCCTGCCAGGTACATCCTCCCCTTCTGGAGCTTACAGCTACACAAGGCTGCATTTCTTTCCATCTAAGACAAAAAGCCATTGGTTTATCCTTCTAAAGGTGTTGGCTCAGATCACACACTGCTTATCTCATCACAGACACGGAGAAGCCAAGGCCAAGCACAAATGGGCACAATAGAGTGAAAAAGAGCAAACTGTAGTGCAGCCATACGGAGGACAGCAGAGTGCTCCAACCAAGTGAGGGTGGCTTTGAAGCCACGTCAATTTCAGCACGTATGATCCAGCCAGCAGCACCATGAACAGGCCACTGACCATCTTTACTGGTTCA
>JAOWBP010000001.1:26859420-26861920 GCA_028571105.1 Tragopan temminckii | reverse complement strand
GGGGCAGAAAGGAGAGATCTGCATGAAGTAAAACCACACATCTCAGATCTCTGCAGACTTTGGTGACCAGCACCCAGTTAGCTGACACAGTCACTGCCACTGGCAGCCAGCAGAGCAGAGAGAGAATGGAATGCTACTCACTGAAGTAATCAGGTCAACCCTGAAGCGAGCCTGGCACCACTGGCTGCACTGCTAGCAGTTCCTGATCCTGCTAGCCGTAAGCAAAAATAACTGAGGTGCGGATATAAACTGATGAGATGCTTCAGCTTAATTCTGGTCTAGTAACTAGGAAAGCTTCTGCCCACAACTAACTACTACTTTGTTGCTCTGCTAAGGATTCACAAATTCCAGTAGACCGTCCTGATGGGAGACCCTGCCGTGGAGACAGGCAAGTTCCCTCATGACCACCAACAGTGGTGGCAGAAATCAGCACATAAATCAGCCCGTGCTCAGGACAAAGCACAGAACTCATGTGACTTTCAAAATAATCTTCAGCACTGTTCTTTAATTCAAAAATACTGAATAAGTTTTCCAGGAAGAAGACAGAATCTTTTGTTCAAAATCTACTTGCTCTTATCTTGTGAAAGAAACTGAATACTCTAGCAAACACCTGAGCTCAATCCATCGTGGCACAAGTTTAATGCCAACACTTGTATAAAAGAAGGGTATAACACAGCACAGAAAAACCCTCAAAGACCTTATCAGTACATGGAACACCACTTTTGTGACAAGTATATATGTATTTACGTGGATCTGGTAGAGGAAAATACTCGGAAGATGCTGCCAATGGTAAAGATAATAGCAAAACTTGTTCCATATTTGAGTTAATTAACTGTTGTGGTTTTTTTGGTTTTTGTTTTTTTTTGTGGTTTTTAACACTGAAAAATAAATGAATATTCAGAATTAATCATCAGTAAAGCGCTACAAAAATACTTCATGAGTACTGCACTTAAATATCCAAGCTTATAAGTTTTCTGAAGTTTTTTAACACTGAAATCAGACTAATTCAGGTTATAAGGAACCCCTGAAGTTACGTGATACAACTCCTGCTCAAAGCAGGGCCAACTCCTAAGTTGGATCACACTGCTCAAAATTATATCCAGATATCCAGCTGGGCTCTGAACATGTAAGAGAATAGAGATTGCACAGCCTCTTCAGGGAGCTCGATGACTTCCGTCTCCTTCCCCTCATTCTTTCACCATGCTGTCCAAGAAGAATTTGATTGTCTTTGCTACAGCCCCCATTTAGACAGTTAAAGACATCAGGAAGTGTTCTACACTGAGTACTGAGACCATTTCCTACTTAGTAAATAAACAGAACAACAGAGACTTATGATACTAAGGATCTCCTACGAGTCAGAGGAAAGTTGAGTTATTCATTAGAATTAATCCAACTTTGAAGGGAAAACTAACAGGGAGATAGCAAATGTGAAATGCAACTGGGTATCTTTCCACAGCATTAAAAAAGTTTCAGAAAACGTCATTCACCCTTTTCCTGGGTTGAGATAAAAGCGTACAGCCAACGGGAGGTTCCTTACAGAAGAATTAATTTTCAGAGTCAGGCAGGACTGCTTTCAGGAGAAAAAGGGACAGACCCATAGCAAAGACTTCTCTCACTTGCCTCCAAAAATTTAGCCTGTTGAACTTACCAGACACATTTCAAAAGTCTGGATCACAAAACTATCTTAGATAAGGTGATGCTGAGCAGCTGTGTGGGGAGCAAAGCAGTGAGGAACTGGGAGAAAAACTGTACTGTCAGTATACATATTGTATTCTTAAAGGATAAGAAAATACCTCCTATCGTTTGGTACAGAACAAAACTAATACTGCTCACTGGTATTAGAAGAATCAAACAATGCTTACCTGCGACCACATTCTGAATATTTACCAATATTTTTTAATATTAAGGCAGCTGTTAATCGGATGTGTTTAGTTATTGGTCCCTCTTTTTCATCCTAAAAAAAAATAAAAAAAAAAAAAAAAAAAAAAAGTAAAAGCTCCATAGTAGTAAGCAACAATTTGTATCTAATAATACTTGAGTCAAACAATACTTACTGTAAAATCTCTGAAGACGAGGTTTCTTGATCCCCTCCTTAATGCCATTAGGGCAGCACTTGGATGATTCACAATGGCCTTCTGTGCTCTGGGAGTAGCAGCTGTATTCCCTACAACTGGCGGCCTACATGAGCAAAGAATGAATTAGTAACAATAAACTTTACACCACTTTCTAACAGATTAACAACTCCGGACATTTATTTTGATAATTTTTTCAACCTATTTGAACTGAAACATCCATTACCACACGGTGCTGCTACACAATTTGTCTTTTGTTTCCATGGAAAGAAACATTATTGCAAAGCCTTCTGAAGTGTCATGAACATTATTTTCTGTGAGGGAAAAAGAAAAGCACTGCTCAGCACCCATAATATTTGCGATGGAAGAGTACAATAAACTGCATAATGACATAGCAACCTTCCTGAAGTGCACCTACTTGAAGAAAT
>JAOWBP010000001.1:26844012-26859320 GCA_028571105.1 Tragopan temminckii | reverse complement strand
GCCCTGCATGTGGCAGGGGTGTTGGAGATTCATGATCCTTGTGGTCCCTTCCAACCCTGGCCATTCTGTGATTCTGTAATCCCCTTGTTCATCCTTTCTGTTTAATCCTTTTTCATCATATGTGTCCTGTAAACAATGCATTAAGTCTTTGGGTTGCTACTTTGTCTTTCTTTTGTGCTCTTGAATAGGTTATTCATTATAGAAGACACTTTCTTTGCAATAGATTTCTTCTGCAGTAAATGGTTATTTTAGTTTATCCTTTAGAAAGGTTGTTGTGTGTGTACCTATACGTGCAATATGCATATATACTCTTTAACTTGTTTTTAACCTTAATTTTTGTGCTCTTTTATTACCAGAGGTAGTAGACAGTATCACAGATCGTTTCTTAAGACTTTATATGGGCTTCAGACTGTCAAAAGTTACTAGATGAAATTTGATTTGTAATCACAGAGCAGGTGACAAACTGTCACCTGAGTCTCCTATTGCCAGATTTTCTGTTCTGCAAATGATTAATTGTAATGCTTTTGTTTAGCAGTGAACAGGAAATTCTCATACATAATTTTATCCTGACTTCCTTAGCTGGTAGTTATTATAGCAGCTGAATGGCAGTCAGCAGTGACATTACAGAGAAAGCAGTACAGTAGGCTGAAGGCTTGCTGCTGCATTCCAGTGTGTTCACGGTGAGCTTAAAAGCATCTGATAGACAATCAGAAAAACAGCTTTTTGTTCTGTATCATTCACTTGCCACCTCTTAAATTTTTTTGCAATGTCGAATTTATTTTGGCATGAAATGCTATAGAAGTAGAATAAAAGTAACTTCTGCTCTTTAGAGTTTACAGGTGAACTGGATCTGATGTCGCAGAAATAGTGGGGGGTTGTTTTTAATGCTGTATAGGGCTTATGCTGCTTCTTTCCATGTGACAACTAGTGGGTAAAACCACCCTGCCTTCCTCTGATTCTGTACCTGTTCAGTGCATGAAAACTGCATTGCCTAAAGCGATAATTTAGTTTTTAAGCGTTTTGAAAGCTCTGGTAAATGTAAAGAGGCTTTGCCTCTGAGGAACAGATGAGGTTTTATAGCTTGGACTGATGGAAAAAATTACAAGCACATGTCCACTTGAAGTGTGCTGGTGCGGTGTGTTAATAAATAGTACATAAATAGTTCGTTCCTTTTTGAGAAACTTGTTGCATAAGGCTTGCTTTCTCTGGTAGTTTTTGTTAATGATCAATTAAGAACTAAATAATGGTTAGTCATTTTAAGTCCTTCTGAATAATTAAGATTTCAAAACTACCTGTTCATTTAAAAATATGCTACCAGGTGCTGTTTAAGGAGTGAATATTCTTTCTTGAATATAAATAAATAGGTTTCATGAGAGTTTTCCTTTTTCTGTGAGCGCTGGAGAACAGTTAAAAATAAGCCTAAAACTCTCAAAGGTTTTGCTTGATGTTTACATTCTCGTTGTGCTGTTACGTAACCACAACTGTACTCCATATACTCAATGACCTTACTAGCAATCCGTGTTCAAGACGGATATTTTTCTATCCTGTGCTGCATCTAGTTTGAAATGTAATTGTACATAATCAAATTGTACATGCTCATTGTTTTTTCTGAGAATGTATGGCTTTTGTATGTGCCTGTGTAGATCCTAACTGAAACTGGGGTAGCTTAGGCAGGTGGTAAGGGTATTTGCAATTTTGCTTTTCTAATTGTGGAAGATTTCCAGTGTTACTACTACAGGGATGTGTGCTGTACCAGCAGGTTTTCTTACTGCAGTCAGCAGCTGTACTGCTCTGAAGATCTTACTTTTTAAAAAGATGTTTGGGGGTTTTTTTGTTCCTTTTAAGTGAATAACTGCTGATTGATTCCATGAAGGGCTAAAATGGGATATTTGCCACAGAACACTAGATACGTTAACTCCCAGTGACCAAATCTGAATATTTAGTAGCATTGCAGTTTAGTTAGTTAAACTCTCCTATGCTATTAGGATGTCATCTTTTGTGCCTCTGACCGAGCAACTAGTGCTCTCCCTCTTAATTGCTCTTGGACAGGTGAAGTGGCAGGGAGTGTTCTCAGTAAGCACGCAAAGATTAGCGTGTCATTCATCCTCTGCGTGCTGTCACTCACCTCTGTAAGCTAGCACTATAATTTACTAATGTAGACTTTGAAGCTTGAGGCTTTTGTCTTTCAGTATGGCTGTTAGACAATCATACAGAGTAGAGAGAACTTAAATGCCTAAATCTGAAGCTAAGGCTGTTAGACTTGACATTCAGTGAGAGTGCTGAAGGAAAGTGTAAGGGTTACCTTCAGTATAAGGAATACATGCATGATAGTATTGTTCTGCTACGTAAAAACTCCTCTGGAGTCTTCAAATACCATCAGTACGGTTGTGTTACATCAAGGGAAATAATTATGTGCATGTTCTCCGTCTCATACAACTAGTAAAAGCAGGTCAAAACTATAGATGGGTAAGCACATATTCTGGTTTCCAGGAGAGGTCTGAATGCATTTAAATAAAGCTTAAAGGAGGTTGACTAGGTATTTATGTCTATCTGATAACAAGAGTATCTGCAAAATCACCTCCACTAAGACAGCTTCTGTAGCAGCAAGGTTATCCTGCCTGCATGCATTAAAGGAAAACTCTTCGCTGTTTTGTATTCCAGTCAAAGGTGAGAGTTTTAAGTTAGGGGACATAAACATTTACTCTTCTTTTCTGTAAGTGTTTTAACTTCTCCTCTGTTCTTCAGAGTGCTAATAAATATGCTGAATAATTGCTCTTCTAGTAATTTTTCTTATGAGCAATCATGAGAGGAGTGTTGAAAAAAGATTGAACGCTTTCTGTTTTATCAACATTACTGTGCAAGAGAGATGTTTATTTATTTATTTATTTTAATGGCCCTTCCCTAGTAAGCATATCTCTTCTAATCTTTGTTCCCAGCTTCTTTCATTCGTTGTTTTTTTTTTTTTTTTATCTGGAGAGTTTGAAATGGAGTACATTTAGCTGTAAGTTCTCCAAAGCTTTGGGGCACATTCAGGCAGCCTCTGTGTAGCGTCAGTCCAAAGAAGAAAAACAACAGCAAAAAAAACCTAAGCAATTTGCTGAAAGAGTTCACTTGCTTTACATTTCTAGCAGGTGTTCTAATCTTACAACAGTCATTACTTCTTTGTTTGTTTTATTTTGAAGTGTTCTGTATGGTAACTGGAATTCTTCGTGTTCTTTCTGATCTAGATTTCTTTTGTCCTAAGGAATACAGAGAGAAAGCAGCTAACGTGGCATCATGTTCCGCAGCGATCTGCTGCAGTGCAAAGCAGTATGGGCAGTACTGGGGCTATATGCATGAACTGAATATGCGTTGTGTTCAAAGAAACCCTAAGCCTGAAAACATAAATAAGAAAAAAAGCTTCTTAGTCGAGGTCATGAATACATAGGCAGTGGATCTGAGGAAAAACCTTTTTAAAGTCACTGTGGAAAACTTAGACTTTTTTTTTTCCTAACTACATGTTCTTTTCAAATTACGTGTTCTCTGATACATCTTTCTCTTGGCAGATTGATTGAGTGAAGTACATTCATGCAACAGCTTACAAATCCATTAGGGAAGTACAGCGTAAAACTGTGTGAATGTTTTTGAGCTTGGGTTCAAGTTCTCCCAGTAAGATAGTATCAAAGAAAGTACAGTGACATAGTAGTTCTTCATCACAATTTCACAAATCCTTACAGGTCATGAGTGATTTTATCCTTTCCTAAAGCCAGCCACTATTCCACTAATACTTGTCAATGTCATATGGGATATAAAAGCAACAAATTACTGTTTTGGATAAGTAAAAGCTCCCAAGTGGAATGCCTTTAGTAGAGAAAAAACAGCTATTTACATAGTAACTAATTAGTGCGTTTAGATATTGAGACTGGAATATCTATTCTTGTGTGCTCTGTATCTTCATTTACAGCAGTGATATTTTTGAATAAAGAAAGTAGCTTCAGTAGTTACAGTATTTTTTCTAAAGCATGGCTACAGAAGCTTTGAAAGTTGTTTGTTGTTGTGGGTTTGTTGCTTGGAGTTTTTATTATTATTTTAAGTGAACTGAAAAAAGTCATCCTGGGTTCTGACTTGTTTCTAGAAAATACAAATGTATTTCCTGATGTCATCTTTTCATCCAGATGTAAAGAGATGCCTTTCACTGCATGTTATATTGTGGTGTCTTGTATCACTGAAGATGGAAGCAGAATTGTTGAGGAATGTTTTTGGAGCTGTCTGGGTTAATTTGAACTTGTTTGAGTAGCCTTCTAAAAATTCTCTAGACCTATAACTGCTTCAGCCTTTGTCTTCATCACTTTGTTAAAATGCTGTTTGAAGTTATGCTGTTAAAAATAAGGGACACTTTTTCTTTCAGATTAGAGATTGCTGTTTTGTGGTAGCAGTTTAAGGAACACTGAATACCAAGTTACACCTGTACAGCGAAAGCAGAATTTTGCTAGAGGATCATCAGAAGCAATTAAAATACTATTGAATGTATTTTTAGAGAACTTAGGAACAGGTGCAGGTGCTTTTCAGGGTGTTACAGGCTCCATGGATACTTACGTGCTGCATGAAGATAATTCTTCAGATAGCGCAGGATAGGTGAGAGGAGGGGTTGCTGCAGTGTTACCAGTTCAAATGTGAAAGCTGTAAGGTAGTTTCATGTAGAGAGTAAAACAGGTATTTTGAACAGCGTGCTGAGTTACTTTCTCCAAGTAGTGTTGGGAATAGAACTTGTAAATATTGGCTGTATGGTTATATTAAATACATGCTTTTTTTGTTCCAAGTTTTAGATATCTATGTTAAATTAAGATATTGTATGGAATTGTAATTTTTCTAAGGTTGTGATACACGCACCCTGTTTTGCACAATAAAAGTGACAGCTACTGTGTGGACTCATTCTGTATCAATGGCTATTTTTTTTCTCAAGTACTTTTCCCCCCAAAAGGATGGTGTGCATTCATTGTTGTTCATAATGTTTCCTGGGTAAAAACTCAGCAGAGGGGAAGGGCTGACTTGCCTTGAATAAAAGGATGTCTGGTTTTCACCTTTGTTTACTGAGCCATCTTTTCAGAAATAACAATAAGGATGAGTAGAAGGCCACCACTCTTCATGCTTCCTTATTGTAAAGGTGTAGCCATCTTTTCTTATCCCCCAACTTCTTTCTGTAGCATAAATTTGGCCTCACTATTGGGAAAAAGGACAGAATTTTTTTTTTGCTTCCATTTCCACTGATGAATGTTTATACAAAAGTGTAGTATAGACAAAGAAACCTGGATTTCTTCATGGTTGCTGGCAATTATACCCTGTTGGGGAACACAGGGCAGTGGTGCACTTGACTGTCCTGTCTTTCTGGAATTTCTCTTGAGAATTTTCTTGATGTGTTGCAAACTATCAGATATTGCTAGAGCTATGAAAAGCAAGTGGGTAGGAGTAGGAACGAACATATCTGAGCCTACTTGTAGCTTTTGATTCTTCCAGATTGTTTTTCTCTCTTTCTGGTTCTTAGAACCATATGTAACTGTTAAGCATTTCTCCAGGAGAAACTGGTCGTGAACGCTTTCCTAGTGAAGTAAAAATGCTTGTCACTTGAGCTGCTGCTAGTAACACTTAGCATTCTACGATATGTCATTGCTGTGAATAAACATAAGTTACCATGATGTAAACTTGTGAGCATAACTTAATATTCATGTGTAAATTCAATGTCGAAACAGATTGTCTTGCAAAAACTGAACTTTCAGTTAACCAAAATCCAGAAATGGGACCAAGAATTACTAGGAAAACTGTGCCTCCTCCTGTCTTTGACAGTCATAGATATGTGTATGAATGGAAGTACCTATTGAGAAGCTTGCAGCAGGTTCATACTGCCAGATAAGCCAGCTGAGCACCATGTTACTGTAGGGTAGCTGTATGTTCACTCCAGGACAAAAACTGTTGTAATCTGAGCCCTTAGGGATCTTGCTTAATTGCCCAATATGGTAATTTTAACACAGCAGGAACAATCAAAAATCCCACAGTAGGGGGAATAGCTTTCAGTTGGGATAAAATGCTGGAGTTTTGTAAGGAGGAGGTAAGGACTTTAACTTGTCCTGTTCAACAACTTGTTCATGCAAGTACCACTGTCTGGTGGGTTTTTTAACTGTATTTTTTTCTAAATTCTAATTTCTAATCTCTAAATTTCTAACTTCTAAATTCTAACTTTTCTGTCTGCTTCAGTTGAAATTGGAAGCTGTCCAAATGCTCAGGATTTGGGGACTGGGTTACATGAATCATAAGGAAGTTGAGCACTCTGAAATTGAGAAAGGAAGAGAATCAACTGGAAAATGAAAAGTCCTGATGAAAAGACTAGAAATTCATCAATGAACTTCAGGGCAGAGTTCATGTGCAAGCTTCTCATAATTGCTCATGCAGTTATAACACTACATCTTACTTGCATAAATAAAAAGTAGGGTTAAAGTTCTCTTAAGAGTGGGAAAAATACATTTCATATATTGGTTCTTGTATAGTGAGTTAATTAGAGCTGAAGGCTTTATGTTGAGTTTTGTGTTTGGATTTGTTGTTTGTTTTTTTTTTTTTTTTTTTAAGACTTCAGAACTGCTCTGTTAATGGCCCCTAAAGTGAAGGGGGGGGACACAACCAACAGACGTGTATGTGGAATTAAAATGAATAAATGATTCTGTAGCAGCAAAAGCTACTATGTAGTTTCATATGGATTTCTCTGAAATTGGATTCTGTCATCTTGCTCAGCCAAGTTTCAGTTGAATTTTCTATTGTTATTAATATTTTATTATTCTGAGTGTAACTGTAGGATAAAATAACCTTCTGTTTCACTCTTTTGCAAGGTGTTTTGTAAAACTTGAGCTGTTTTAAACGTGGGAGTCAGTTCTCTGTAGACTGCAAAAAGGGGAGAAGTAGTGCATTCAAATAGATGCATAAGTGGAGCAAAGATGTTACCCTGTTTGCTTTTGATCTGTCCAGTTTTGTGATATTACAGGAAGGGGTGTGCCAGGGGACTGACTCTGGTTTTAGCTTGGGTTCTTTCTTTTTTTTGTTCCTGTGAATTGTTGAATGGTGGGCTGTTTGGAGTTTCTATGGTGGTTTTGTATTTTTTTTTTTTCAGTTACATTGCTGCCAATGCTACTAAATAATAGAGTGTCAGTTTGCACTATTGTTCATTGAACTTGAGGGAGGAACTGATAAGCACAAGAAGATAATTACATCTTGAACGCTTGCTGGTAACGTGCAATAGACAAGCAGTGCATTGTGATTCTTGGCTGTATGTGGAAACTTTCTAATGTTTTGTTGCTTCTGGGTCAGTATTGGAAGTGCCACAATGCAGTAGACATCAAAGGCTAAATATGAAAAGTCCTAAATAGGCAGCAGAGAACTGTGAAAACAACACGCTGGTTGCAGAAATGTTGGGAAGTTAGAGCAGAGATCAAAGCAGTACTGACTTGCAGGGAATGACTTGTTTGATTTCTGTTAAAAAGATACTGGTGGATTTAAAAGGTGGATGGCTCAGGCATCAGGAGATGTGCCGGTGAGCTCCACACTTGTTAGAGGACTGAAATTGAGAAGTGAAACTGCTCAGTATGGCATCTGTCTCCACCTACATCGTGTAGTTATGTACTGTTTTATTCCTAGTGTTTGTTAGTATTCTGTGCTCAGCATTAAGGAATGAGGACAATGTTTGTAGACTGGTATAAAACCAGCATTACCTACCAGGGATTTAACTTTCTGTTGTTCTGTTAGCTACTATATTACTGAATAAAAGTACCAAAACCTGAGGTTTTTCATGGCTTACTATAAATTTTTTAATGGGAAAAATAATTTTTCAGACACAGGCTTCATGTCCTATTGATCGCAGACCATTTCGAGCAGTATGTCAGCTTGGTGCATTAGAAGATCAGATAAAGGTATGTTTCGGGCCTACTTTTTCTTACATAGCTTCAGTTGTATTAATGTATGAGTTATGCTGCAGCCTTTTATTCTGATGTCTGTGTTAAATAAGACTCCCTAATGAAATAATTACAGCTGTAATGTTTATATTAGGTACTTAAAGCTAGGAATTACTCTAATAATTTTTTTTCAAACAAAATGTTTACAGTAATAATAATCATAATGTTGTTATTGGTACTGCATACTGTTTTTGAACATTCCTGATATATTCAGGAATAGAACTACAGTAATTGATCTCCAAGTACTTTTTTAAACTAGCTTATGTAAACAAGTGCTATATTAATAAGCATGTGACCTTGTATATGCTTTTTAGCTAAGAGAAATCTTATATGTTCATGGTCTCCAATTCAGGAGCAAAAACTAATGAATGAAGGAGGAATCAGTTAATGCTAAGCCTTGCTTAGCCTAAATTTCTGAATCTTTTCTTCTTCCAGTTCTTCTGAAAATCACTGCTGTGCAGAACAGGTTATCAGTCAGGAAAATTAAATAGTGATAGACTATTTTGAAAACGTATGTAGAAAGATGCTGACATGCTTATGCACAGTTTGAGGTTCTGGGGTAAAATTGTGGTTACAAGTAATTCTGAAGCTGCTGGCTTTGCTTTTGGCCGTGCTTAGGAAACAGGCTCCTCCTGGCCATTTCTTGTGATTCTAGAGCCCCAGGTACTCAACTGAGAGCACCAAGGCGACAGCTGCGGCTGCTTCCATCTCAGCAAAAGCCATACGTAGCACGTTCTGGTGTTTTTATTTCTGAAGAACCACAGAAGCAGCTGAAGACAGATAAACTGGAGTTTTCATTTGAAAGAGTTTCAGGGCCTCATCAAAATCTGGTTTGAGGGGGTTTTGTTCACAGATCTGCACTATGAAAAGTAGACAAAGAATAAGGGCCCTACTCTGAAAAAGAGCAGTAGGGACAGATGGAATGTGTACTGAGAACTGTTGATGTAGTGGTCAGTGTTAGCGGGAGCGATGTCAGCACGTGGGCAGCTTGTCCATCATGATATTCATAAGTAGAACGCTAACAGCTTAAAAAACAACAGAGTTGAGATTCTAGAAAAAGAAAATGTGTAGTGAAAGAAATGGAAATGTAGCCAATGAAGTAACTTTGTTGTTGAAAAAATTTTATCACCAAATTTTCAGTGAGGGGTATTACATAGATGAGATCCTTGCCTTGACAGGCTGAATGTTCAGGGACGCAGAAGAGGAATGCTGTTTTTATCTTGCCACTTCAGTAATACCAATCTGCTGTAATTAAGTGATCGATGAACAAACGACAACCAGTTGCATCTGTGTAGCACTGCAAACACCAATCCCTATTGCATTGTCTGGACTCTGAAATTGCCCGCTTGATGTTCAGATATTTCTATTGAAGGAAAAGTTTTTTGTTTTATCTCTAATCTACTTAGATTCACTTGTGAAAATGTTGTTTTTGCTGTGGAATTACTGTGCATCTCTGGCATAGTCAGTATACATACCAAGATGTAAGTTTTTTCCTCCATTTAATGAAAAAAATCTTCAAATCTGTGAACTGTGAGATGAAGAAAGCAATTATTTGAGAATAGTTCCAAGTCCTTCTGTTTGAGCTTATTTTTGTGTAGACCTTAAGAGAACTTGAATATGTTTAAAGCCTGTGTTTACTAAGGTTCTAGTCTGGACTGACTTCATTTTTTCAATGCAGATTCAGGTAGAAAAACAGCAAAAGAGAAAGAAAGAGGAGGAATACTGTACCTGGAATAAGGAAAAATATAGCCATGCAAAGATGAGAAGATTCCTGAGGTTGGTAGTGCACTTAATATAGAGCATTCTTATTTGAATTATCCAAAATCTAAGTTGAAATCTTAAAGAAATGTACACCCTGGAATTAAAATAATTTTTAAAAGTTTGTATAAAAATAAGCTATTTTCCACCCGTGGTAGTTGGGCTTGTACTACTTTTGCTGATGTAATTTCATCTTAAATACTCTTGTAATCAATAAGTAAGGAGCAATGTATTTCTTACTTTGAGATCTGAAAGTAGCTCTTCTGTCAGATTTCCTTGGGGAAAAAAAAAAAAAAAAATTGTATTAATTTCAGATAAGATTTTGTGTAAAACATGTTTCAACCGTCTTATATTTTGTTATCTGAATAGGCAAGCCCTTTTTTCTTGCTTATTATGAACATTAGTGATTTTCTTTTTTGCCATAAAACAGCTGTAGTCTACAGCTTTTTTCATTCTAGTGAGTTTGAGAGGAAGATATGGAAATGACGTTCCTGTTTTGAAAAAAATTGGTTCTCACATTTGTTGTATTGCATAAGGAAAAGGTTGAGATTACACAGATAAAGGTCACTAAATACTGATAATTTAAAGTCAGTGTTCCATTGAGTTTATGATGTACACAGTCCTTGAGATAAGACTTCACTACAGAAAAGATAACTGAAAGTAAATTACCTTTTTTTTTTAACTGTTACTAGAAAAGAAGATTGATTGTTTCACCTCTCTGAATCACTCTTGACTTCTGTATTCTTTTAATATTTATGTCAGTCAGTTGTGACACCTTTCACAAGTTTTCCATGAAATCAAGGAAGGTTAACCATTCAGATTTAACACAGAAAATTATATTTTGTTGTGTAAATTGATTTTTTTTCTATCCTTAAACTTTTTAAAGCACTTCAGCATGGAAGTGGAACATACATGGAAAATGATGTACAGGATACAAGGTTAGGTTTTAATAGCAGTCAGAATGTTGGTTTATGAACATGAAATAAAATTTCTTTGAATCAGAAACTGATTTTGAGTGTATAAACTCATAGTTTAGGTACGCCCAAGAATGTTGCTGCTTTTGTAATATCTTCTGTTAATGTTGCAGAAGAGCTGTATGTTCAGACAGAGGGCCCTTAGCAGCAAAATTGAGAAAAGTTGTGAAGAAGAAATACAGTAAGTTGCCATTTGTTCTCTGTTTGCTAAAATTGCTGGATTTTATCGCGCAACTCTTGAAGTACTTTTCTTGATGTGTGTTTTTTTTTGTTTTTTTTTTTTGTTTTGTTTTTTGTTTATTATTATTATTGTTTATATTTGCACATATAAACCGAATGCCAGGGAATTGAAGCTTGGAAGAACAAAGTTGCAATATCAGAAACTACTGTACTGGCTTTACTGGAAAGACTACCTTTTCCATTTCAGTCACAGAGGAATTGTATTTAGTTTCAGTATAAGATTGTTTTATATGACGCGTTGCTGGCACACTGCTAATGATAAGCAAAAACCAGGAAGTTTTTTTTTACTGAAAGTGCAGAAACAAGAAGCACTTAGCAGTATTGTAAGGCTCAGTTGATGGTTATTATTCTGTGTATTCATAACTCCTGAAAGTAAGCAAGTATCACAAGAAATGAGAAGTAGCTGGTGTATGAAAGATTATTATGAAGGTTTTACTGAAGTTGTGTAAACACATTGCAAATCATCTTGGGGTACGTTTTTATTAACATTTTATTGTGTTAACACTTTTAATGAACAATTAAAAACTAAAATGTTAAAGTCTAGATCACAGCTCTGCTTCTTATTTCACACAGGTAACATTTTGTCTGACAAACAAAACAAGAAAGCTCTGTCTGTGAAGGTAAGCAAGGTTGGTTCTGATAATGAAACATTTGTAAACTTCTTTTTTCAGGAAGGCATCTTTCAAACAGCCTCTCACCCTATTTTTAAGTTAACTTCATTAATTCTAGAATGATCCGAAACTGTTTAGTTGATACTGCTATGTTGTGAAAGAAGTAATTAGAATATATAGTATGATGTTCTCTCTCTCCCAGACATTTTTGAGGTGGTAAATATTTTCATTTAGATTAGGATGTCGCATTTAAAATACTGTAACTACCCTACTTTCATCTTTATTCATCAAAAGAGGTGGGATCAGCCACAAGCTGTTAACCTAAGTATCATTATATGAAGGATATGAGAATTTTCATTATTTTTTATGAAAATTTGAAAAGTAGTAATTATCCAATTTGTTAGGAATAAGCCATGGACATTCTAGTTTGCATTAAGTTGATTTTTAATAGGAGATTTCTCTATGAATGCTAATTTTCCTAGGCTTCTTATTTTTGTTCATAATTTTTAGCCTATAATACATGTTCTAAGTGGAATTTTTAAGCAGCTACAAAAGCTCTGTTGTTTGATTTCTGCTTTCCCTCCTTTCAGAAGTATTTCAGGTTTCTGTCACACAACTTAGTGATCAGTGCTTTCCTGGTCATAGGAAGCTAATCTGTAAATTTGTTTGCATGAAGTAGTTGTGGGTAATTGATTTCATTTTAGAATCATTGAATCCTTAGAATTCAAAGGGATTTTTAAGGCCATCTAGTCTGACTCCCCTGTGATGAATAGGGACACTGCAGCTAGATCAGGTAGCTCAGAGCCCGGTCCAGCCTGGCCTTGAAAGTCTCCAGGGATGGGGCATCCACCACATCTCTCTGAAGTGTGAGTGTTGGTGTTCATTGTTTTGTCTTATCTGAAGTTTAAAAGAGAGGGAAAACTGTTCAGGTCCTTATTTTGCCTACTGCCTTGTTGCATGTGTTGCAGGGGCATGTACTATATCATGCAGCATTCTGTAGCTGGTAGCCTGAGTTGTCCCTTACACATATCTGATCCTTGTCCACCATAATTATAAGGCTGTCTTTAGCTCCGGATTCCCTCTCCTAAGTCAGGTATTTAAAATTTTTGTTAATGTTGCCAGCTAGAGTTAAGGTTGCTTTTCATTGATTTGAAGAGGTTTATGACTGGGAGGGTGCTGCTTAGTGGTAGATCAAGCACTAATTTGGCTTCAAGGTTGATCAGTGCTTCCGTATCTAACTCCTGTGATTTATTGTACCAATTAGTAGCGTTGTCTCACAGTATAGATTATAAAAAATCTGAATAAAGAGAAGTAAAATTTGGAAGGACATACAGTGCTTAATTTAATTATCCACTGTGCGTTGAACATTTGAAAGGAAGCACTCATTTACTAACTGCACTTCGTGAAAATATCTGTGGAACAGCTGGAAACTTTTTTTTTAAATGGAGGTGAAAATGCTGATGTTCAAAACCAGGGCATCTTTAAAACATTTTTAAAACAGCTTTTTAGGAGAAACTTACTGTGATGAAATGAATAACGGTATGTACGCTGGCTTTCTGTGCCTAAGTTTCGTAGAGCATGTAGAAAATGACTGCATACTTGAGACATAAATAATGTATGTCTTCTTACAAAGTTTATTTTTCTTTGGAGTAAATATTTTCTGTAAGTTCCCATCTTAAAATATGGATGATAGGGAATGAATAGGAATGTCTCAGTCAAATTCCAGCTGACGTTAGCCCTTGAGGTGATAGGATACGTTGCAAAAGCAGGTCACTGTAGATTAGTGTGTCAATCTGGGAGCTGTCTGGAGGATTATTGTTGAGGGTTTTTTTTGTAGCCAGCCCAGTGCACAGCAGCAGACTTAAGCTGTTTACTGAACACAGTGCAAGAAGCAGTGCACTAGCATACAGTGGTTTGTTAGGTATTGTTAACTATTGAAATGATAAGTGGTATCTGTTGAGATATAAAGCTGATTCCAAGGATTTTCTATGTGTGAAGGTGCAATAAACAGGCGTACCATTTAACCTTGAATTTTCTAATTCTATCTAAAGGTAAAGAAGAATCCCAGCTACTTACATGTTTTTTTTTAGATCAAACATGCAGTGAGCAGAAGGGATCTGTCTAAAGGTGCTATGACTCTTTGCTGTGGTTCATTAGGTAGCAGAAATGGGAATTGTGAAACAGTAAATAGTGGGCTCATTTATGTACGATTTCTATATAAAACACTAAGGATTCTACTATGAACAGCCTGTAAAAATGATTTTTATTTGCATGCAAAATTTCCTCTTTTCAGTCTCAAAATCCCCATTTGATGTAATGGCAAATGGAACCAATACTGAGCTTGCTTTTTCTGAGCTGAAGTGTAGCTGACATTTAATTTCAGTGCATGATTATGTATTAAATGCTAATTATTTCATTTTGTATGTTGTTATTTTTTTGTAGACCAGAAGACAGAGCTGCTGGAATGAGTGCTTCAGGACTAGTTTCTACAGTACACTTCCAGCTAGTGGTAGCAATGAAGAATCCTTTCTTAGTTGTAGAAATGACTGGTTAGTATATACCAGTGCTCAAAATAAAATTGGAGTTACTGTATTGTAAATACTATAGCTCCTTCTGCTTCTATCTGTATATTACTGCCTTGCAATATTTTGAAGTTTTATTGCTTTTATATTTGTTACAAATCAGCAGTTAAAAGACAAACGCTTTCAAACACTTCAAAATGAGTACAGTTAAATCAACATTCCAGTATCTGCTGTGTATTCAGCATAAAATATTTAAGATTGTGCTCTTGATTTCATTGATTTAATAGGAATTTAGCTCATTTCAAGTCCTTGCAAAATTGAAGCCTGGAGTAGAAGAGGGCTAGTCCTGTTATTACTAGAGCAGTTAGTAAAACAGCTAGCAATAAATCTCCTGTTTTGTAGCAGAAACAGTTGTGGTTTTTTGTTGTTTGGTGACTCCAGGAGGAACACTTTCAATGTACACAAAGTAATTTTGCATAATGAACCTAGTACTTAAGGCGCACAAGAAATATTTTTTAAAAGGAGAAAAAGACTAGCTGAGGAATAGTGTAGAATAACATTATTTGGACAGTGTGACCTTGTAAAAAGAATACTGTTAGTATGTTTTCAACAGTTTATAAATGAAAAATCCATAAATGGAAAAAATGCAATACATACTGAAGAGGTACAAAGTTTTCCCCTTCTTTCAACTCCTCAGAACACATATTTTGTGTCCTATTTTGCATTTTCTCACCTAAAAGTATATTTAGGACTTCTGTTATCCTTGCTGTGACTGCTTTTCCCTTCAAACTGTTTATGTATATATTTGCATCAGAGCTACTGAAAATTATAATACAGTTAAATTTGAAAATTAGCAATTGATAAAAGCAGTTATTGAAATAAGGAATTCTGCTAGTATAAAGGTATTATTAAATGACGTGATATTTGTATTTTAGTACAGAATTCACAGAAGTCAATGCAATGATCAGGCAGAAGAGGCAAGAACTGGAATTGTCCTGCTCATCAATGCTTGCTAGAGCTGAAAGGTATATGTCATGATATTTTTATGTAAATGGATTTTCTTCTGTGTCTTGTGGTATCACAGAATCACCAAGGTTGGAAAAGACCTACGAGATCATCTAGTCCAACCATCCACCTATCACCAGTAGTTCTCACTAAACCATTTCCCTCAACACAGCGTCCAAACGTTCCTTGAACACCTCCAGGGTTGGTGACTCCACCACCTCCCTGGGC